>LPNX010909718.1:522009-595608 GCA_001517045.1 Pseudotsuga menziesii | reverse complement strand
TGGTGGGAACACTTCAAGCAAGTGAAGAGGATCAGTGAAAGGAGGCTTAAGTGGAAACAGTTCAAGAAGTATTTCAAGCAGAAATACCTCTCTGACAGGTGTTATGATGACAAGATTAAGGAATTCCATGAGCTGAGATTGGGACAGCAGACCATGGAAGAGTATGCTAATAAGTTTTTGGAGTTGTTGAGGTATGTCCGGTACATCAGAGATGAAAAGGTGAAGGTCCAGCTTTTTCTGAGTGGATTACCTCAGTCTTACAAAGATAGGATTGAATTTTATGAACCTAGAACTCTTGAAGAAGCAATAAGGAAGGCTAAGTATTGCTATGAGCAAAGCAAAGGTAAGCCGAATTACCATAAGGCATGGAAGGACAAGAAGAACGAGAAGTTTGACCAAAGAAAGAAGGGTTTCAAACCTTCTAGCTTCAGGAATCAACAGAAGCAGCCATGTCAAGCTGTGAATAAGCCAATTGGAGTGACCGGAGAAAAGCCTAAAGATCCACAACAGAATAGAGGGCCACTTCAATGTTGGAAATGTGGAGGACCCCACATGTGTAGGAATTGTCCACTCGAGAATGAGAGTGCAAGGCCAACTTATAACATGCAAGAAGCAGAAACAGTGGGTCAAGTAGCAAGGGCAGTACCCAGGATTTATGCAGCATTGGAGGACTGCCAGGAAGATCACCAGTCAGCTGTGGTTGAAGTAGCAGGTAATATTGCTGAGCAATCTGTTTCTATTTTGATTGACCCTGGTTCTACTCATA
Source organism: Pseudotsuga menziesii (assembly GCA_001517045.1). Taxonomy (NCBI): domain Eukaryota; kingdom Viridiplantae; phylum Streptophyta; class Pinopsida; order Pinales; family Pinaceae; genus Pseudotsuga; species Pseudotsuga menziesii. The sequence goes on along the minus strand of LPNX010909718.1, from coordinate 594,842 downwards.
GTTACATTACTCCTAGAGTAGTGGAGATTTGTGCTTTTAAGAAGGTAAAGCATAAGAAATCTTGGTTAGTTCAGCTAGCCACCGGAACTAAGAGAAAGGTCAGTGAAGTGGTAGAGAAATGTCCATTGGTCATGAATGGATTGGTCACTCGTGTAGATCTGAATGTTCTACCGCTTGGTTCCTATGATGTCCTCATTGGAATGCATTGGTTGGAAGCTCACAGGGTGAATCTCGATTGCTACAATAAGACTTTCGAATGCAGGAATGAGGAAGGGAACCTAGTAGTTGTGAAAGGTATTCCGAAGGTAATCTCATTGAGGCAGGTTTCAGCAATGCAGTTAAAGAAGTTCTGTAGGAAGGGTTGCCAGTTGTATGCAGCTCAGATTTTGGAGGAAACGAGAGATGAAACTCCTAGGTTGGAGGACTATCAGGTGTTACAGGAATTCAGGGATGTGTTTCCTGATGAGATTCCAGGGCTTCCTCCAAAGAGGGACATTGATTTCACAATTGAACTTGTGCCAGGAGTAGCACCGATGTCCAAGGCACCCTACAGGATGAGCACACCGGAGATGCTAGAATTGAAGATGCAACTGCAAGAGTTGTTGGAAAAGAAATATATTCGACTGAGTGTGTCTCCTTGGGGAGTACCAGTTCTGTTTGTCAAGAAGAAAGATGGTACACTCAGGTTATGTATCGATTACAGACAATTGAACAAAGTTACTATGAAGAATAAGTATCCTTTGCCTAGGATCGATGACCTCTTTGATCAAATGAGAGGAGCAAAGGTATTTTCCAAGATTGACTTGAGGTCTGGTTACCATCAAGTAAGAATCAAGGATGAAGACATTCATAAGACAGCCTTCAGGACAAGGTATGGGCATTATGAGTTTGTAGTGGTACCATTTGGTCTCACAAATGCATCAGCTACATTTATGTGCCTTATGAATAGTGTCTTCAGCAAGTATTTGGATAAGTTTGTTCTTGTTTTCCTTGATGACATTCTTGTTTATTCTAAGAATGAGGAAGAGCATGAAGAGCATTTGAGACTGACATTGAGTTTGCTCAGGGAGCATCAGTTGTACGCAAAGCTGAGAAAGTGTGACTTCTATAGAGATAGAATTTAGTATTTGGGTCACATTATTTCAGAGGAGGGTATATCCGTGGACCCTGAAAAGATTGAAGCCATTATGAATTGTCCTACTCCAAGAAATGTGATAGATGTGAGATCTTTCATGGGACTCGCAGGATACTACAGGAGATTCATTGAGGGATTCTCCAAAGTTGCACATGCTATCACTTCTTTGCAAAAGAAGGGGATGAAGTTCGAATGGACATCGAGGTGTGAAGAAAGCTTCTAGCGGTTGAAAATTATTCTCACGAGTGCACCAGTGTTGAAGGTTGCAGATCTAGAGAAATCTTTTGTGGTGTGTACCGATGCATGCAGACAAGGGCTTGGAGGAGTCCTTATGCAGGACAACCACGTGATATGTTATGAGTCAAGAAAGTTGAAAGAACATGAGAACAACTATGCCACTCATGATCTAGAGCTTGCAGCCATAGTACATGCTCTCAAGAGGTGGAGACATTACTTGATGGGTAGGAGATTTGAGCTCATAACAGATCACTGTGGATTGAAGTATCTATTTGATCAGCCTACTATGAATGCTAGGCAAGCAAGATGGCTGGAATTTTTATGTGAGTTTGACTTTGAAATCAAGCACGTAAAGGGAAAAGAAAACAAGGTAGCTGATGCACTTAGCAGGAAGGTGCAGGAAATGCATGTGGCGTCTCTTAGTATTTGCCAATCATATTTGAGGTAGCAGATTGCCAATAATGTTGTCGGAGATGAATTGTATGAGCAAGTAAAAGACAAATTGCAGCAGCAAAGTCTCGAGAAGAGGTATGAGAGATATAAATTGGAAGAAGATGGACTTCTCACTTATAAAGGTAGAATTTATATTCCAGATGTAGCAGATTTGAGGAGAGTTGTTATGGATGAAATCCATCAAGCTCCATATTCTGGTCACCCAGGATATCAGAAAACAATCACTACAGCTAGAAAGTAGTACTTTTGGCCAGGAATGAAAAGGGATATGGCTGAGTACATTTCAAGATGCATGAAATTTCAACAGGTAAAGGTTGAGCATCAACATCCAGCAGGTTTGTTGCAGCCTTTGCCAGTTCCGGAATGGAAATGGGAAGTTATTTCCATGGATTTTATTACAAGATTGCCGATGACTTGGAGACAACATGATTCCATCATGGTTGTGGTAGACAAGTTGACCAAGGCATCACATTTTATACCGGTTAAGTCTACATATGAGATTGGTGAAATTGCAAAGATCTTCATGAAGGAGATATTCAAATTGCATGGATTGCCGAAGGCAATAGTCTCTGACAGGGATGTCAAGTTCACTTCCAACTTTTGGAAGGGGTTGTCTGTAGATTTGGGTACAAAGCTAAACTTCAGCACTGCATACCATCCTGAAACAGATGGTCAGACAGAGAGAGTTAATCAAGTGCTGGAAGACATGCTTCACATGTACGTAATGGACAAACCAACCAAGTGGGAAGATTACTTACACTTGGTATAGTTTGCTTATAACAATGGACATCAAGCATCCTTGGGGATGAGTCCGTATGAAGCTTTGTATGGAAGAAGGTGTAGGACACCAGTGACTTGGGATAATCCAGTAAATAGGATTGTGCTTGGACCAGAATTGCTCAAGGAAATGGAGCAAGAGGTCGTAAAGATCAGGCAGAAGCTGAAAGCAGCACAGGACAGACAGAAAAGCTATGCAGATAAGCATAGGGTGAACAGGGAGTTCAGTGTTGGGGATCATGTTTACCTCAGAGTGAGGGCAAGGAAGAGTTCCTTGAAGCTTGGAAGTTATGCCAAGTTGTCACCAAGATACTGTGGGTCGTTTGAAGTGCTTGAAAGAATAGGGCCAGTTGCATATAGACTTGCATTGCTTGCTAGCACTAGAGCTCATAATGTTTTTCATGTTTCTTTTCTTAAGAGATATGTACATGATCCTAACCATGTGATAAATTGGGATGTGATTCAGGTGGAACCCGAGGGAGAGTTCCGAATCGAGCTAATGCACATCCTCGACAGGAAGGTCACAATGCTCCGGAACCGATCCATAGGTCAGGTAAAGGTGCAATGGGATCTCTTCGGACCTAAAAAGGCTACCTGGGAGTTAGAGGATGCCATGCGATTGGCACATCCATTTTTGTTAAATTCTGCGGAACACTGAGGCGATACCAGTGTAGCATTTTGTTCAAATTTTGTTAAGCACTGAGAACAGTGCTATTGAAGGGGGAGGGGAATGTAATGTCCTGGTTTTGACCCTGTTACATTAGATGTATATGATGTATCAATTGAAAATGATAATGGTGTAGAGCTAAAGGCCAAGGCCCCACCATTAATTGGTTATGCAATGTTTTGGGATTTAAAATTGTTGTCGATGGTATATAGGGGCATGCGGCATATATTATGTTGGTCAACATGTAAATATGCATCTATAATTAATTAAATGAACCCGACCAGATACAATCGCGGCAACTAAAATGAGAAAGGGGCATGATTTTCACAAGGATAAGGATGCGGGGGAAAATTGTCAACCTTGGCCAATGAGAGAAAATACCCATGTGTTTTCTTCCCTTTGTCTCACCCAACCACTACAATTAATAATTACTGTTGGTAGTTGATGCAGTTATTGTTGGGGAGTGGGTGTGGTAGGACTGTTATTCCTTGCCCACACGCACACTCCACCCTCTGTTGTCTTCACGATTGCATTTTCACTCCAATTCGCGCCCTCTCCACTACCTGTTCACCTCCACGATTTTTGTTGTTCATCACTCACGTAGGCAATTCCACTCTCCCTATGATTTTGTCTATTTTTATCCTCACGCATAGGATCTGGGTGGTTTGGATCTCACGCAGGCATTTTCTTGGCTCCACGAGTTTGCTGAACACCCACGCACTGCAATTTCCCGTCCCCTCCATTGCTGTGCATTCTCACACAGAGGGATTCTTTCCCATTTTTGGTATTCATGCACAAAAATTTCTGGGTTTTACCCATGTAGTTTCTTTCCCCATGGATTTGCGGATGATGTGGTCGTACCCACTCCCCACCGGCTGATTGTGGGTTCAGCACTATTGCTCATGCTCATCCACAAGCTGGGAGACTGTAATTTCTTCCCCAACGTGGTCTGTATATGTTTTCTTGGTGATTTTGTTGCCCAGGACGGGCTGTGGGTTTTCCCCTATTGTGGTTGTGTTGCTGTTACGTTGGAACGGTTGGGATTCACTCAGGAATTGTTTTCCCAATTCAAGCTGTGACAGCTGACTTAATTGCTTGAGTGCAATGGTTGGTCTTCAGACTGTGAGAGGACCAGGGATGTTGGCTTAGAATTTATTGATAAACCTAGTGGCTGGAAACCACACAAACAGAGCTAGAGGGTTGGCCTTCTTCTCCATCACCCCTGAATAGCGTTAGAAGGGAATGCAAGGCCTGAGGGACTGTGTAGCAGAGAAGGGACTGATTCCTTGTGTTGGGTGTGTTTGGGTGTCTTAGAGGTCAGGCTAGTTCTGGTGTAGGTGTTCTTGGCTCTGTAAGGAGCTCACCAGCTTAGCAATTTTCCTTCTCCAGCTCCCTAATGGCCTGATAAACCCAAATCTGTTGGCTTGGCTATGTGTTTTGCGTATCCTTGGCTATGTGTAAGCCTGCTAGTTCCCTTATCCCTTGGAGAATCATGCCCAGCTCTGGGGTGGCAGCACTGCTGAGAGATTAAGGAGCACGTTGGCCTATGGTTGGGTTGAATGTTGCAGCGACGTAGCTGGTTGCGGAAGAAGTTTTCATAAGATAAGTGATCTTGCCTATTTTACTTCTGCAACCTTACTTTCTGTTAATGATATGATGAACATGTTGCATGAATGCTTGTTGAATGTATGATGTTTCTACTGTGTCTGATAGATGATTGCATCTGTGCATGATGAATATTCATGTGAGCATATTCTACTTCATTATACAAGTTTAAGCATTATGTTTCAGCAATTTTGTGCTTGTACATGTTCATGGGGCTCTTAGCCCGTGTGTTTGAAGCTTGTAGTCGCGTCCTCCTTGCCGGTCGGAGGCATGGGGATGTGACAGCCCAAGTGGAGGACTCAATTTCTCCGATTCGCAGACGTGCCGACAGAGGTTGTATTCATTGTAATCTCTAATTTTATATTAATAGAAATATCTTTTCTTGTCCAATAATGTATATTTGAATGAATATTTAATCCATGGATGATTTCAAATGCTTATATGTTATTGATTATATATGCTAGAGTAGATCTAACACGATTATATATAGCATGCTTGTCTTGTTTATTGAATGTTGAGGAAGCAATTTATCAATTCAAGCTGGAGTTGGAAAGCTCAATGAGGATCTACATCAACCGTCCAGAATAAGGTACGAATCGAGATCCTTTAGTGTTAGATATTTGGTTTCTCTTGCATATAGGAAAGGATTGATTTCTGAAGTCAAGCTGTTTGTTGTGGTACCCCAATCCATAGGAATTTCTCTCAGTAATAGAATTGGCAACTCCAGTGGGGGTTCCTAGTAGTTGTCGTTTGAGGTTTTTTATCGGCATTCAATGTTCTTGAATTGCTCTTATTTCTCTATTTCTGAGTCGGGTCTGGGGGCATGTTTGCCGGGTAGTGTATGATTGGTGTGAATTTTGTCTCAGTTTATCGGTTTGCCTTTCTTTTTATACATTTTTCTTCATGTACGCGAGTTTTTAACTCACAGTCACGTATACACGCAGCTTTTATTGCTATATCCGCATACATACGCGGGTCCACTGCAAACAATTGCATATGCACTAAGTTTTTCCTTTTAGAGGAAGATGGATTGTTGCTGGGTGAATTTTGATGATTACTTAGTCTCCTTTGATACTGCTAGATTCTGTATACACCTCTGTTTCTGACTAGAGACACTTTTTTTTAGGGTAAATTTCTTTTTTAAGAATGTTCTTGTTATTGCATTTTTTTATTTTATTTTGAGATTAGTGCATTAGATTTATTTTACCTTAGTACTTTGCGTGAGTGCTGTTTGTTTGTGCTTGCAAAGTCTGGGGGTGGTAGAATCATTCTCTTGCTTTAGTATCTCATTTTTATTCAAAAAATCCAAAAATATTTACTTTTTTTGCATCATTATGCATTGCACTTTGCACTTTGCATGGTACTTGCACTAGGTTTGCTTAGAGAAGTATTAGTTAGGCTTTCATATAGGAATGACTGCATTTGTCATTTGAAGAAAATTTTGCATTTCACATAGTAGCATGCCCTGTTTTTCATTCGACACAATGCATTTGCATTGATTGTTAGGTGTGCATTTTACTTCGAGTTGCGTCATAACACCATTGGTTGCACGGTCATCTACCTTTTTTAAGTAATAAAGCCAAATAAAATCAACACTTAATTAAAATGGATTACACTATTTTCTTTGATAGGGTACACCAACAAGATTAGATTTTAGGGTCTTGGAATAGTTCATTGTGAGTAAATTCTCCAAGACCACCAAACAACAACATGTATGTGTCTGTCCAGGTGAGAGTGTGAAATTCCTTGGTATAATTAGTGTTTCTTAGGATCCTCCTCTTACAAGGGAGTTAAGCATGAGGCAGTGTGAGTATTTATGATTGGGATGACCCCTATTTGTAACTGAGTCGCATCGGAGATATTTCCAGGATTTTATTCATATCTGGGGGCTCTTTCGAGAGTTTCAGGCTTTGCTACCCTACCCATATGATCAATCCCACCTACAACTATCCGCCTAAGCATTTATTATATCGAGGTGACCTTAGTTTCCTTACCTAGGTTATCAAGGGGGTATTTTTAGAGGTTATTCTGCAGGTGTCCTGGCCAGGTAGAGGTCGGATAGCACAGTCACTTTATGCGTTGAAGCTGAGGGCCACTATAATTGGTTACATACCTCTGCTTGTAGTGTATGGGAGTTTTGAGCCTCTCCTAGGCAAGACATACCTACTGCATTCATGAGCTAACATATCCTCCCCTTGGTTTTCTTGTATTTTGGCTATATATTTTCTTAGGAGTGTGCTCTTTATGTGCTAGTTGGCCTTTGGGATCGCGGTTACTTGAGTATGTTTATGCCGTCTTGAGTTTGGTTCCTTTTATTTTCAGCATGCCTAGTGTCCTATCACCCATCCTTGGTCCTAGTACGGACCCTAGTGTCATACTTGGGGGAATCACAACCCCTTACCGTGCTCATAGATTTGGGAGTGGTCACATTCTGCCCTCTACTCCATTTATGGAGGATGTTGACTCCCTTCTCTCGATATTTACACTAGTGGTCACCCTCATGGGGGTGGTAGTAGATGCATGAATGTTGGGTCTATGCCTTACTTTCCTTTTTATGTCCCATCATTCACCGCATTGTTTCCTTTGGGTGCAGTTGTCATGATCATTCCTCCCTATATCCTATAGTTTGGATTCTTTATTGACTATTTCAGGTTGTTTTGGACTGTTTCTAATCCTTTTGGACCATTTTTTACTAATATATGATGTAGGAGACCATTTTGAGAGTCGTTTCGACCATTGTTTTGACCTGTTCGTGCCGATTTCAGGTATCATGTCTAAACTGGCATATAGGTTAGGTTTCACCACCATTTGCATTTTGCATGACCTTATGACCATTTCATCATAACCGTAGGTATGAACCCATTCTATCTTGTCATGGAACCTACTTGTTGTTTTAGAAGTGGCATGATTTGAATGGTAGAGCTTGACCTTACATGGGTACCCTAGTTAGTGCCGTATTTGCATTTGGTGCCCATGCCAACAGTTTTTTCTTTAGGGTGTAAGAGTCCTTTATATATTATTGCCATGACATTTCGCAAGAGCCTCATACTCCTCTTGATCTTTTGTTGGATTATTTCCCCCAGACTCCCTTATGTCAAGTTGTAATTGCATTATCATGAGCTTTGCCTGCCTCATTTGACCCTTATGTCAGCTTCACTGACTTTGACTATCAGCCATATAGCCCGAGCTTGTCTCATGTCTAGCCATGCAGAGCCATTTTGTATATCCTTTGCAGCTTGATTCCCTATTTTTATCGGGAGGGGACCTTCCCCTGAGTGTCGCTATCCTACACATGTATCCTTGCATTGAGCATAGGAATGTTCGGCTGCTTGGAACTAGTTTGTTTTCCTATTTGACACTCGTCTCCTCCTAGTCTGTAAATTTAAAGTAATTTTATTCTTTTTCAAGATTTTCAAATATTTGAAAAAGTTCAAACAAATAAAAAAACCATAAATCCGGATAAGGAAATATTTTATCTTTGGCAACAGTCGAGTCATGTCGCCTTTGAACAGAGCACTGTATATCACATCCGTTGGTTGGGTTAATAGTTTGAATTTAGGAGCTGTACTCGTTTATCTGAGTTTATCTCCACTAACTGGTTAAGCTTCCAGTCCCTATGGAGCCTCTGTCGATGCCTCCTATGTCACAGAGATGTCCCAGTTTTGCATATCGAGTCTATGTTCCCTACATTCAGTCACCATTCTCCTTTATGCTCTTGTTAGAAGAAAGTTGAAACCTGAGTCGGCCATTCCTCAGTTATCTTGACTTTGCATGTTGGCCATTCCCAGTATAGTTACTGGTTCATGTACCTTATGATTGAGTCCTTACACATTATACAACTTTGCTGAGTACCTCGTGTTGGATGATGGGGGATGCCTTAATTCCCTCCTTCCAGCGGATTTCATCCCATTGACTTCAGATCATTTATTTTGGGATAGGAATCTAGAGTCATTTTTTAGTGCCTTGAGACTTGCAATCATCAGTGGAAAGTTCTCTCGCCATTGACAGTTTTTTGGGAATACATCAATGTCCCCTGATCGATGGATTCTCTCAAGTGTTCAACCTCAACACGTTTATTCATACTTGTTAGTTTGCACTCTAGTACCTTGATTCCCATTTTCATTATCGGTGGGTGATCTTGCGTCTTTTAATGGTATACATCAATGACCGATAATCAGACGATGGACTACTATGTTCGACCTCGACACCTCTATTCACATAATATGGCATGTACTCATAGCGGTTTATGTGAAAGACCTTCCAGATTGGTGGTATCTATTATATGCTACCTCCTTGATCGTGCTAGTGTTCATGAGATTTCAGCTCTCGTGACTTGATTCCAATATATGTCAGACATTTCCAACCATTATGGAGATCTTGATCCATTATATATCTTCAGTCTTCATGGAGATCATGATCCTTTGTATATCTGCATCATGGAGATTCTGATCTATTTATATTGTATGTGGCGATGACCACATATGTGATATTGTATCATGCCTATTCATGGCCATTGTACTCTTATGTATCCGGGACTTCTATATCTATTTGCAGTTATGTGCAGAGTTGTATCATTGTATAGTGCTGATTGGATGGATGGTTCTTCCACTGGGTTCTTCATCACTTCACTTCTGGGATGAACTTATAATGTATTTAGGCCATCGTATGACCCCTCTAACCTCACACATTAGGGGGCATCTGTTATAGTTTATTTTACCACACACGGTGAATCACATTTTTATGGCCTTCCTTGTCCCTCTGCAGAGTCCTTAGACCCCATGGACCATGTCCTTTGATGTTTCCAATATCATCCCTAAAAACATGTGAAAATTTCCATACGGGACTTTTAAACCCTTTCTCGCATATATACACGGGTTTGACCCCTAAAACCGCGTACATCGAGATGTGTGCAAAAGGCCAAATTATTTTGGAGTTTTCCTTGATGTGGATTCGACTCACTTGTCTCCTAGCCTTCCCTATGCCTTGAGATCGCTCGGATTTGACCTTTCATTACCCCATTGAAGAACTATATAAGGAACCCTTTGGATACATTGAAGGCATGGGGAATTGAGAGCAAGAGAACTATAGTCCATTGTTGCCAGAAGTTGTGCTCTAGTCTACATCCCTCTGTCCCTTAGAGAACTTTTGTGTTCTTCCCAAGCTTTCCCTTTTCTTGTGAGCTTGATATCGAGAGATGGAGGATTGAAGTGTTGGAGGCCCAAGTGGGGTCTCAGTTTCTCCGATTCGCAGACGTGCCGACAGAGGTTGTATTCATTGTAATCTCTGATTTTATATTAATAGAAATATCTTTTCCTGTCCAATAATGTGTATTGAATGAATATTTAATCCATGGATGATTTCAAATTCTTATATGTTATTGATTATATATGCTAGAGTAGATCTAACATGATTATATATAGCATGCTTGTCTTGTTTATTGAATGTTGAGGAATCAATTTATCAATTCAAGTTGGAGTTGGAAAGCTCAATGGGGATCTACATCAACCGTCCAGAATAAGGTATGAATCAAGATCCTTTAGTGTTAGATATTTTGTTTCTCTTGCATATAGGAAAGGATTGATTTCTAGAGTCAAGATGTCTGTTGTGGTACCCCAAGCCATAGGAATTTCTCTCTGTAACAGCAAGTATTATATTCCAAAGCTCATTTGGTTCTACCAAGTCATGAACCAAAGCTTGTTCTGGTTTTCCCTTCAATTTTTATAGTCCTCCTTCTTGTTCCCCAATCACTACTGCATCATAGAAAGACTTTACCTTTGGCCACATGAGGAATTGGCCATCTACAAATGCAACCCTCGTTCCTTTTGCATCCAATGTAGATATGGAGATGAGGTTCTTCTTTAGTCCAGGTACAAACAATACATCTTTCATCTTGATATAATTTCTAGAGTCTAGCTTATATGAGGATTCACCACTACCTTTTATTGGATATTGGTAGTCATCTCTGAGTTTCACCTTGTGAGGTGATTCATGTTTAGATAGTTTCACAAAGGATTCCTTGAATCCTATAATATGTTTGGAAGCACCACTATCTATAAGCCAATCATTTCTTTCATGTGTGATAGTTCCTGTGAGAGTGGAAATCAGAACATATTCTTCATCACTTGAAGAATCATCACTGTCTTGTATGTTTCTCTTTGTGGGAGGTTCATTATCCTCTGCAGCATGAGTAGGATGTCTTCTCTTGTTCCCCTTATTCTTGTGAGAGGTACTTTTGTTTCTAAGACAATCTCTAGCAAAGTGTCCTCTTTCATCACATGTATATCAAATGAACTTAGACTTATCTCTAGGATTTCTAAAGTTATTCCTTTGATGTGAGTACTTACCTATGTGGTGGCTAGATCTGGTTTTCTTGGATTGTACTGTGAGATCTTGATCTTCACTTCCCATATTTTATTCTCGAGCTACTATCCAAGCTTCTTCTTGAGAGAATTCTTCCCATAGTCTGCTGAACTTGACTAACTTCTTTCTAGCACAGATCCCTTGAATGAAAGAGTCCCATGTTTTAGGGATACTATTCAAGGTGGTCATTACAATCTATGCATTCTCCACTTCTTCATCTACTACTTCAAGTTGTTCTTTGATCTGGGAGACCCTTGTAAAGTACAACTATATGGTCTCCGCATTCTGGATCTTTACATTCTTCAACTGTTTCTTCAAGGTCATCTTCCGGTTTATGGTGTTTCCTTCAAACAGTTTGGTTAGGGAATTAAACATAGATTTAGGTGTCTTTATGGAGGACACTTGTGGTATGAGGTGATCCTTAATTGAATCAGCAACAATCCTCTTAGCCATAACCAACTTCTTCTTGTGTAAGGCATTAGCCTCATCTCCCTCTGGAACTGGAATCTCCTCATTGATGTAGGAGTCCAACTCATTTTCTTCCAGGACCAGGGAGATCCTATACTTACAGGCTCGGAAGTTATCATCTCCCTCAAGATTTTCATCGAGCTTGGTATGATGAGGCATCTTAACTGAGAACCTCAAATGGAAATACAAAATATTTAGATCTTACCAGGTCAAGATGTCAGATCTGAATCTGGAGGTGAATTTCTACAGTGCTAGTTTAGGAGCAGAGTAAGGTTTGACTTTCCTGGAGTTCTGGACAACCAAATGCTTTGATCTTGATCTATAAACTTCGATTTTGAAAAGGAGATCAATCCAGGTCTGGGCTCACTCAAAAATTCCACTTCTGTGGAAAGACCTAATTTTTTGCAGGAGTGTCGGGTCCAAAACTGAAAAATATCAGAATCAGATTCTACTTCGATAGAAAGATGCGCATTGGGGAGGAGAGTTAGTCCAACCTTCTTTTGCTGAAAATCTATGGAGAGAGATCCAAAAAGTAGGAATCCCTAGTTTCCACAGTTGTATAGTGTCTTCTTCTCAGGTTAGCTCTAATACCATGTTATATTTTTATCGTTTAAGATAGCATTAACTTAGGATATTAACTGAGAGAATAACAAGCATAGCAATCAAACACATAAGACAATGAACACAAAGATTTTCCTTGGGGAAACCATAAAGGAGAAAACCCTGCAACTTCCTTAGAGATAGAATAAGCACCAAATATCAAAGCCCCCAAAATAATAAGATGACATCTCGACAGCAGTAGCCTCTTTTATTCTAGCCCCAGCAACTTCTTCTTCCTCAGCTATGCGCTACAACTAAGTGTGAGTGAGTGTGTGATAAATAGAGAGGATAAATCTCTATTTATAATAATTCTCAACTTGACAATGACTCGCTAGGGCCGAATTCTCTAGGAGAGTCTAATAAACCTAGTGCCCCAGAACTACAGGGACTTTAACCCTTGAACAATAGGAGGGTTACCCACAATTACTTGACATGACTTGTTTACATTATAGAACCTCCCGATAGGAACATCGGGGCATGACATGACTCAAATACATTATAGACACTTCCTAGAATAAACATAGGGGTACAATACATAAGATATACAAGTGAATACATTCTAAAGTTACAAATACATCAACACCCCATATCAACACCCCATATAATTGGAAAAGAAACCAATTGGAGGATTAAGAAACTCTGAATCGGGATAAGGTCAAAATACTAGGACCCAACTGTCGATAGACTCAAAACTGGTGCTTTGTTCAAGGAAACAAGACTTGCTTCCATGATGTAAAAATCATGTGAATGAACTTCCCTTCCCCTCTTTCTTGTAAAGGTTTAAAAATTCCAAGAATTCCAACTCGGGACCTTCTTCATTTTTGGAAAGCTCTAAGAAGAGAAAGAAGAATGCTTGATAAAGCACTGATTCATGTATTTTATGAGCGCAAACTAGTACATGCTCGACGGTGTTTTCATAGTTTAGAGATTTTGAAAACTCCAAAGAAGACTCCAGGGGGGGATTTTTCATCCAATTTAGTCTCCTGAGGCCGAAAAAGTAAAAAACAAACCACGTAAGAACTCTCTTAGCTTCCAAAGAAGTAAGGCACACATTTTTCGTACTTAGTCAGGAAGGTCCAAAAAAGGTTAAATTTCCACCTACCCAATGCTCCTTCAAAAGTAGCATATAGCCTGAGTTTTATGAGTGTGAAGGAAGGCAAGATCACTCAGAAATATCCATTTGATTACGAGAAATGGGGCTTACAATAATAAACCCGATTCTTTGTTCTTTAGGGTTTAACGAGCATGACAAAGACATAAAGTACACTCAAAATATTTTTCATCTTTGGGTCCAGACCACAAAAGAGAGAAAAATAAGCTCATACCAAGGGCTCCTTTTCCATAAGTTTAGTCCCTCAGGTCCAAAAAAGTGATAAATCTATGCCTGAGAATACTCTTCTCAATTCCGTAGAAAAGAGAGTGATCTTTTCTCATACTATTCCGCATGGTTCGAGAAAGTGATAACCTAACACCAATGTGGATGCCCATTCACATATTCTTAACGAGCTTGAACGGACAAGTTTACTCGGCAGTCAATTCTATTTTGACGAGTCAGACCTAGGCCTGAATAAACTCAATATCTTTCCTGTGAAGTTTTAACGAGTCCGAAAAACTCAACTCGCACCCTCCTTACTGTTTTTAACGAGCTCAAAGGAGAGCAGAAAGAATGCTATAAATGTGAGGAGACGAGTGTCAGAGGTAAGAGAAACTAGTTCCAAGCGCAAGGAACAGACCTATGCATAATGCAAGGAAAGTGAGCAAGATAAGGACACTCGGGGAACATCTCCTCAAGGTAAAGGGTGTCAAGTTGCAAAGGAAAAATGATACAAGGCTTAGGGACGATGATAACAAAGATGAAGGATTATACGATGGGATGAAACCGTGGAAGCCGACATTAGGATCATAAGAACAAGCAGGGAACATGAATATGCAGTTACAACTTGAACAACAAGACAAGTCTAGTAAATAGCTGTGAATCCAACTAAGAATCCTCTCTCCAAGAAACAACAAAATCAGGATCATATTCAGAAGAAAATATCTGATGCAGGTCACTTGGAAGAAACACATGTGACTTTGTTATCTTCTAGAAAAGGTAAAGTCAAGGAAAAATCAACTAAAGAAGATTCTATAGCACCAAGGCTTGAGGGTTTATAGTCAGTAAGATCAACCTCAGAAGGAGAGAAAAAATCAACAAGGGAGATAGAGTCTACAGGAACAAACTCAGTATCATGAGAGTTGAAAAATTCATAATAAAAATCAAAATCATCAGGATCACTGAGTTGTTATTCAAAGGAAGAGTTAAAAGACTCAATAAGACCAACATAAAAAGAAAGGTCAGGCTTACTACAAAAATCAGGGTTAGACTTAGTCACAACTGAACCAACATCCAAAAGAAGGTCAAACTGTATCAAAGACTCTAATAAGACTTCATCCCAAGGAAGGAGATCATTAGAGATAGGACACATGTCTAAACTTTCAAATGGATTGATAGAGTGGAGAGCAGGCTCCATAGTCTGTATAGGATGATTCAACTGGTCAACTACTGGGACCAAGTCCTGAGAAGGTAAGCATGAAAATAGAGGCTGCTTCTCAATACAAATTGAACGCAAAGGACATGAGGCCACATAGCTCATGCGTGGCGGGGTAGTGTCTACAAAAACACTAGGGATTAGTAAAGAAAAGACCTGGTCTCAAGTTGGGTGAGGAGAGGAATCAAGAAAATCCAACTGATCAATAGTGACAAGTTCTTTACCATGATTAAATTACATCACATGAAATAATGTTGACACCACAGCTTTCATGGCATAGACATAATCACATCTCAGGAGCATATTGAAGTCCAAGGGGTATTCCATCACCATGAAGTCAACTAAGATGGTCTTCCCACCCAAAGTAACAAGTGTTTGAGCAATAATTCCCAAGGCTATACAAGTTGTTCTATCAAATGCTGGTAACTGACTAGATGTTGACACAAAGCTAGGAGATCCCATGCCTCGCCAAGCATGAGCAGAAAAAATAATAACTGAGGCTCCTTCATTAACAATACAATGAGCAATCGTGTATTGTCCAACTTTGACCTTTATCTGGAAAGGTGCATCAGAAGGAAGGTGCGGCTCAACTAGGCTACCCAAATAAAGGAAGCAATCTGAGAGATTGGTGGGGGTTGATGCAAAGTGAGTTCAGTGCCCCCTTGTTCAGTAAGTTCTGAACTGGCAGTGAAGAAAATGTGACTAGCAGACACTTCACGATGCAAAGGAAGAGTGGTATTGATCGACGATGAAATCAATTCAACCACTTCATGAAAGTCACTCTTCAAAGGGAGAGTAGGATTGAACAAATGTGACATTGGTTCAATCACATCAGGATCACTCTCCAAAAGAAGAGTGGGATCGACCAAATCTGATATTGGTTCGACCACTTGATCAACCAAAGTTTGAGTAAGTTGTTGAGAAACTATAGGTTGTTCAAGAGAAGGAAATTCTTGAGTCTCAGACCACACTCTGTGCACCTCTGCAATAGTAGGGCACTAGTGAGTAAGATGATCTCCCTCGCATAGCTTACAAGGGAACTTAAGTTTGCACTTCGAACAACCAGTTTTCTCAACGGTCTCAACATGACTAGCAGTGGATGACTGTTGAAGTGAATATTTATTCACTCATAGAGTAATATTCACCAAAATATATGGAATATCGGATAAGACATAGGGAAAATATATATTAATGGTTGTGTTAGTGCCAGAAATTGTTCCCAGACTACAAGAGAACAAGCCAACACAATCTCAATAAAGTAAAATAGGGTTTTTGGTTTGGAAGTTTGAAGACAAGAGGGAAGACATTCATAAAACCAAATTAAACACTAAATCATGAGCATTTTAATGACTGAGATGTATAACACATAAACCATAATCCAACAGAAAACACAATACTAAATTTCACCCACAGTTAGCAAGCATTCCAAGCATAAAAACATTAAACAAGAAATGAATACACCAACTGAGTAATTAACATAAATTCTAAATGAAACCAATCAATAACCTGAAGGGCATATAGTGCATATATTTCATAGTTCAGTTCAAAAAACACATAAGATTTTTTACTTAGCTCATAAGCAAAGCCTGATAGCCTCCTCTTGTCAGCAAAAAATCGAACCCCCATCCCGTACCCTTGTCAATATTCTATAATTAAAAAGAAGTAGTTCTATATTCCCTTCATTAGGTTGAATTTGAAACTACTCAGCAGTTACATTAACAAACTTTCAACTAATTGGCTAAAAATAGCAAAATCGGATTCTTGGTACATATGGCGAATTTTAGAAAAATAGGTGTCAAAGAAGCTTCCATATTTCTCAATACGTAACACCTGTGTAAAACATGAGAGAGGTTTTTCTGAATGGTACTGTTACGGAAACAAACCTCTCTTGGTTTTTAAAAATTCATCTCCAATAAATCATAATATTTCCCACAAGATGAAGATTAAAATAGAAAAATATTAAATATTTTTAAAACCTTGAAAAATAGGCTGTAAAGATTAAACTGAATATTTCAAACCTTGACAGCTATTGCAAAACTAAGAGAGGTTTTTGTGAATGGGTGTCTTATGAAAAAAAAAACTTTTTTTTTCTAAAGTTCATCTCCATCAGCTCGTGGTATGCACTCAATTTCAATAACCAAAAACAGGAAAACAGAGCATAATTCTCAATAATCTTTGCACACTCCAAGTCTTCTATCAGTATTTTATTTAGACACAGACTCAGATCTGCCTCAGTTAGACACAGATCAGACATTGATGGACTCTCCTTCAGCTACAGTGGTCTATCTCCTTGGGATTTGCACCCCCCTTGGGCTGGATCTCCTGGTTTTTGTATAAATAAAGCATAAGCTGCCTCTTCTAACCTAGTTAGAGTTGGATTGAAGGGATTGCTATTGTTATACTGTTGTAATCTTTTGATTGTTTAAATAAAGATGCTTTGGAGGCGAAATGGTGTAATGCTCTCATATGTGTGGATTAAGCATTGTGATCTTATGGTATTGATGTTGATGGCTTTTCTCTCAAATTCTGCATCTGAACCTTGTCTGGCTTGAACGATTCAGCTAAATCAATAGGAGTATAGTTGGGAAAGTAAGGTTACTTGTTTTTCTTATATCTCATAGCATATATGATTAGAATATCTAGATTATACATGTTTAATAAGTTTATTTGCATGTAATTCTTGTCTCTTTTTAATATATATATCCATATCTCCTGAGGTTTTGTGCAGGATTATGTGTTTAGCTTTCAGGTAGCAAGGATTGGACGAGTTGTGGATATAGTTTTACTCCAATGTACATCCAAAATCTTTGTGAATACATTGCCCCTCTATATTCCACTAACAAGTTTCCATTGCAGATTTGCTTTAGCAACAAGCACTTCTCTTCTCCTTTTCCTCCTTCAAAATCAATTCTTTTTACCTAGTTAATTTGTTCACAACTTCGATATTGTTTAGATATATTATATTAAAGTAAATTTAACATATATCTATCTCCTCAAATCCCATAATCTATATCTTGTTCTTAAAAGGTTTCATAAGAATTCTAGATCTAGCTTTAGGGAAATCGTCCTTTTTGCATGGAATTTTAAAGAGAATTTGTAGCTTGCATGCATTAGATTTATGTTTTCTGTTATAAAAGATAAATATAGCAATCAGTATACATCATATTGGATGCCTAAAAGGAAATAAAATATCCCCAAAAATTCTTGCTTTCCTTGGTTCCCTTTTTACCTTTTTCAACTAGTTTTAACTTAGCTTTTTTTTGGTTAAAAATAAGCTAACCCAAAGGTACTTTCATATTGCTTTTGGGCATATTTCAATCTAATAAGATTGCTGGTTTTTATCCAGTTTAACAAAAAATAGGACGAGATGCTGTTTGAAAGTGACTTTTGGGCCTTCTGAATCCCCTAGGGGTCTCTCTTTTTTACTGAAATCTTTAATTTTTGCACTTTGTAAGCTCTTGGTTTCATTCTGTATAAGAATCAAGAGGCATCATATCAGTTTGTTGATATTGTAACCACTGGTAATCAAAATAATTCTGAATAGGCTCTTTCGAGCCCATTCCCCATCCCCCCTGGGGGGATTTGCGTCCGTGTCATTTTTTGCTTTTTGTTCATATTTTTTTAATCTAGTGTAGTAGTAATCTACAGGGTAGTATAATTTGATTTAAAATCAATTCCATATTCCATTTCTATTGGTTTCAAAGTAACTTTAATACTTACTCCACGAGCCTCCTTTTGAGCCGAAAGGTGAAGAAAGGGTCGTGGTAGTCTAATTAGAAAATTGTGGTTTTTTTATCTTTTTATGTTTCATTTGATATCATCATTTTTTTTAGTAACCATAATAAAATCAAACCCTCCTTCATTCCCCAATTGAGGCCCACTTGGACCGAAAGAGGTTCCTGGAGGGTTTTCATTTTAACAAGAACATCCATCTCAAAATTTACTAAAATTGACAAGACTCCGGTGTGTATGCTCTGCACTTGTGTATGGTTCATCCGATCAGTCAAGCTATATCAAAAGAATTTGAGTGACTAGTATAATTAGGATTCACTCTCCCAAATTGACAAACCATCAGGTGAAAATCCAACACCTAGATCAAACCATTACAATGGAAAAATACCCAAAGGAAGCGGGAACTTCTGAAAAGTGACCTCGAGGCACCAATCTCTGTCACACCCTAACGGGTGCGTTATGAACAATAGTCCCAGATACTCCATTCAGCCCACATATTCCTTGCGGGTAGCCGTGAAAGTTTAGTTTTGGACATACTCCAAGTACTCTCGGGTATATCTGGAGTCCACCCCTTTGCCTAATTTTAATCAACTCATATTTCACATTAACTTAAAACGTACCAAGAGGCAATTGCAAAACATTTACTCCAAGAACATGCAAGTACATTGATTTTCTTTTGACTCCATTTTAAGGCACTGGTTATTTTCTTGCTATATATATATTGTGTCTCAATATGGTGCTTTCGTCCGCTCATTGTGTATCTTGTCATCTATGGTTGCTTATGGTTAATTCTCAAACTCCTAAGTAATTCATTCAGTTTAACATCACCATACTAAGTAATTAGCCTTAGTAACTTAATAGGGTCTACCCCCCTTGGCTTCGTTAGGAGTTGAACCTAAACGGAGGAGTCAAGAACAAGATGACAGCCTTGACTCGAGACTTGCCCCCAAGGACACACCGAGTGGCTTGAATATTTCTGCCATGTGACCCAGGTGTGTGAAAGGCAACAACACTTTTTCGGTGCCATTTCTGGAAATAAATCTTTTTATTCCCTAGTACAACTTAGCTTAACTTTTTTCTAAACAACTAAAAAGATAAAAAAAATTGATTGATCTAGTCTTTAAAAAACATAAAAATTAAAACTCGATCCATCTAGCGACTCCGTTGTCTAACATCCCTTCAAGAGTTTCTCCCCAAAGAAACCACCGACAATTATTCAATCCTCTCCCTGATCCCGAAAGGTTTATTAGGGAAATATTGAATAGGCAGACTTCTCGTAGAAACCTTGAAAATTTAGGAGATCAAATCCTCTCAGATATCCATCACATATTTGTAGAGAGTCATGTTCACCAATCTCAAGAAATGACAGAATTATTCAAACCCCTTGAATTTTCTCAGATAGCAGGTGATCCCCATGCCATTCCAAAACATGCTATTGAGAAGCTCCCCATATTTCAGGGCAATAATGCCATCACTACCAAGTCTCACCTTCGAAAGTTTGAAAAGCACCTGGTCATTTATTGCAATGATGCTTCCCATGACCATGACGATGTCAAAATGAAGCTCTTTGCTTTATCCTTAGAAGATGATGCTGAAGAATGGTAGTTCGACCTAGATGATGATTCATATAAAACTCTTAGTGAATTACTAGAGGGTTTTAAGAAGAAATGGGGAGAAAAGAAAGAACCAAGACATATGCTTGTTGCCCTTCATAACATTAAGAAGATGGAGAATTAAACCATGGATGAATTTAACACTAAGTTCAGGTGTGTGTTTTCAGACCTCCCTAACCAAATAAAGCCAAAGGATTCCTCCATCCTCATATCTTACATCAAAGCTTGCACTGGTGATTTGAGGTACTAGTTAAGAGACAAAGAGCTGGACAATCTAAAAACTGCTCAGGAATTGGCCAAGAAAATAGAAAAGAATATGCAGTCTTCAGGAAATTTCAACATTCCAGGTTACACTAGGGAAAACACTTCATACAACAAATAAAAGGGAAAAGTCGTTGAATCAAAAGAAAAGGGAGCCTCTAAAGATCCCATGGAAAAGGTAACATACATGATGAAAGACTTGGTTACTAGTCAAAACCAACTAATGGCCAATCATTCTGCACACTTGAATCACATTCATAATAGATTGATCACAATGGAAAGGAATAATGGACCTAGGAACTTTCAGCCCAAGCAGAATCAGATGTATCAAGATAATTTTTCTCGGCAGGAGCCTAGGATTCCAAACCAGTTAGAATCAACTAACATGGTAGAAGAAGTAATTCCATGGTGTAGACTCTGTGAACAATTCCACCAAGAAAGCACTTGTTATGTTGCAAATCAAGTCATGGAACATGGACTTCCTGAGGTCAGTAATCAGGAAACAACTTCAAGCGAGCCTGATCATATATACATGGTAGGCCAGGCCAACCCTTTGTCACCATCTAAACAGTACAAGCCTGAGGATGAAACCATTGCAGAATCTTATAGTGAAACTTACGATGAAAATTGTAATGTACATGATGGGACTCCTATGTGTTCTCCATATAATGATGACAGTATGGAAGGTTTACTGCCTTGTGACCTTTTCTCTGAAGAAGATGAGTATGAAAATGAGGACAAGTATAGCTTGGAGCATGATACAAATGACGAAGACTCCCTTATCCCCGACAAAGATATTGATGAGGAGTCCTGGACATTCATGGAAAATCTGGTCTATGATATGAATAAAGAGGAAAATAATGAACCCATCACATCTAACATAGATGATGGTGATGGCTATTGGGATTTTTGTGTATATCTTATTAAGAATTTTATCTATGCTATATCCAGCAAGGGGAGTGTCTATTTAGAAATTTGTGGAAGTCCAATCTACTATACTTCCATGGATGGAAGCATGGATCTGGAGACCTTGGAAAACCTTAGTATGTGTTACCTCCCAAATTGACCACCGTCATTTTGGTTGATAGAATGGGTAAAAAAAATTTATTTCTGTGAGTCTTGGCCTTCAAAATCAAAAATCCCAGCTTTCGGCAGTTAACTAAGTCTGTGGAAGTTTACTTAACTGCCGAAACAGGCCAGTTTCGGCGGCTAATATGGTTTTCCAGAATGACTTTAGCTGCCGAAAACATATCAATCAAAGATTGCTTCGTACTCATCAAATCATCAAATGAGCCTATTGTAACCGCCGAAAGGAAAGATTGATGGTGCATTGCTTGGTCATTATTGTAGTGGATTGAGAAATTGCTGCTGAAACATTTTGATATTCTCGGGCTGTTATGGGATTTGACTATGAGGAGCACAAAAATTAGGAAGGAAGGCATGTTGAATTTACTAGTGTGGATGTTTATAAGGAAGAAAATGGAGGACCATACAAAGATTCGATACCTCTGCTGCAGGCCACAAATCCTGAAGCTGATGTGCTGCTTGCATATGAAATAAATGACCAGTTATTGAGCAGGGATCATGGATACCCCCTTCGTGTTGTTGTTCCAGGCACAATTGGTGCACGCTCAGTTAAAATGGTTGGACAAAATAGAAATTAATGCAAATGAATGTCAGGGAAACAAGTTTAAAGATGAATTCACAGATGGGGATGAAGCTACTAGCAAGTATGGCAGCTACTAAAACGTCCAAGGACAGGCAAGTGCCTGTTGTTGGTGCCACTGAAAGATGTTCCTTTGTAGCAGGAGAGGGTAGCGTGGATGAGTCTACAATAAAGTGCTCTATTGATAAAATTATTCTTGAATGCCCAGCTATGCTATGTCACATTGCTGCCCTGTAAGGTTTATTCATTGTTGAACCATAACTTAAGAGGATTTTTCTGCTGAAACCACGTGATCTTGCGGGGAAATTTATACAGCCTTCCTAAACTCCAAATTAAAATCTGAAAGCACCAGTAGATAGCTTATGATATGTAGATCAAAGTCGACTATTTGAACATGCAAAATGGACATCGGACGGTTGAGAAAATTGATTTTTTCCAAAGGCATTTTTTTTAGGAATTCTACAGGTTTCGGCAGCTTAGGCGAGCCTCCAAGAGCTCATTAGCTGCTGAAAAGGCTGACTTTCGGCAGCTAACGCGCGAAATCAGTAGAAGAGTTAGCTGCCAAAAGCCTGTTTTCACAGTTTCCTTTCATTTTCGCCCAGATCTCAGTTTTGTTCGCTGAACTAGCAGAAAGCCGATCAGAATGAATGGGTCATAAATTATTTTACCAATATCTCAAGGGTTTTGAGCGAGTTTTGAATCAGTTGGGCATTTTTGGCTAGGTTTCAACTTTGTTTTGAGGAACAGTTCTAGAAGTCGACTGCCACATCATTAATCTCAAGTTTGTTGTGCGCCAAACTCAGACCACCGAGCCTTGGGAGGCCAGCTGCTCTTCACCAACCACCTAGCTTTGAAAGGAGATCTTCATATCATCATTTCCTTGATTTTAGGGATCAGTCCCTATCTTTTTGCATTTACTGTCAGTTAGTGTTTTAGTTAATTAAACAGATCCATGCTTTTAGGATCTGAAAACTGTTTGTACAGGCTTTAAAGCCTAAGAACTCAGACTGAAAGAGGGTTCGATTTTAGATGTAGTAGTCTGCTATTGTACTCAGCTTTCTTATGCTAATACATATCACAGGTTTCTTTCAGCTTTCGTGTCAGCTTTCCATTTTCCTTTCACTATTATCTGTGTTATCTAGCTTTGAATGGTTTGTTTTCCATTGTTTAGCTCATAGCCTGATGTTAGTTTCTTGAATGTCTCTTGAGCCCTACTCTGTACTGGTTTAGTTACATTCCTTTTCTTCATCCATTTTTAAAGTATTTGCTGATTAATCAACTCTTGAGAGCACTATTTTATTTGTTTACCATGCTGAATGTCTGAATGCTATACTCGGATTGAGTCATCCCATTGATCCACCCCTTACAAAAACACAAAAAAACATTGAATTCTTAAGTTACCAGGCATACCTAGCTTATAACCCTAGGTAGTTTCCTGGAGTGCTAACAAATTGGCGTCGTTGCCGGGGAGCGAGTTGAGAAGCTGATCTTCCTAGGAGACGACATAGATCTACTCTTTGATGATAAACAAGGGGTAGACATTTATTGGTTATAATCATCTATCTGGCGACTCCATGGAGGACGAATTCAGTGGCGACTCCACAATATTCAAATGTCAAAATCATTTGCTTCTCTTTTGGCTCGGAGGTTTGCACCTCTTGACTTTTCTTCAATTCCTGGTTTCCCACATGCAGTACCTGATATATCAGAATGGGGAGATTTTTTACCTATCTTCAAAGAGAAGAAAGATGATAATCCTGCTGAACAACTCCTCAAGTTTCATGAATGCATGGACCTATTAGATCTGCAGCATGAAGATGTTCGTATGAAGATGTTCATGTATTCATTGTATGGTGATGCACGTGTATGGTATTCTTCTTTACCTCCTTCATGTATTTCATCTTTGAAAGACTTTCATAAAGCATTCAATGAGCGTTGCAAAAATTTCTTTCCAGATGAGCTTTTATTTGATAATTGTTGTCAAGAATTTAACTTGCATAACAAGGCTGAAGATGTAAAGAAGGAAAGATCTCTTCATCATCTTTCTAATGATATTCATGATACTGTGCCTTCTCATCAAGATAAACCACAAGTGGATGATAAAGGAGCTGAAGATTCTCCTATTAATAGTATTTCTGTTTTTTATCAATCTGAAGAATTAGTTTCTTTGGATATCCATCATAGGGATCAGTTTTCATCTAAGGTTTATGAAGGTTTGGTTACTTCTGAAATATCAACTGTCCACCAAAGAGATGATCAGAAATATATGCATGTTGTGGTTAATGACACTCATAAAGAATATGTTGCTGTAGAGGATGCTATTCATCATTATCAGGAGATCAGTGATTCACATTATGACAATCTTAGTGTTGCTTTTGACATCATATCAAACGCATCTACTGTTGTTAGTTGTCATGAAGATCAAGTTTTTATCTCTGAAAACCTTGAAGATGTTGAACAGATTGACAAATTTACAAGTGACATCTTCAGATCTACCGAGATTGAAGAAGACAGCCTACAATTTCCAGATTTGCAGGGGCTGTCTAATCTTCAGCTAGAGCACGTGAAGCATGATCCCAGATGTGTTGATGTTGTAGCAGCATATGTTGAGGACAGCCCACATCTTCCAGACTTGCAGAAAAAGACATATTTCAGCAAACAGTTGCAGGAAGGGCAGCAAAATGGTTCAGATCAGCAATCTGTTTTGTATGTTTCTCCAACAGATCTCGAGTAGCCTGCATTCAACAATGAGCTTATTAAAGGCAGTTTTCAGCATCTTTTTAATTTACAGTTGGATCAGCAGTTTAATGAGGTATTTCTCTGTGATTTTGATGACCCTATTGATGTCTATTTAGATTTCATGAGCAACATAAATCTGAGGAAATTTTTTTAAAAGGAGATTGTCTTTATCCTCTGTTCGAACATCTTTTCTGCATGATATGGTTTCCATTGTTTTTCGGGTCAAGATCTGGCATGATGGCATTAAAAAAGTTCCTTACATGGCTTCATTGGAAGCATCACTTCATTTGATAAGAGGCAGTACATCTGGTTAGTGTAGGGATAGGTAGAGGAATAAGCTCTTCTTATGAGCAGTTAGATTTTTTTTTGTTTTTGTTAGTTCATGAATAAGCAGAACAGGCTGCATGTAAGCTACAGGTGGAGACATGTTTGCAGAGGGATCAATGCTGATGGCTTGATGACTCCATGCCCAATGCTAAAGGCTACTGGAACTACTTGGTTCTGGGATTCTTCGGAACCTCACTGGGAGGATTCCATCCCCGAGTAGGAGCCAGATGTTACCTCCCAAATTGACCACCGTCATTTTGGTTGATAGAATGGGTAAAAAAAAATTATTTCTGTGAGTCTTGGCCTTCAAAATCAAAAATCCCAGCTTTCGGCAGTTAACTAAGTCTGTGGAAGTTTACTTAACTGCCGAAACAGGCTAGTTTCGGCGGCTAATATGGTTTGCCAGAATGACTTTAGCTGCCGAAAACATATCCATGTGCAAAAATCAAAGATTGCTTCGTACTCATCAAATCATCAAACGAGCCTATTGTAACCGCCGAAAGGAAAGATTGATGGTGCATTGCTTGGTCATTATTGTAGTGGATTGAGAAATTGCTGCTGAAACATTTTGATATTCTCGGGCTGTTATGGGATTTGACTATGAGGAGCACACAAATTAGGAAGGCAGGCATGTTGAATTTACTAGTGTGGATGTTTATAAGGAAGAAAATGGAGGACCATACAAAGCTTCGATACCTCTGCTGCAGGCCACAAATCCTGAAGTTGATGTGCTGCTTGCATATGAAATAAATGACCAGTTATTGAGCAGGGATCATGGATACCCCCTTCGTGTTGTTGTTCCAGGAACAATTGGTGCACGCTCAGTTAAAATGGTTGGACAAAATAGAAATTAATGCAAATGAATGTCAGGGCAACGAGTTTAAAGATGAATTCACAAATGGGGATGAAGCTACTAGCAAGTCTGGCAGCTACTGAAACGTCCAAGGACAGGCAAGTGCCTGTTGTTGGTGCCACTGAAAGATGTTCCTTTGCAGTAGGAGAGGGTTGCGTGGATGAGTCTACAATAAAGTGCTCTGTTGATAAAATGATTCTCGAATGCCCAGCTATGCTATGTCACATTGCTGCCCTGTAAGGTTTATTCATTGTTGAACCATAACTCAAGAGGATTTTTCTGCTGGAACCACGTGATCTTGTGGGGAAATTTCGATGGCCTTCTCGAACTCCAAATTCAAATATGAAAGCACCAGTAGATAGCTTATGATCGGTAGATCAAAATCAACTATTTGAACATGCAAAATGGACATCGGACGGTTGAGAAAATTGATTTTTTCCAAAGGCAGTTTTTTTAGGAATTCTACAGGTTTCGACAGCTTAGGCGAGCCTCCAAGAGCTCATTAGCTGCCGAAAAGGCTGACTTTCGGCAGCTAACGTGCAAAATCAGCAGAAGAGTTAGCTGCCGAAAGTCTGTTTTCACAGTTTCCTTTAATTTTCGCCCAGATCTCAGTTTTGTTCGCTGAACTAGCAGAAAGCCGATCAGAATGAATGGGTCATAAATTATTTTACCAATATCTCAAGGGTTTTGAGCGATTTTTGAATCAGTTGGGCATTTTTGGCTAGGTTTCAACTTTGTTTTGAGGAACAGTTCTAGAAGTCGACTGCCACATCATTAATCTCAAGTTTGTTGTGCGCCAAACTCAGACCACCGAGCCTTGGGAGGCTAGCTGCTCTTCACCAACCACCTAGCTTTGAAAGGAGATCTTCATATCATCATTTCCTTGATTTTAGGGATCACTCCCTATCTTTTTGCATTTACTGTCAGTTAGTGTTTTAGTTAATTAAACAGATCCATGCTTTTAGGATCTGAAAACTGTTTGTACAGGCTTTAAAGCCTAAGAACTCAGACTAAAAGAGGGTTCGATTTTGGATGTAGTAGTCTGCTATTGTACTCAGCTTTCTTATGCTAATACAGATCACAGGTTTCTTTCAGCTTTGGTGTCAGCTTTCCATTTTCCTTTCACTATTATCTGTGTTATCTAGCTTTGAATGGTTTCTTTTCCATTGTTTAGCTCATAGCCTGATGTTAGTTTCTTGAATGTCTCTTGAGCCCTACTCTGTACTGGTTTAGTTACATTCCTTTTCTTCATCCATTTTTAAAGTATTTGCTGATTAATCAACTCTTGAGAGCACTATTTTATTTGTTTACCATGCTGAATGTCTGAATGCTATACTCGGATTGAGTCATCTCTTTGATCCACCCCTTACAAAAACACAAAAAAAACATTGAATTCTTAAGTTACCAGGCATACCTAGCTTATAACCCTAGGTAGTTTCCTGGAGTGCTAACAGTATGGAAGAGGAGCATTCGGAATTTTTATGTGATCATTCAGGGTCATATCATGCAGAGCCGCACAAGGGTATCAGTAATGAAGACATTGAGAAGCAGTGTTGTGAAAAGTCAGATGTGATGCAGTCAGTGGAATATCAGTCATAGCCATCTTTTTCACATATAGAGGTTCCTTATGATTTGGAGCTACTTGGGGCTTGTGCAATGAGTTATCATGTGCTAAGCCCCGGTGATCAGTATGATGATGTAGTCAGTCTGCCTCATCATTCTGATTGGTATATCAGTCCTATATAGTCATGGATAGAAGCAACCTGCATGAACACATACAAGTTGGGGAAGATTTTTTATGACATTATTCATGCCTATGATCTCCCATCCATCCCACCCATTCTGAATCATCATGCAGGTTTGCATTTTCTGAATAAGGTATCCTTACTTTGGCTAGTAACCCGAGACAAGGAAATTTTTTTTATGTTAATAAAATGCTTAGGTGGTTACATTGGATTTCTGATTACACTTAACCCTTTTTATATCATGCTTAGAGTTGGAAAATAAGCTCCTTAAAAGAGAGCATTTACTTTCTGCATTTCTATTTTATACTTAGCTATAATCAAACATTTTGGTTTTCATTAGTTAGTTACATTTATTTTGTTTGAATAAATCAGCTTAATGGTTCATTTGGTTTTTCATGTAAAGCTTGTGCTACTGAGGTTTTCTTGTCAAGTTGAGATGTTTTTACAGGGTGTATAAACTAGAGATTATGGTGTTCTCATATCCTCTCCTTTCCTTAAAGACCAGATCAAGCACACGTCCCACAGTTGGAGCCAGAATATTACCACCTAAGTTGTACTTAGTGGTTTTTGATCAAGTGAGCCTGGTGAACCGGACAAGGACAACTTGTTTGGACTTCAAAAGACCTTCAGTCTTGCTTCTGGGAAGCCTTGTTGTACCATATCACATGTTCATACCCCATGGGGGAATTGTAATAAATGTTCTAGCATGATAGTGTCTGCAAAAGACTCGGTCTCTTAGACTTTATTTGTCAATTCAATCAGCCTAGGGTGTTTATTCCCTTGGTTATTATTGGTTGTTGAATAAACGACTGATAATTTCTGAGTTTTTCACTCCATACCTCCAAATTTGGGGTGGTCGGCTTGGAATTTATGCCTATTGAGGTTATTAGAGTCTATGTGTCAATGTATAAACATGATAGACATCATGGTCAAGTCATATGAACATGTTTAAGTCCCCCTAGGTTTTTTCAATTTTTCAATTTTTTAGTTTTTTCAGTGTTTTTTATTAAAATTTAATTTTTTCAAAACTTAGGCTATTTTTTAATAGTTTAATTGGAAAAATTGATTTTGTAATAAAAGTGGGCCAAATAATCAGTTTCAGTCATGTAGGTGCTCATTTTCAAGCTAAGAGCACCATGTAAACCCATGGACCCACTATTTCCTAGTTTTGAGTGATTTTCCATCACTCAGGTCAGAAATCCCCAAAAATCAATTATTGATTATTTTAATTAATAAATTGATGAATAATGGAGCAAATCCAAAATCATAGATCAGTGGATTCTTAGCCGATTTGATTGAAATCAGTCAGATCTGAACCAGATTGACTGGATCTGACAAATGCTTAACTAATGGAGGTGATCTGGACAAATCCAGAGTTGATCTTCAGCATCCTTTATGGGGAATTTCGCCCTCCCTCTCTCCTCCACATGTTTTGGCTCATTTGGATGATTTTTGGTGGATGCTTCAGTCAATAGGTTGAGGTGTCAGTTAGATCAGCCCCCGATTGACAATTGCACTCAGTTAGACTCAGATATGGCTCAGTTAGACACAGATCAGACATTGATGGACTCTCCTTCAGCTACAGTGGTCTATCTCCTTGGGATTTGTGCCTCCACTGGGCTGGATCTCCTGGTTTTTGTATAAATAAAGCACAAGCTGCCTCTTCCAAGCTAGTTAGAGTTAGATTGAAGGGCTTGCTATTGTAGTACTGTTGTAATCTTTTGATTGTTGAAATAAAGATTCTTTGGAGGCCAAATGGTGTAATGCTCTCATATGTGTGGATTAAGCATTGTCTTATGGCTATTGATGTTGCCGGCTTTTCTCTCAAATTCTGCATCTGAACCCTGTCTGGCTTGAACGATTTAGCTGAATCAATAGGAGTATAGTTGGGCAAGTAAGGTTACTTGTTTTTCTTATATATCATAGCATATATGATTAGAAGATCTATATTATACATGTTTAATAAATTTATTTGCATGTAATTTTTGTCTCTTTTTCATATATATATCCAGATCTCATGAGGTTTCGTGCAGGATTATGTGTTTAGCTTTCATGTAGCAAGGATTGGACGAGCTGTGGATCTAGTTTGAATCCACTATACATCCAAAATTTTTGTGAATACATTTCCCCTCTATATTCCACTAACAAGTTTCCATTGCAGATCTGCTTCAACAACAAGCACTTCTCTTCTCCTTTTCCTCCTTCAAAATCAATTCTTTTTACCTGGTTACTTTGTTCACAAATTTGATATTGTTTAGATATATTATATTAAAGTAAATTTAACATATATCTATCTCCTCAAAGCCCATAATCTAGATCTTGTTCTTAAAAGGTTTCATAAGCATTCTAGATCTAGCTTTAGGGAAATTGTCCTTTTTGCATGGAATTTTAAAGAGAATTTGTAGCTTGCATGCTTTAGATTTTTGTTTTCTGTTATAAAAGATAAATATAGCAATTAGTGCACATAATATTGGCTTCCTAAAAGGAAAGCCAATATCCCAAGGAAAGTTTGCTTTCCTCGGTTCCCTTTTTATCTTTTTTAACTAGTTTTAACTTAGCTTTTGTTTGGTTAAAAATAAGCTGACCCAAAGGTACTTTAATAGTGATTTTGGGCATATTTCAGTCTAATAATATTGCTGGTTTTTATCAGGTATAACAAAAAATAGGAGGAGCTTCTGTTCGAGAGTGACTTTTGGGCCTTCTGAATCCCCCCAGGGGTCTCTCTTTTTGACTGAAATATTTAATTTTTGCACTTTGTAAGCTCTTGGTTTCATTTTGTATAAGAATCAAGAGGAATCATATTATTTTTTTGATATTGTAACTGCTGGTAATAAAAATAATTCTGAATAGGCTCTTTCGAGCCCATTCCCCACCCCCCCTGGGGGGATTTGTGTCTGTGTCATTATTTGCTTTTCGTTCATATTTTTTCAATCTAGCGTAGTACTAATCTATAGGGTAGTATAATTTGATTTAAAATAAATTCCATATTCCATTTCTATCGGTTTCAAAGTAACTTTATTACTTACTCCACGAGCCTCCTTTTGAGGCGAAAGGTGAAAAAAGGGTCGTGGTAATCTAATTAGAAAATTGTGGTTTGCTTATATTTTTATGTTTCATTTGCTATCATCATTTTTTTCAGTAACCATAATAAAATGAACCCCTCTTTCATTCCCCGATTGAGGTCCACTTGGACCAAAAGAGGTTCATGGAGGGTTTTCTTTTTAACAAGAACATCCATTTCAAAATTTCCTAAAATTGACAAGACTCCAGTGTGTATGCTCTGCACTTGGCTATGGTTCATCCGATCAGTCAAGTTGTATCAAAATCATTTGAGTGACTAGTATAATTAGGATTCACTCTCCCAAATTAACAAACCATCAGGTGAAAATCCAACACCTAGACCAAACCATTACGGTGGCAAAATACCCAAAGGAAGCATGAACTTCTGAAAAGTGACCTCGGGGCACAGATCTCTATCACACCCTAATGGGTGCATTATGAACAATAGCCCTAGAGAGTCCATTCAGCCCACATATTCCTTGCAGGTAGCCGTGAAGGTTTAGTTTTGGACATACTCCAAGTACTCTCGAGTATATCTGGAGTCCACCCCTTCACTTAATTTTAATCAACTCATATTTCACATTAACTTAAAACATACCAAGAGGAAATTACAAAACATTTACTCCAAGCACATGCAAGTACATTGATTTTCTTTTGACTCCATTTTAAGGCACTGGTTATTTTCTTGCTATATATATATATATATATTGTGTCTCAGCATTGTGCTTTCGTGCGCTCATTGTGTATCTTGTCATCTATGGTTGTTTATGGTTAGAGTCTCAAACTCCTAAGTAATTCATTCAGTTTAACATCACCATACTAAGTAATTAGCCTTAGTAACTTAATAGTATCGACCCCCCTTGGCTTCGTTAGGAGTTGAGACTAAACAGTGTCAAGAACAAGGTGATAGCCTTGACTTGGGACTTGCCCCCAAGGACACACCTAGTGGCTTGAAGATTTCTGCCACGTGACCTAGGTGTGTGAAAGACGGAAACACTCAGCAATCAGAGGCTATGTCTAAGTGCTTACACGAACGCGATCATACACAGTAAGAATGTAACTTATATTAAAGTGAGGAATAGTATTTACATATTTCTTGAGAATGACTGATTACATGTAGAGACTAGCTACCAACTACTAGCTAACTCAGCTCACAGGAAGAGGCTGGTAGATATAGCGTATACAGGAGATGAGCAAGTTGACCCTTTAGTGGTCGAATGCTCTCTAATTTTAGTCAATCATAAATGAATTTAATTAATCAACAACCAATGCATAAGCATCTTCCTCTTCCAGTGCGAGTTTGGTCTTCTTCAGCATGATCATGGCATGGTGTAATAGTCATGCTCCTCTTTTTGTGTGAACGGATCTTCCTCAGTGTGTGTGATATGGTATCAATCCCTTCCCTAGCGTGAATGGTGGAAATGTGTTGAACAGAGGAACGTGACATCGATCCTTCTAGACTGATGAATGTGCTATCACCCAGACATGTGGATAGCAGGTAAGTTGCAAATTTGTTCCAACGTTTAATGCCTGAGATTGATTATTAACAGCACACAGTATGGTTGACAAGCTAGATGGAGAACTGGACATCAAGCTGGATGATGAGCTTAATTCATGGCTGAATTATATTGGTTGAGTGTTGGGTTCTTTTGCTGAGTGCTTGGTTCCATCTTTTTTCTTGTACGCTCCTCTTCTTCACAGCATGCGAGCTCATCCTTTATGGCCTGCATATATTATTTACAACCTACATAAAACATACGATCCATTAATTACCAAAACATAAAATGGTAATATATATGAAACATGAAGTTTTAAGAAATTGGATTAAGCATTCAAAATATATATGTATCATATCATACATAAAAGTGATATACATATATAAATAAGCATTTAGAAACATGGTAATAAGCATTCACGGTATATGAACTCACTTTAAAATGGATTAAGCACATGACATATGGTTCTAAATAATTAATAAGTTTATTACAATCCACTTTATGGGTTTGTTAATATGAGTGGTTTTAATATTTAATTTCTATTTTGTATTTTCTTTATTAATTCTTATCTTTTTAATATTTCATTATCTTTATTTAATTTCCATTTTTTATTTATTTTTATTTTCTTTCTTATTTAATTTTAAACCAATGCTCAAAGTTCATCATCACTCATGGTTTTTGCATATGAAGGTATTCACAAGACCGATGGGGAAAAGAAGGTGGGGATAAAACAAGCCAATAACCTAATAAGAAACATGCTATTAAACCTAGGGTGGAACTTAAGACCGAAAGAAGGGACTGAATGGAGTGCCAAAGTGCGCACTAAATGCAATAACACATAAAAATGATGAATTAAGTTTCTTTTACATTTATAAGTTATAATTTATGAAAACATAGTAAAAGATAGAAAAATTGAAGATAGATGTATTAGATTTCGGTAAATAGGTCAAGAAATTAATGTAAATAACATCATTATAAAAGACAATTTTAGAGCCCAACACGGAGCACAACTTAGATACACATAACACAACAGTTACATCAACGACCATGGGAGGCCCAACCTGCCACCATGTGGGAAAGGATTCTTGTCACTTACATCAACGTACATGGGAGGCCTAGCCTTCTACCATGTGGGAAAGGCTCAACACTTACGTCAATGACCATGAGAGGACCATCATGCCACCATGTCGAAAAGGCTCCAAGCACTTACATCAACGCACATGGGAGGCCCAGCTTTCCACCATGTCAGAAAGGCACAACACTTACATCAACGACCATGGCAGGACCAACCTACCACCATGTCAGAAAGTATCTCCAAACTTACATCAATGCACATGGGAGGCCCATCCTTCCACCATGTTGGAAATTCTCATATGTATCTATGTCTTCCAGAATCATCACTTCCCTTTGGAGGGAACCTTGATCTGAAGAACACCAAGTTTCTCTATGAAGTACTCAAACTTCACTCTGAATAACGGATTGGTCAATACATCAGCTATTTTCTCGTCCATCACAACATACTGGAGATTCAATGCTCCTTTCTGCACCATATCCCTGATATAGTGATATTTTTCCTCTATATTCTTCAACTTGCCATGGAACAATGGGTTCTCTGATAAATTCACACAACTCTTGTTGTCGCAATATATACAAGTAGCATCCAACTGGAGATCAAACAAATAAGACAGTAGCTTCCTCAGCCACACTGCCTCACAACTAGCTGAAAAAGATGCAACATACTCTGCTTCAACTGTACTCAGTTCCACGCAGGTCTGCTTCCTGCTAAACCAAGAGATCACACCTGATCCCATACTAAAGAAACACTTCAAAGTGCTCTTCCTATCAATGGCATTTCCTACCCATTCTGAATCCACATAACCTTCCAGGTTAATCCTCTGATTTGCCTCATACTTGAGCCATAATCAATTGTACCCTTCAGGTGCTTCAGAATATGCTTTGCAACAATCAGGTGAACATGTCTTGGATCCATCAACAATTGGCTCAATGTGTTCACAACAAAGCAAATATCTGGTCTTGTATTCGTTAGGTACATCAAGGATCCAATCATCTAATGAAACATTGTGGTATCAATCGAATATGATGAAGCATCACTCAATAGCTTCAGGTTCAATTCCATAGGTGTATCCATGGCCTTTTAGTCCATCATCACGAACCTCTTTAGGATTTCCACTGCATACTTCCCTTGTCCAAGGGAGATTCCATCCTCACTCTACCAGACCTCCATCCCTAGAAAGTAGTGCATCATCCCCAAGTCCTTCATATCAAACTCAGCATCAAGATTCCTCTTCATGTCATCAATCAACCCATCCTCACCTATCACAAACAGGTCATCTACATACAGTAGGAGTATCATCAGGTTCCCTTCCTCAACATTCTATTAAAGGTTGGAATCCGCTTTACTCTTAGTAAAGCCCAAACTAGTCAGGAAGCTTCCAATCATGTCATACCACGTTTAGAGTTCATTTTTCAAGATTTACAAGTCCTTCTTCAATTTGCACACATGATTCTCCCTATATGTAATTCCCCTTTTTAATAAATTTTATTAAATGACCAATTTTTCACTTTTTCCCAGTTTCAACCTTTGACTAGTTTTGATGTCTAGGTCTCCAAATTGGTCCAAATGCTCCCAAATATTCATAGAAGGTTTGCGAATGATATTAAAGTTTGAATATTATTTTTAGGGAATATTTATGACCCCGTAAAGGATTCTGCAAACTTTTTTAATATTATAGTTGAGGTAAGAGTTTCGACTAGTAATTTGGGGTTCTAATTCCCCCACAATGAATACTGACAATGGTTTCCCAAATGCCCTCAAACCAACTATAAATTATGAATGGAAGAATGGGACATGTAAAGTACATTAATATGAACCCATATGCATCACCATTCTACTTTTAATGTCTTCTATATCTCCCTTAAATCAGATTCCAAAAGACTAGTTTCAACCTTGGGGGAAGTGATATGCAATCTTCTCCAAATGCTATGAAACTCAACAAAATAACTCCAAATAATTATGTACATAAAATTGAACTCACATAATACATCATTAACATTCCAACCATCCATAAACCATTAGTATTTTACTTATCCATTCGAATCCATCAACATTACATTGGTTGACAACAAGGTAGTGGGGAAATGACACTGTTTCCTCATTGTTTAACATTTATACATGAAATATTTTGGGTATTTCTACCTGAGAGTATATGAAATTTTAAATACATTAATAAAATTCCATTCATCCATAAACCATAATTATTTTACTTATCCATTCAAATCCATCAACATTACATTGGTTCACAACATGATAGTGGGGAAATGACACTTTTTCTTCATTGATTAACATGTTTACGTGGAATATTTAAGTAATTAGACCTGAGAGTATTCTAAAATTTAAATATAGATAATTTATATTAGAACAAAAAATAATGGGGCATTAGAATCTTCCCCAAATATATCAATAGCTCAGCCAAAGCGCAATCCCTCCATGAGCAAGAATATGCAATAAAAACTAGAAATGGTTGAGAGAAAGTACTACAATAGAAGGAAACACGAGATTCCCTATAGCTTACACATTTAAATACAAATCCATTAAATCTCCATGAAATACCTGATTGGCTTCTCCAAAATCCAACTTGTATGGGAATCTTTCACCCTCAAAATTGGCTAAGGCAAGAAAACTAATCATCCACTAGCTCTCACAATTCACAAATGACAACTTGTCAAATGAAAAAAATCAACTATCTTGGTTTATTCCTTTATTTTACAAGCATCCTTAGTCTTATAATTTTACCAATCCATCCACAAACGCAATCCAATTCTAATTATGGTGGGAGCTCATGATTTTCCATGTGTCCTCCATTTCCTAGCCTTCAATCTTCCCCCAATTCGAGTAGGAGCCCATTGACCTTCCCCAAATAACAAGAGTTCCCTATTTGTTGCTCTATTTTGACCTGACATGTTATATATGTCATATTTCATCCTTCATATATGATTTCTGTCATAGATTTCATAGAATCTTGATCATTGTTGTCATAGAGCTAGGGAATCTAGTCGAAGTGTCTCACTAGCTCCAAAATGACTCTTCCTCTCCTATGTAAGTTACATTTCCTTCCAAATTCGGCCTATGATTTATATGGCCAAGTGTATTATCCTTATAAATCATCCAAGAACATTTATGCTTCCCGTGGATTCAAAATTGCAAGAAGCAGATGCCATGTGGCACAAAAAGTCTAGCTTGTGTGGGACTCATAGTCTCCACGTGTCTCCATGCTACATTGCCACTTAAATTTTATCTTTTATTTATTTATTTAGCTCCTTTATTAAATGTTTATTTCATTATAATGTTCAAACATCATTCATTTTCCCCATTATTCCAAGTCCCAAAGCTTCGACCCCCAACCTAGGAAACTAGTAATTTTCTTCCTTGGCAATTATTTGACCCTTAGCATCAATTTCAGAAACTCTCATGAATATGGAAAATGTGAATAGGCCATTGTGAACCAATGAAAATTTTTAGACATTATAAATCCTCCCTTCCCAATATTTCTTGTCCTCAAGCAATTTCAAACATGGGTGTTGAAGAACCTGCTTTCCGTATGATTCTTTGAAGTTGCCACTGAGTTGCCCAACTTTGACTCTGTGATATTCCATGAGGATTTTAGAGAGGAACCACCATGCTTTATTCTGCACTAATATGATTAAAATTAATTTATTAAGTGGGGAATCCATCTCCCATACTTATTTTTTCCCCAAAAAATTGAAATCAATGGGACTAAAAACTATCCCAGGGTCCCATTGCTTGTATTGTACTCCAACAATTAAGCGTTCCCTCCAACCCATACCATTAGGAAAGAGAATTCTGAGATCCCATTTTCTTGTATGCATTATTCCAAACATCATGATTACATAATATATATCATCAAAGTACATAACAACATAATAAAAATGTACATCAAGGGGGTGCCTCATCAAAATATCATGAAAGTGCTTATACCTCCAAGTAAGTAGACCACCATTTGCCAAGTGCATACAAGCTTCAAGTGACCAATCAAATCTGCTCCAATAACATAGGTGAGTATCCCATGTCCTATAATGCTACTCCAAAATGATGTGATATGCATCAAAATATTGAGCCATGCATTCTTTCATCCAATAAGTGAATGAAGAATCTTCACTAAAATCTGAACCAAATAATGAGCAAAGAAAACATGAAGACTTCAAGTGGATCAAAGAAGTCTCATCAATACACCCATTAATATGTATATCATCACGAAATAAAATAGGATTTTTTTTCCAATAATAATTTTCTTCAATCACATATCTCTTCACCCAAGTGTGGTATTAAGTTCCTCCAACATCAATTCAACTAGGCAAGGAGCAAGGAAAATCATGAGTCTCCAAGTGACTCAAGTGAACATCATAGGTGCACACACATAGATGTGTATCATCATAATGTAAAAAAGGATGCTTCTGCAAATGTAAATAAGAATGTGTTCCAACCATGTCATCATAAAAAATAAATCTCAAAGTTCCATACTCCTCATGTGGCACCATCAAAAAGAACCCTTTAACACATACTTCATTGAGACTAATGCTGCAAAACATGGAATTGTAGGATGTAGGAGAATGAACTAAATAACCCAAATGATAAAAAATTGCAGAAGTTTCATCATGGGAAGGATCCATATGGGTAGTATCATGCATCTCCTTCAAAAGTGTGAAACCTTTGTCATAGATGGGTTCCAATGTAGAGGAATCATGATCTTCTTTAAAGATTGCATAACCTTCATCACGAGACAATTCAAGTTCCTATTCCACCACATCAAGTGTTTGGATCTCATCAAGATAATATTCAAACACATCAATCACATTCAAATTTCCACATTTCTCATGATCCATTTTGTTATGAGCATCCTCCAAAAAATCTACTGTGGTGTCCCTAGTTTTGACCCCAGTTACAATAAAAGGTACATGGTGTATATATTGCAATTAATCATGGTGAGGAGCTAAAGGAAAAAGCCCCACCATCGATTTGGTTGTGTATGTTTTGGAAATAGGGATCATTGCCAATGGTGTATCATGCTATCCCGCACATTATAGTTTTGGCATCATGTAAATACACACATCAATTAAAATAAACCTACAGCCAGCTACGACATTGCAACATTGAATGAAAAGGCCATGATTCCTAAGGTTAAGTTGGGGGGGGGGTTGTCCAACCCATGGGGGTCATTGGGAGTTTGCCATGTGTCGGCCACCCCTTTAAACTTTTGTTTTCTGTTAGTTGGGAGTAGTTATTGCTAAGTAGTGGTGGGTGTGGAAGGACTGTCAGTCCTTGCCCACATGCCCACTCCACCAACAGACTCTTCCTCTTCACATTGCATGGGGCAGAAGAAAAACACTCACTCCACTTTTTCACGATTCCAATTCTTCACAGTTTTGGTCTTGCTCACTCTCATGCAGGGCAGTTCTGGTTTTTCCTCCCATCGTAAGTCTTTATGGACATCTTCACACACACTGTTTGGGGGATTCTCCATCGTTGGTTCATCCTCACATAGAGGGTCGTTCCATTCACTCTTTTCATGATTTCCCCCATCGTTTTGTTTAATCCTCACGCACAGGCTGGAAATTAGATGGTTCTTACCTCAAGCAGGGGATGGGGCATTGTGATCTCATGCAACAAACTAGAAGAGCGGCCTAAGGGGCATGACTCTGATGTGTGTATGCTTTCCCTGTCAATGCTGGGAATCCATCTTCTTCCCCACCTGCACACTATGTAAGGTTCCCATTGTTTCATTATGGGATTGGGTTGTTGATCTCTCCCTAGGTTTTGGTTGCTGCGTGTGCACAACATCTTGTGGGGTTACTTCTGAGTTATTTTGGCCACACTAGGGCCAAGAACAACTTTGAATCGTCTTGTCTAATCTGAGCTGTGTTCACCCTTTTGTTTGGGTTGTCACCCTGTTGTCTTTATCTTCTTCACAGAGATGTGAACTGTTCGTTTTAATGCGGTATGCAGTGGTTGGTCTTTGGAATATAGAGAGTAGGATTAGAGGCTGGGTATGCTTGAGAAAACTGGTGTTTGGAGCCACTCAGATAGAGCTAGACTGCTGGTTTTCTTCTCCATAACCCTTGAAGAGTATTGGGAAGGGAAGTCAAGGCCTGAGGGACTGTGAAGCAGAGAAAGGACTGATTCCTGGTGTTGGGTGTGTGTATGTCTTAGAAATCAGGCTAACTCTTTTGTAGGCATCCTTAGCTCTCCATTGAGGCCACATAATTATCATTTAGACTTTCCTAACTCCTTGCCGACCTGATAAACCCTACTGCGTGGGCTTGGCTGATTTGTGTACCTTGGCTATGTGTAAGCCTACTTTGACCCTTATTCCTTGAGGAATAATGCCCAGCTCGGGGGTGGCAGTGTTGCTGAGAGATTGATGAGCACACTAGCCTATAGTTGGGTGGAACATTGCAGCGACATGGCTGGTTGCAAGACAAATTCTGTTTAAGATGAGTATTCTTAACTATTCCATCTCTGCATTTATATTTACTAATTAATGAATATGACGAACATGTGGTATGCTTGAATGAATGTATGTTTGCTTTTTCTATGTATACGAAGGATTATGCATCTTAGTATGTTTTATGTTTTAAGCTTTATATTTCAGCATTATATGCCTGTTCAACTTCATGGGGCTATTTTCCCAGAGGTTATTGTTGGTTTGGTAGCATCCTCCTCGCCAGTCAGAGGGTTGGGGATGTTACAGAATGGTATCAGAGCAAAGGTTATAGCATGGGCTTGAATGGGCCATGAAAGGTCAGCTAGCATAGGCAAGTTGCCTTCTACCTAGCAGAAATCAGAAGGAATCTGTGCATGACAAGATAATTTTGAGAAATTTGAAAACTTTCTCTAAGTATTGGAACCGTCGGCCCATCGAAGAACTAAGTACGAAGTTCCTCCAACACAGCGGACAGATTAGTCTGACAGTCATCCGATATAGACCTTGGAAACGACAAAATTTAGTAGAACGACCAGCTAATGTTACGACGATGGAGGAAGAAAATTGTAATAATTTTCCTAAGTGCCCGTCGGCCATCCAAAAAGGTTAGTGGAAGGGGGAACCGATACAACGGCAGGTCCCTGAAGTAAATTTCGCTGCAATGCTTTCAAGTGCTCGACAGGCCATCAACAAAGTCGAGTAGATTGGTTGACAAAACTTAGAGGATGAGAGCGCTGAAATGTTGGTGGAAAGGACAAGAGGATAGTGGCTTAAACCACTGACATCGATGGAAAAAATTTTGGAAAATTTTTCTAAGTAACGAATTCATCGACGATTGGTGATGATTAGTTCATCGCATCGTCGATGCTTAGATGATGAAGTTACAAATGAACTACATTGGATAAATTTAGTTGATTGGGCATCCACTGTTGTGTCTGGCTACTAGACTATCCTTCTAATGGATAGAGTCCCCGACCGTCGATGCCAAAAAGGAAAGTCGTTCCAACAGCCGACATAACGAAAAAATCCAAAATTTTTCTAAGTGTCGAACCCATCGGCGATCGGTGGATGTTAGTTGATGAGACCACCGATGCTACAGTAATTAGTCCTTCCAACCGCCAATGGAGTATTGGGGTCTGTGGAAACCATAGTAGGATTTCCACCCGCCGTTGCAGCTTCTTAAAATACTAACCGCCTGATGTTAGCGCACCTGAATGTCGATACTACAGAAACTATAGTTGTTGAAACCGCCGATGCGGTGGACAAGGAAAGAATATTTTTCCAAAAAGAAAATTTTCTGAAAAATCTGAAAAATTTGTCCAAGTACCGGAGACGTCGGAAAAAATTAGTTTTTTGGATTGCCGATGCGGCGGAAAAATGTCGGTGAAGCTTAGAGGATCAGACCGCCGATGGATGTCATCAGAAAATATTAGAATATTGGAACCTTAGACCACTACAGGTCTGATACAACAGAAAAACTTAACTGATGAAACCACCGATGTAGTGGAAAATTATTGTTGATAGGGCTGCCGATGAGCGCTGAATAAATTTGTTGCTTATATCACTGAAGTGTCGGAGTTGTAGATGGGATGAGACTCGATTTAAGCAAAGGAAATTTTGAGTTTTTCAAAGTGGATTTCTCAGCAAATTCCAGCTATTTTTCAGTGGAGTTTTCAGTAGACTGTCAATAGATTACAGGGCTGAAAAGGAAGAAAAATCCTAGGTGGCTGAAGTTAGCATTCCAAACCAAAATACAGTTGTATGTTTTTCCTAAATTTGATGAAAATAATCATGTTAGAAGTGGTGTGGTTTTCACACCCGAGGTCAGAATAAGGAATGTGGATAGGCATTGGAAAGCTTATCCAGCAGGCAAGAAGGGGGAATCCCTAGAGTTTGAATGTGGTGCTGCAAAGTACTAGTGGTTATTTGAAAAATAAATGTGTTGTTGATGAATCCAGGAATTGCATACCTAAAGGTAGCAAGACCATGAAGTCAAACTAGCTGTTGTGTGGAAAAGGAGTTCCATATAAGGATGAGGGACTCGAAAAGGGAAATTTCTTTAAACCCTACCTTGCTAATTATGATTACAATTTTGTACATGAAATGTATGAGGATATTCCTAGCATGCATAAAATATTACATGTTGGTAAGAATAGTGAAAATTATACATTTATAATGAGCCACTAATGATAATTATTGCATTGGTGTTGGAACTAGTGGAAAAACCAATGACAACATGGACATGGCTGAATATGTTGCTGATGTTGATGAATGTGACTAGAAACCCTATGGAGAAAGGGATAAGGAAACAAGTCCAGAATCAAAAGTTGGTGAACAAATTCTACAATCTCCTGCAAAGGACCAACCAAATTGGTAATGTCAAGGGTGTAAGTAGGACCCATGAAGGTAAGAGTTTAATTATGACAATTGCATGGAGTGGCAAAAGAAAGAGGTCTCAGAGCATGTGGGTATTCGAATTTTATACTAAATTCATAGAGAAATGTATCATGCTTGTATTATGTTGTTATGAGCTTAGTAGCCCAAGGAAAGTAAGCACTGATGATCTTGATTATAGTCATGCATCCTATATGAAGTAGTCATGGTTAGGCCATGCATGGAATGTTTGAATGCATAGTATTCTTGAATCAATACAAGGTAGCATTGAGTGGGTATGCATTAAAAGATTTTATAAATCTTGTAGTTATGCATTGAATGGATGCATATGAAAAGTATGAGTAAATGTTGTAGATATGCATACATAAGTATGGGTGAAAATGTTGTGATGCAATGCATGAGTGCATAGGGATAGTGCATGAGTTATTATGAATAACTAATGGCTAAAATGATGAATTGATGACAATTCTGGAATCATTTCAAGAGCTGTTATGAATGCAGGATAGTAAGTGCATGAAGAGGGTAGTCATGATTGATTGGATATTAGAAATGCTCTATGGAAGGGAAAGATGGTACAATGATATGCTTATGGAGTAAGGAGTGTCTGAACATTTCATTTTGGAATAAATGATGTGACCTTGCAAATTTTAGTATGATAATGATTGCGTGAAGTAAATGAGTTTTGGTAATATTGATGTGACTAACAGCTGGAAGTGTTTGAATTTTATAAATTCTGAAAATGCTTCAGTGATTGTTGTAGCAATGAAAAAGTTACATGCATCAAA
Organism: Pseudotsuga menziesii; assembly: GCA_001517045.1. Lineage (NCBI taxonomy): Eukaryota > Viridiplantae > Streptophyta > Pinopsida > Pinales > Pinaceae > Pseudotsuga > Pseudotsuga menziesii. The sequence goes on along the minus strand of LPNX010909718.1, from coordinate 551,821 downwards.
ACTTACTAAGTGTTTGGGCTGACTGAGGTTTAGGTTTCAGGTAGATTGTTTGGGGAATGGCAATTTGGGTAAGACCATGACAAAGGATGAAATATACCCTGTGAAAGAGCCAAACCTTATGAGAGGAGTCTCATGGCTATGAAAATAGTTTGTATTCACAATGGGTTGTTAAATTTGAATTTGTGAATTTCGGATTTGAGAAATTACTGACAACTACTAATCACTATTGGCTTGCATAAGATTGTGTTAGGAGGATGCATTGTAAGTCGGTATTCATGTTATGCTAGTAAGCATAAGATCATAATGGGCATAGTGGTGTTGCTTACAAGAGACCCACAATTGAGGATCACCTCATTGCCAAGAAAATCAATTTCTGTAGTAAACAGAGTTACAAATTCTCATTGAATTTAATTACTAATGTCATTACTTGATTATGGAAGAATCAAATTTGGATTGTATTATTAGATAATGATTGACTGTTTGTCTATTTGATGAATGTGCTAGGGGTACACACTACAGGAAGATCATGTGTGATGGCCTGCAGGATCCAAACTTCATGGGGAGGTTTTCCCCTATCTTGGAAATGGGTTTCAGGTGAAACTCCATTGGACATTTTGGAAATGTCTCATCTGCACTACATGTTTGGTAAGAAAAATGAGTGAGATGGTATGGATTATGTCGGTAAGACATGTGTGAACATGAAATGTAAAAGGAGTTGGGATGGAAAACCGAGGGACTATCAACTCAAATAAGGGATCCCCATTCCTCCTTAATGAAGGAATACTGCTTCGGCAAATGGATACGTGTTATGTGACCCAAGCTAAGAATTGTTAAATTCAATATGCAAAACATGTTTTGATTTTATTTCCATTAAGGCAGATTGCTTGAGTATGAATAGGGCCTACATGGCACACACCGGAAAAGGGTGCACACTTTCCCAATGTCGGATCATGAAATGGTTTTCAATATTGATTTCACCCTAAGGAGTGGAGGCACTCCTGGTGTCTCAATACTTGATAGTGAATGATGTGAAATATGATTACAGTTTTAGAGCAATAACGCTAGCTAATATGCTTATTGCTTGTGTTGTCAGGCTAAACAGATGTAGTTTGGTATTGTACACTAAATGGACAATGGCTTGAGCTCATCCTACCTTCTACTAAAGAGCAAAGAGAAGGAGACATTCCTGAGGGACTATCAACTCAGAGAAGGGAGTGGTCTCTTATGTGATAGGGGTAGTGGAATTAGATCTCACTACTTGAAATGAAACCTAGAAATGGTCGTTTATTGTTGATATAAGTGCATGGTTGATATAAGTGTATTGTTGATATAAGTGCATTGTTGATATAAGTGCATGGCCTGATAAACCCAACTGTGTTGGCTTGGCTAGTTTGTTCCTTCCCAGTCGACGTGAAGGTGTATTGGCTAGACATTAATTATTTGGTGTTGAGGAGCAGCCTGCATGGTGACCTAACATCCAAGTCCATAGGCGATCCCAAGGCTTGCAAAGCAAAGTAGGATCCTGTGGACCAATGAGGAAATGCACAATACAGATAAGTATTGCATTATTTGCAATATCTTACTTATGAATATATATGTGTATATGATTTGGTTATGATGTTTTAAGCTCTTTTTTTAGAGATAAAAACCAATGAGAATAAACTAAACATGTGAATCTATTCAATGTTTGAATATAGGTATCGCTGGGAGCAAGGACTATGAGAGCATCCTAGGGGTGCATGTGGACATTGGACTATCCTGAGGAGCTCAGAATGAGCAGTAATGAAAAAGCTGCTAGTGAGACTATGAAGTTCCTAGCAACCAAGGAAAACCATGTGGGGAGGCTCCATGGTTGAGAGGTCTGAAATAGAACAGAGAAACAAAGTGTCATGACCAAGAGGGATTGGTCCAGCATTCATGGTGAAGTGAAAGAGGCTGAGAGAATGAAAAGCCAGAGCGGTGGTGTGGGTTCTAGGATGGAACAAAACAAAGAGGGGAAAAACTCTTGTTGCTCTCTCTTGCCCTTTTGATTATATATATATGCATTGTGAAAACAAAAGATTGTTGAATGCATGTATGACTGAAAATGGAATGTGTGTATTTGCTTAAAAGTAAATTGTGAATGCTGGAATAGTTAATTCCCTACCCAAGAATGGACATGAATGAGCTCATGTGCCTGTTGGGAAGGCATGAAAAATATGAAAGTCTCCTTGATAGGACTTGGACTGTCATGGCAATTAATTGACTAATTTTAATGCCTACATTATGCTTGGTCTAATAGAATTTCAATGATACATTTCATAGGTGAGAAAAGTGAAATCCAGTGGTGCATATTGACCATGGAAGCAGAACAAAAGCTGTTGGACTTGGCTAGAAGTCTCCTTCAAATGATTTCCATGACCCAAGAGAATCTTGGAGAGATGCTCAAGATACAGAAAAGGCAGAATGAGATGAACCACCAGATTTTGCAAGACTCTATTAGTTTGCAAAAGGAGGTAAAACACCTTCTAGGAGCAATCCGTAAATGCAAGGAAAGTGGATCAATGATGGGACATTCGTCCAAGTGATCCATTAAGAAATAGTCTAGGCATGAAGACTTAGAGGAAATTGAGCAGGTAAAGATGAAGCAGCCAACGAAATGTTGGAAATGGGGAGGACATCATTTACGCCGGGACTGCCCAGCAAGGGAACATAAAAAGGGCAACAGCCACAAATTTCCTAGACTTGGGGGTGAGCCGAAAGCTAAGAAGCTCGTGCCGAGGGGCTTGGTACTGAAAGTTCAGAGTAAATAATTGAACATGGGACAGATCTGCAAAACTTTGAAATTTTGATGTGCAAATTGTATATGTATTCCTATGTATTGGAACACCGAGGATGATGTTATTCCAAGGGGGAGGGGATTGTGATGTCCCTAGTTTTGACCTCCGTTACATTAAAAGGTACATGATGTATATATTGTAATTAATCATGGTGAGGAGCTAAAGGAAAAAGCCCCACCATCGATTTGGTTGTGTATGTTTCGGCAATAGGGATCGTTGCCGATGGTATATCGTGCTATCTGGCACATTATAGTTTTGGCATCATGTAAATACTCACATCAATTAAAATAAAACTACAGACAGCTACGATGGTGCAACATTGAATGAAAAGGGCATGATTCCTAAGGTTAAGGGGGTCGGGTTGTCCAACCCGTGGGGGTCATTGGGAGTTTGCCATGTGTTGACCACCCATTTAAAATTATGTTGTCTATTAGTTAGGAGTAGTTATTGTTGAGTAGTGGTGGGTGTGGCAGGACTTTCAGTCCTTTCCCACATGCCCACTCCACTAGCGGACTCTTCCTCTTCACATCATGTGGGGCATAAGAAAAACACTCACTCCACTTTTTCGTGATTCCACTTCTTCACGGTTTTGGTCTTGCTTACTCTCACACAGGGTGGTTCTGGTTTTTCCTCCCACCACGAGTCGTTCTGGACATCCTCACATAGAGAGAGATTCTGCTTCCTCACACACACCTTTTGGGGGATTCTCTATCATTGGTTCATCCTCACATAGAGGGTCATTCCGTTCACTCTTCTCATGATTTTCCCCATCATTTTGTTTAATCCTCATGGACAGACCAAAAATCGGATGGTTCTTACCTCATGCAGGGGTTGGGGGATTGTGATCTCATGCGGAAAGCTGGAAGAGCGGCTTGAGGGGCACGACTCTACTGTGTGTATGCTTTCCCTATCAATGTTGGGAATCCATCTTCTTTCCCACCTGCGGACTGTGTAAGGTTCGTATTATTTCATTATGGGATTGGGTTGTTGATATCTCCCTATGTTTTGGTTGCTACATGTGCACAATATCTTGTGGGGTTACTTCTGAGTTTTTTGGGCCATGTTAGGGCCAAGAACAACTCTAAATCGTCTTGTCTGATCTGAGCTGTGTTCAACCTTTCGTTTGGGTTTTCACCCTATTGTCTTTATCTTCTTCACAGAGTTGTGAACTATTTGTTTTACTGCGATATGTAGTGGTTGGTCTTCAGACTATTGAGAGTAGGATTAGAGGCTGGGTATGCTTGAGAAAACTAGTGTTTGGAGCCACTCAGACAGAGTTAGACTGTTGGTTTTCTTCTCCACAACCCTTGAAGAGTATTGGGAAGGGAAGTCAAGGCCTGAGGGACTGTGAAGCAGAGAAAGGATTGATTCCTGGTCTTGGGCATGTGGATGTCTTAGAAGTCAGGATAACTCTTGTGTAGGCATCCTTAGCTCTCCATTGAGGCCACCAGCTTATCATTTATCCTTTCCTAACTCCTTGATGGCTTGATAAACCCTACTGTGTGGGTTTGGATGATTTGTGTACCTTGGCTATGTGTAAGCTTGATTTGACCCTTATTCCTTGAGGAATCATGCCCATATCGGGGGTGGCAGTGTTGCTGAGAGATTGATGAGCATGATGGACTATGGTTGGGTGGAATCTTGCAGCGACATAGCTGGTTGTGGGATGAATTCTATTTAAGATGATTATTCTTGACTATTCCATCTTTGCATTATATTTACTGATTAATGAATATGATGAACATGTGGTATGCTTGAATGAATGTATGTTTGCTTCTGCTATGTATACGAAGGATTATGCATCTTAGTATGTTTCATGTTTTAATATTTATATTTCAGCATTATATGCCCGTTCAAATTCATGGGGCTATTTTCCCGGAGGATTTTGTTGGTTTGGTAGAGTCCTCCTTGCCGGTCAGAGGGTCAGGGACGTTACATCTACCATTTGACAATCTAAAACATAGGAGGAAAAACAAGTATCTTGCAACTTTTCACGAAGTTGCTAATTTTGAATTGTGAGATTATGATTATCCTCATTATTCTTAAAGTATGCATAATGTAACAATTCATTAAGCTCAAACAAATGGTTTCTATCAAAAATCAAAAAAATGAAATTACCTTTGATGTGGCACATTCCTCTTTGAATTTTCTCCATGTCTTCAAGGAAGGATGTTTCCTCCAATGACGTAGCTCTCCAACAAGAATTTGGCGCTAATGATTGAGTGTCATGGAGTATGATAAGGGACTCTTGGATCTTATTTTCATTAATATTTAAGGACCCTTAAATAAAATGAGGCTCTTACAAATTAACCTCATCATCTGTTCCTTCTTGATTGGACCAACTTCATGAAGCTCAAGTGGTGATGGGGAAGTTGATCTTGTTTCTTCTTCAATTGCTACAAGGTATTAATTTTCATGTTTACTAGAAATTTGGCTTGCAGCAACATTTTGAAATATTATCTCTATGTCACCAACATAGATTTTTGAGCACCCATCAGTAGGTACTCCTTCATAGTTCAAGCATCCATCAGTAGATGCTCTTTGTTTCATTTCCAAGGTAGAATGTGTCTCGAAATGATGTTCAGTATTTTAAATAGAAACCTATCCATACTCATTTGATGTCTCTTCATATTTTTCAGAGTCACTTGGGATTGAATTTCTATCCTCTTTATGTACTACTTCTTCCACTTCACGTATTTCAGAACTAGGTGGTTCAAGGGTCTCCTCCTTTTGCTCCTTCAAGCAAGCTGATGCATTTTTCCCCTTGGTTTTATTAAGATCAATATATTTTATCCATCCATGGATAGGAAAAAATTATAATCATTTAATAATATTCTTTTTCATGTCTTCAAATATAGGTTCCATAATTTTTGTATGCTCCTCTCCATCATATGAGGTTCCCTTTTCATCCCTAGTCATAGTTTCCTCTTCAACAAAAGAACTTTTGGGTTTCAATACCTAATGGTGGTCCCTAAATTATTGTCCTAATAAATATTGGAGCACATCAAGTGCCAATATCATTCTCTAATAACACTGTAATGTTCCTTTTCAATAAATTTGATTAAATGACCAATTTTTCACTTTTTTCCCAATTTCAACCTTTGACTAGTTTTGATGTCTAAATCTCCAAATTGGTCCAAATGATCCCAAATATTCACAGAAGGTATATGAATGATATTAGGGTTTTAATATGATGTTCAAGGAATATTTATGGCCCTCTAAAGGCTTCTGCAAACTTGTTTAATATTCTGGTTGAGGTAGACGTTTTGACTAGTAATTTGGGGTTCTAATTTCCCCACAATGAATACTGAAAATGGTTTCCCAAATGCACTCAAGACAACTTTAAATTATGAATGGAAGCAGGGGAAATTTAAATTACATAAATATGAACTCATATTCATCACCATTCAAATTTTAATTTCTTCTATATCTCCCTTAAATTAGCTTCCAAAAGAATAGTTTCAACCTTGGGGGAAGTGATATGCAATCTTCTCCAAATGCTATGAAACTCAACAAAATAACTCCAAATAATTATGTACATAAAATTAAAATCATATAATACATAAATAAAATTCCATCCATCAATAAACCATCATTATTTTATGTATCCATTCAAATCCATCAACATTACATTGGTTGACAACAAGGTAGTGGGGAAATGACATTGTTTCTTCATTGTTTAACATTTATACATGAAATATTTTGGGTATTTAAAATTGAGAGTATTATGAAATTTTAAATACATAAATAAAATTCCATTCATCCATAAACCATTAGTATTTTACTTATCCATTCTAATCCAACAACATTACATTGGTTCACAACAAGATAGTGGGGAAATGAAACTATTTCTTCATTGATTAACATGTTTACATGGAATATTTCAGTATTTCGACCTGAGAGTCATATGAAATTTAAATATATATAATTTACATCAGAAAAAATAATAATGGAGCATTATAATCTTCCCCAAATATATCAATAGCTTACCCAAAGCGCAATCCCTCCATGAACAAGAATATGCAATAAAAACTAGAAATGGTTGAGAGAAAGTGCAGCAATAGAAGGAACCATGAGATCCCCTGTAGCTTAAAAATTCAAATACAACTCCATTAAATATCCATGAAATACCTTAGTGGCTTCTCCAAAATCCAACTTGTATGGGAATCTTTCACCCTCGAACTTGGCTAAGGCAACAAAACTAGTCATCCACTAGCTCTCACAATTCACAAATGACAATTTATCAAATGAACAAAACCCACTCTATTGTTTTATTCCTTTATTTTAAAAGCATCCTTAGCCTTATAATTTTACCAATCCATCCACAAACTCAATCCAATTCTAATTAGGGTGTGTGCTCATGATTTTCCATGTGTCCTCCATTTCCTAGCCTTCCATCTTCCCCCAATTCGAGTAGGAGCCCATTGACCTTCCCCAAATCTCATGAATGCCCTATTTGATCCTATATTTTGACCCGACATATCACATATGTTAGATTCCAGCCTTCAGATCCAATTTTTGTCATAGGTTTCATAGCATCTTCATCATTGTTGTCATAGAGATAGGGAATCTAGTCGAATTGTCTCACTAGCTCCAAAATGACTCTTCCTCTCCTATGTAAGTTACATTTCCTTCCAAATTCAACCTATGATTTATATGGCCAAGTTTATTATCCTTCTAAATCATCCAAGAACAATGAGGTATCCATCTCTTTTTATTTTTATTTTTTATGCTTGGCCAGTTGGGCTGGTGAGATGTTGGGTTGGAATTTGAAGGGGATGTGCATGAATGATGAAGTGTTAGAATTGAGTGGGAAATGATGGAAATGGATGGATATAAAATTATATATAGACAATGGAAATGGATAATGCTTAGTGGTTCTTCATGACATTTTCCTAAATCTTTAATAAATCAAAAACTCATGCTATTTTACCTCAAGTGTTACCTCCATGGAAGCCTTGGTTAACATGAATGGACTGGTGTATGCTAGAGCTATGTAGCTGATCTAATGCTAAGACATATGTATATGAGAGCTGAAACTGGATGAGATTGAATTTGATCCATGATATTGTGCTGGTTGCATGTAAGACTAACTGCTGAGACAATTAATGAGGAAAAATTCTACCATAGAAGCAGAAAGCCCTTTCTCTTATTCTGAAAATCAACTGCTGAACTGAAAATGGAAAGGAATTGCAAAAATACTGAACAAATGATGCTCCAAATCATTGTTGAAACCATTATATCACATAATATTCAACTGCTACAAACCTGAGGTACAATTCTTACCATGCGAATGAATGTGCTGGAGTCGAGCATGGGAAGAAATCATTAGATTACCGGCCATTAATGTATGTCGTTAACCAATGTGAAGAAACTCAATTTTAATGACAATGAGCTCTAAATTACCTTAGTGCATCTTGACAGGTACGAATGGATGTTCTAGAGTCGATTCACCTGCAAGATTTGTCAATCAAGAGACATTGATGAATCCCCATGATTAACAACAAGGAAATCTGCCATTGATTCATGCAGATACCAAGGCACTATAGAAACTCTAATCTCAATCCTAGATGATGTGTCGGAGTCGATGGGACAAGACCATTGGAAGGTGGACCTTAATGAATTCCACATCATCCAATATGAGTACAAAATAAATGATTGTGAAGAATCATAGTGAAAAATAGGACCAACATGAAACTCAGAAGCGGAAAGTATATGTAAAGTCATGGTGTAGTAGTGATGGGAAATAAAATGGTTATGGTGACTACATAAGCAGTGGAAAATGGGACTTCGACATGAATGTATTTTTGGGGTTTTGAAATGAGGAGGGTGAATGAATCTACCATAGGGAAATTGGCTTCTTGAGGGGTTTCTTTCAGCAACAAGTGGGATGACAGGTGTCTAAAAATGATTCTTGGCATGTAGCAATGGGACTTGACTTCAGAAACATTGGACTCTGTATGGTTTGCACATTAATATCTCCATTTTTTTTTATGTGCTCAATCCATTTGCAAATTGATAAAAAGTCTTCAAGAGTTACTCGTGCATGCATTGACCTTCTTCTTCCAAGGACCTGCAAAACCTAGCATTTCCCTGCAATAAAACATGAGATGATGGAAGAAGAGAGATGATTAGTATCTCTTCACCCAACAATTATGAAAAAAAACAACAAGAAATTACTTATAAAACAAATCCAAAGAAAAATGAACAAAGCAAAATCCATTTTATACCCGCAGGAGAGTAATGTCCATCTAGACTCACCAACGGTATTCTAATCATAGCTTCTTCGTTCTTTGTCAAATTTGAGTGATTCAAAAGCCAAATGAAAGTAAATTCATATGTATATTTCAATTAGTAACAGGTTTTTAAAATCCTATGTAATGATGTTCCAAATCACTCAGTAACAGCCTGCATGACAAGGTGTTTTTTTTCAAATTCTGGACTAGATCAACAGTCACAGTTTTAGGCTTAACTTTTTCGTTTGATAATGGATTGATGTGATTAAAATTGGAGATGAAAGTAGATTCATGTAGGTATCTTAATTAGAATCAGGTTTTGAATCCAACAAGAATTGATGGGTCAAATAAGCCAATGAACAGTCTAGAAAATAGAGTTTCAGGAATGCAGATTTGTGATAGGCAGTGGGTATTTTGGTCATAAAATTTGCGTACGACATCGTAATGGAGTGATTAAAATTTCGTTGTAAACTATATTCATAGGGGAATATACCTATGAAATTTTTTTGCAAAATATGTCCAATACGGCATCCAAAATTTGACTGTCCCAGCTCTGTTCCTAAGCTGCCAGCTTGACACCCTGTTAGTATTTTGGCCATACGTTTTTCGTTTCACACCCAATATTAAAAATTCAAATTGTTTTGGAAACTAGATTCAAAGGGATATTTGGGATGTAAACAGGGTTTAAAAATAATTTCATTTGGTCTCCCAAAAATGGACTTTCCTGACTGTGTTCCAGTAAAATTTTCAAGCCAAAATGTCACCAAAAATTTAATAAATTAAATTTGAGCCCCAAAAAGTGATCGAAATAGGTCTGGATGTTTTTAATGATGTAAATTTAAATATAACACACATCCATACCAAAAATTTCAAGCATTGAGCACCTGGATTTACTTGCACAGTCTGTTGCAGCCGCAGCTGCAACTCTTAAAAAATGTCATAATACTAAAATAAAACATGTGCATTTTTATGGAATTCATGAAAAAATCTCATACCCATTCCTTATATTTCTACTTTCTGATCTTCCAGATCACAACAAGGTGCAAGAAGAGAGCATACTTATTCAAAAATAAAAAACAAACAAAAGCATGGTTTTATTCTGTTACTCTATCCTACCCTATTCTACTTGGAAATATAAAAAAAAAAATTCAAGTGTATGCATATTTCCAATGGATCCATTTTCGAAAAAGTGACTCAAGTATACTCATACTCCCAACAAAAAAATATAAATTTATGAATGCTAGGATATGAGAGATCAACTTCCCTTGAAATGATGGTGCCAAGAATTGGTGAAGCATGGAATGATGCTGCAGACTGATGACATATTGAAACCAAGCTTCAATATAGTCTTTGTTCCCTTGATTGCTCATGTATGTTACACCATGAAGATCCTTATTAAACTGATCTTCCTCAATGCATAAGAGTTTCGGATCTAATGATGTAAATGATGCTTTTGGTTCCAATGGCTATTCTCCATCAAATATTACATGTATATTGTTGATCTTGTCTGCTTGCTTATTAGGACTAGAAGAAACTCCATCTACAAAACTTGGATTTAAAACATGTTCAGGCCTCGTATGGATTTGTTGCAACAATGCACAGTCTTTTTTCAATGGTGTAGATGAGGTAGAATAAGAGGGAAGTGTAGGAACATTTTTCAGTTCAGCACTGTAAGCATACTGTACTGCTTTATTATGGTTAGGGTGGAGGGTGGATTGGACAGGAAATTGTGTTGGGTACCAAGGAGTTTGATGAGAAGATATATGTGGCTGATGTAGATTATTGATTTGTGAGGTTGATATCAAAGGACCAAGTTGTGTTGCAGCATGAGGGACTATGTGATCATAAGATAGGCCATTCCAACCTTGTGGATAAGGTAGGTAAGAGTTAAATTGAGGCTGCAACAGCTGCCATGGTGGAAGAGTATTCAATGATTGAGTATGAGAGTAAGGAAATGGAGGGATAGAATTTTGAACCATAGATGTAGGCCATGGTTGACATGACTGTTGCAACAAGTTGACTGCAACTACCAGATCTCTATGATATGTTTCTTTCATCTTTGGTAAGGAGGGACAATGATTTGTGGAATGATTCAAGTCACATATACCACAACTTTCAAGACTATCCAAAGGGAAATCCATTGCTTCTCTTATTTCCTTCTGCTTTTTCTTATCCTGCAAAACACCCGATTGTGAATCAACTTTAGAAATTTCAAATAAATTGTTGATTTCAGCTCGTAAAACTCTTGTTTTTACAGCAGATTTCAAAAAATAGAGATAAAAGTTCCTCAAAATTCTTACCAGTCTTGAAGTTTCCTCTTGAATACCTCCTACATAACTCACAAATATCATCATATGCTAACTGAAATACATTACCTGTTCCGATCATATTCAATATTTCTAAACATTCAGCTTGGATTCCCTTGAGTAGAATTGTTTTTAAGATTTCTTTCCTCAGTTTCCTCTGTTTGGATCTTTGAAGGTTATATTGAAATCATTCTACATATTCCTCGAGACTCTCTTCTTCTCCTTGTATCATTTCGAAGATGTCTTCATTGACCCTGCAATAATCTTGGTACCTTTCCAAGAATACATGTTTCATGTCTTCCCAAGTTTGTATACAATTCCCACCGAGGCTCATGAACCATCGAAGGACTGCTCCTTTTAGAGTAAGGGGAAACACATTCAATTTTTGATCATTAGCACAATAACCATATCCTCTACAAAGTACTTCAAATTGAAATAAAAATACATCAGGGTCTTCATTTTCCAAACCGTGAAAATTTGGTAGAACATGTGGGGGAATTCTTTTTGTTGGTGCCACTCGTCTCGAATCTCTGATGGGAAATTCGAAGGTAAAAACTTCTACATATTTCTTACCTGCCATCTCTTCATTAGATTCTTCGTGTGCTATCTTGAGGCTCCTCCTTCGAATGTTCCTGTCAACTTGTTAGTAGAATGGGTGGTGCTTTCAACACCACTAAGGGGATTTATGCTCCAAAGATTGAAATTGAAATAAAACTGAATGTAAAAAAAGAAAATCCACACACAAAATAAATTCAATAAACTGAAATGTAATCATGCAACCTACATGCCCTACTTTAACAATGCGTCTACAAAACAATGTCAGATGTACTTTTTCACAATTAATAACTTCCCCAGCAATGGCACCAAAATGTCGTGCCCACTATATGACGGTTAATTAAAACTTAACATGCAGAGTGCTAAACATAAATTATCAACCCGAGAAAGTATTTTATTTCAAAGTTATCGTGCAAGATATATGCAAGCACAATTTCTACCTGCCATTGTTGATCTATTGATATGCAATCGAAACTATTTGTAAACTAAGTCACAACTTATTAAAAGTAAATCAAACCTCAAACCTATTCATAAATCAAACTGTAAATTGAACACACTTCAAACAAGATCTATTCCTATGAAACAAGATCTGATTGCATAAATCTAAAATAAGTCTTGTGTTGTCCAACGATCTATCAAAATGAATTAATATGAGAACGCTATGATAAATCTAATGAATAAAAACATGAATTTAATAATAAAACAAATATGATCAATCTACTAAATGAAAGCATGAATTAACAATAACAGATCTACAAAATAAAACACTTACAATCAACACTACCAGCATCTGCTCAGGGAAGAGGGCCCTTCCTCCACTGAGCAGATCTGGATCTCCACAATGAAAGTCTACAACTCCAGAATTAAGAAACTTCCAGCATGTATTATCACAATGGAAGAATTACAATAGATCTGGATCAAATCCTACATCATAACATTGTGTTCTCTCCTATCTTACATCTCCTATCATGCCTAATAAATTATCTATCCTCTATCATCTATCATCCACTTCTCAATGATATTGATTACATATTTATACATAAAATTATCTCATGGAAATGAAGAACTGAACCCGCATCTTGTGATCTGTAACAGCTGAAACATGGCCGTAACTGCTGGCAACTTTGGAACCGGCCGCAACACCAAATCTGGAAAATACCCTCTCGAAGAACCACCTGCATATCGCAAACCATAGCTTTGTTTGGCAATTTCCTCTTCAGTCAGGTAAATGAGGACATTACACACAAAACCCATGTCTCTTATTTTTGAGATTCGTTTCTATCTTCCCGTAAATCAAGACGCGAATCAAGGGGTTCTTATGTGGCATGCGTTTTTGGTTAAGGCTGTAACAGCTGGCTATGAGCGTCCTGTACGTGAAAAATCACTCCACAAACCATCATTAGTAAAATTATGCATAATAGTATTTTAATTCATCAAAGATAAAAGAAAATAATCACTATTAACCACTTAAAACATTAATGGAAGTAGCATGCTGTTCAACGCGCAGCTACAATAAATGGATGAAAAATGGAATGATAAATGAGAAATAATGGTAAGAAAATGGATGAAAGGTATGTCGATAAATGATAGAAAAATGGACAATTCCAGGGTCCAACAGTAATGTTCATTTTCAAGAAATTTTATTAAATGACCAATTTTTCATTTTTTCCCAATTTCGACATTTTACTAGTTTTGATGTCGAGGTCTCCAAATTGGTCCAAATGCTCCCAAATATTCACAAAAGGTATATGAATTATATTAAGGTTTTAATATGATGTTTAGGGAATATTTATGACCCTCTAAAGGATTTTGCAAACTTGTTTAATATTCTGGTTGAGGTAGGAGTTTCAACTAGTAATTTGGGGTTCTAATTCCTCCACAATGACTACTGAAAATGGTTTCCCAAATGCACTCAAGACAAATAAAAATTATGAATGGAAGAAGGGTAAATTTAAATTACATCAATATTAACTCATATGCATCATGATTCAACTTTTAATATCTGTTATAACTCCCTTAAATCAGATTCCAAAAGACTAGTTTCAACGATCGGGGAAATGATTGGCAAACTTCTCCAAATGCTATGAAAATCAACAAAATAGCTCCAAATGATTATCTACAGAACACTTAACTCATATAATACATCAATAATGGTACCTATATACATAAACCATCATTATTTTACTTATATCTTCGAATCCATCAACATTACATTGGTTCACAACAAGGTAGTGGGGAAATGGCATTTTTTCTTCATTGTTTAACATTTATACATTAAAATTTTTGGGTATTTAGACCTGAGAGTATTTTGAACCTTCAAACACAGAAATAAAATCCATTCATCCATAAACCATCAGTATTTTACTTATCCATTCAAATCCATCAACATTACATTGGTTCACACCAAGATAGTGTGGAAATGACAATATTTCTTCATTGATTAACATTTTTACGTTAAATATTTCAGTATTTCGACTTGAGAATATTATGAAATTTAAATACAAAGAATTTACATTAGAAAATAAAATAATTGGGAATTATAAGATTCCCCATAGAGATCATATCTCACCCAAAGCGCAATTCCTCCATGAGCAATAATATGCAATAAAAATTGGAAATGGTTGAGAGAAAGTGCTGCAATAGAAGGAACCAAAAGCTTCCCTGTAGCTTACACATACAAATAAAAATCCATTAAATATTCATGAAAGGCCTGATTGGCCTCTCCAAACACCAACTTGGATGGGAATCTTTCACCCTCGAAATTGGCTAAGGCAAGAAAACTAGGCATCCACTAGCTCTCACAATTTACAAATGACAATTTCTCAAATGAACAAAATATACTCTCTTGGTTTATTCCTTTATTTTGCAAGCATACTTAGCCTTCTAATTTTACCAATCCATCCACAAACTCAATCCAATTCTAATTAGGGTGTGTGCTCATGATTTTCCATGTGTCCTCCCTTTCCTAGCCTTCCATCTTCCCCCATATCGAGTAGGAGCCCATTAAGCTTCCCAAAATCACATGAACACCCTCTTGGATCCTCTATTTTGACCCAACATGTCAGATATGTTAGATTCCATCCTTCAGATCTGATTTTTGTCATAGGTGTTATAGCATATTCATCATTGTTGTCATAGAGCTAGGGAATCTAGTCCAAATGTCTCACTAGCTCCAAAATGTCTCTTCCTCTCCCATGTAAGTTACATTTTCTTCCAAATTAGACCTATGATGTATATGGCCAAGTGCATTATCCTCATAAATCATCCAAGAACATTTATGTTTCCCATGGATTCGAAATTGCAAGAGGAGGATGCCATGTGGCACATAAATTCTAGCTTGTGTCGGCCCCATAGTCTCCATGTGTCTCCATGCTACATTTCCACTTCAATTTTATCTTGTATTTATTTATTTAGATCCTTTATTAAATATTTATTCCATTCTGTTGAGGCCTGGAAATTCATAGGTGACAGCAGTAAGGGATTCTCCCCAATCAACATTCCCAACTAGCCCGTTGATTGTTTGGTGTAGGGAATCCATCCGGTTTGCGGTCTGGCTACCATAGGTCAAGGTACAAAACAACAACTTTATCGGTTGCGGCCCGTTCCATCGATTTTTTTGTATTTTGAATTAATTATGAGATGCAAGTGCCTAATTAATAATGTAGGGTGATAAATTGCAAGGGGCCGTCACAAAGTGATGCGCAGGTTCTTACCTCTCGTCTTAAGGCACGCAAGCATTTAAATCACATGCAGTAAGTAAATAAACTAACTACCTAAATCTATCCCTAGGGAGCAATGTTATCATTCGTTAGTGAGTAATACATTCTGTACATGCATTATGAATAGTTACAGGCAGCTGATACTTCATTCAAAACACATGAACAATTACAGATATTCAAACAACCAGATAGCCGATTATTTATGAACAACATTTATTACTCACAGTGGAAGAAATCCCAAAGATACTGAAGAACATTTAACAAGAACATAGGTTTGGGAAATTAAATGCTCTCATAGAAAATGAAACATAGCTGAAAACGAAATAGTTCCTCTTCAACATTATTCATTAAGTCGCATTGATACATTCCACATTTCACTCTCTCCAGCAGGAAAAAATTGCAGTTTCCTTTGCAAAACGAAGTAGTTCCTCTTACAAATAAACATTTACAAAATTTTCTAGGGAAAAATCCCTTTCTCCTTCCTACTTTCAAATATTTAAACTATAATTGCAGAGCATTTCATTTTTTCCAGACGTGCGATCTTTCATTTTCTCTAACGCTCCACATTCCTTGTCTGTATGTAATAATGGACCACCTGGTAACTGATGACTTCTTGGGCTCACGCCATTATAGCTTCGTTCTTTGTATTCTACTCCCCTGGTTCTCCTGGCGATCCCTCTGGTTTCAGTTACATTCTTGCCAAACGGTCCGTCTTTCTCATCACCACGGTAGAGTACTTGATCTCCTCAGAACCGCCTGCCATCAATCGACCATCATCATTCAAAACAACAAATATGATCAATTAAACGACTATTCCACAAGGAAATGGTGAGGCGCACCATCTACGGGCCTGACAAACCTAGACTACGGCAGTCAACTGGAAACACACTGGCGGGAAAACTTAAAATCGGCAATCGGAAGGAAATAACATCAGAGGCCAAGGGGCTTTCCCAGCCGCAATGGCGGAAGAAACCCAAATCACGGACAAGCGGCATGCATGCAAGAGAGGCTTTAATCGGAAGTCGAAAGGATTTGAACTTCAGAAGCCAAAAGACTTGGAGAGCCGCAACGGTGGAAAAGAGAAAACTAAATCCATGCGATGCAAGTCGGATGTCAGACGGATTTGTGTTTTGGAAGACAGAATGCTTTTCCATCTGCAACGGCGGACGAGAAACAACTTCATGCACGCGACTAAAATAAGTTAAAACGCATCGGTCATCGGCGCTTTCACACTTCGGAATCTAAGTTGCTTTAGGAGCCGCAACGGTGGACAAAAAATGGTTCGAACTTCCAATCAAAACAATGAAAACTAAGTGTTTCAGTCAACTTCAAACATCCAACAATGGCGACCTCAGTAAAGACAACTGGTTTGATCAATAAACAAAACAATCTTAACAGCTAGGGCTCACCATAAACTTCAGCGCAATCAAAAAACCAGACCTTGGTCAAGAGTTAAGCTTTGTAATCATTTAAAGATTGAAACACATGCCAACAACTCACAAGATTCAAAGATTAAAGCAAAATCATGAGGAGGGGTCCCGAATTTAAAAAATTTGGGGAGAAAAGTTGCAGCTGCAACAATTGGCGATTTTCTGGCGTACCTAGATCTCTGGGCGATTAACCTCTGAGTGATAGACTGCTTGACCATGACCGCATCGTATTGAATTCTTCCAGCAATATGGATTTCTCAGATGACAGAAGTGCGTACGCTTAATCATTGATGACAGTCCAATTAGGGGGGGGGGAACCAAGATTTTCAAGTCTAGATGACTCTGTTGAGGCTAGACAATGAGTTTCATTAACCTTTGTCTTCAGGTGGCTAAAATATTTGGACACCAAAGGATTGGAGCATATGGTAAACAGAAATATTCTTTTGTTCCTCATTCCCATGCCATTTTCACACTTTTCTTGTGCTTTCGGACTTTTGTCCTATTTCATATGAGTTTGCTTACATGCCTTTCTTACTGAATTTTGATTCAGGATCCTCTATCCCATAGTGTCCTTTTGTGTGAGTGGTGTACTTCAAGTTTCAAACCCACGGACGGAGAGGATATTTCGGCAATTAAGTATTTGTAATTCAGCATCTGCTTTGATGTATGATGTTTCCATAGGAGTTCTTTGATTCCTATCTACCCTCTCGCATCCGTTTCTTGGCATGGGATCATTTATATTTAATATACTGTTCACCTTGCTTCTTTCCATGGGTCCTCTGCCCTCGTCCCCTAGACATTTTAAGTGTGACGTGGATGGGGCCTCAACATAGTATTCCGGACTATTTGAATCCGGCTTATTTCACAGGGGTTAAGCGGGACTTCAATGCACATAGAGTCATTCGAGAAAACTGCTATACTGGAAGAAATTATTTCATATGAATTAGCAACACATAGTATGACACCAAAATGTTTATCAAACCCTGAAAATTTCGGATATATTCCATGCAACCGCAGGTTTGCTCCCTTTATTGAAATCAACGAAACAAGCTAAAATGAAATCAACAAAAGCAAACTAGAAACATGACTCAAAAGACAGTCGAATTGATTATTTATGTACAAGACAGAAAAATCAGATAGACTCAGGAAAAATAAGGCTTGAGAACCAAACTATTTACTGGTAGGTTCTCCTCCCACCCCTACAGATCTTGCAACTTGTAAGTAGAAGGACCAAGCTTGGCTGCAATCTGAAAAGGGCCTACCCACAATTGCCGGAACTTGGTATGCTTTCCTTTCTCATCATGGGGATGGTCCCATTTGAGGACTAAGTCTCCTACTTCAAAGTCTTTTGTCCCAGCTTTATGTTTGTCAAGCCATCTCTTAACTGACTCTTGTTGCTGCTTAAAGTGTTCTTTGGCTTTAGATCTGGTCTCCTCTGCCTTCAGGAGATTATATATTCTGATTTGTAAAACTTCATCATCCGTCCCCCTAGACTCTTGAGCTAGTATGGAAGATGGTAGCATGATATTCAGAGGAAGGATGGATTCTTTACCATATACAAGGGTATATGGAGACACTCCTATTGCAGATTTGGGGGTAACTCTGTCAGCCCATAGGGCGTTTGGTAAGGCTGAGTGCCAACTCCTTTGGTTTTCTATGACAGTCTTCTTTAGGATTCTGATCAGATTTTTATTAGAGGATTTAGCCAGGCCATTTCCTTGTGGATAGTAATTAGCAGAATAATGCAATTTTATCCCTTTATCATGAGCAAAAGCAGTCAATTTAATTGATGAAAAATACTTGGCATTATTAAAAACTAACGAAACTGGAACTCCAAACCTGGTCATGATGTGGTCTTGTATGAAACTGATGACTTCGTCTTCATTTATCTTGCGCAGCGAAATAGATTCGACCCAGCGAGTGAAATAAATCAGTCGCAATAAGAATGTACTTGTGCTGAAGGGAGGAATTCGGTTTTATTTCTCCAATAATATCCAGCCCCCATTGTTCGAAGGGTTCCGTGATCATCACAGGCTTTAGGGGTGCTGCTGCTCTAGGCTGTCTTCCATCACACCTTTGGCAAATATCACATTTCCTGACATGTGCATGTGCATCCTTGAAGAGTGTAGGCCAATAATAACCAGCTCTGAGGATTTTGTGGGCTGTAGTGTCTCCTGAATAATGTCCCCCAGTCGGACCATCGTGCAATTCAGACATTAATTTCTTAGCATCTTCTTTCTCCAAGCATCTCAGAAGGACTCCATCGTAGTTTTTCCTGAATAGTACGCCTTCGATGATTTGATAGGAAGCTGATTTCAGATGCAGCGCCCTCCTTTGCTTAGAGTTCCAATGTTCCGGCAACAGTCCTGAATGTAGATAATGTACGAGGTCTCTATACCAAGACTCAGGAGCTGTAAACAAAGGACATACCTCTGCTAAATGTAATCCAGCCTCATCTTCCCAGGCGCTCTCCTCATTGTTCCTATTTTCAGTCATCAATTTCCACAACCCCTAACCTTTAACTATAGATGCTAGCTTGAATTCAAGATCGTATTCCTGGAGGGCTGTCACCCAGTTTCCTCTTCTTTCCCCTAAATCCCTTTGTATAAGAAGGGATCTCACAGCTGGGTAGGGGACTATTACCTTGGTTCGATTTTTTAATATATAAGGCTTGAATTGCTTCACTGCCTTAAATACTGCTTAAGCTTGCTTATCAATGGCTGGGTAGTTTAATTCAGCCCCTTGTAAACCAATGCTCATAAAAGATATTGGGAATTCATCCCCCCCATCCTCCTTTTGCGTAAGCACAGCTCCCAGTGAATCATCAGATGTGAATGTATACATAATAAAGTCTTTATCAAAGTCTGGAATTTTCAGGGAGGGTGCATGTGCAACAGCAGTCTTGATTTTACTGAAAGAATTCTTTTCAACTTCAGTCCACTTAAATTGTGCATTTTTCTTGACCATCTGTTGCAGTGGCTTAATAGTCTGAGCAAAATCAGGCACAAACCTTCGTACGAAATTTATGGTTCGCATGAAGGACTACATCCCCTTTTTATTATGGGGCAAAGGGATTTGTTCAATAGCCTTAATTCTTTTTGGTTCAATGGAAATTCCCTTCTTTGAGACTATGTGTCCTAGCAATTTGCCCTCCGTGACCGCGAATACGCACTTCTTAGGATTGAGGGAGATGCCATATTTTCGACAGCGTTCAAAAATTTGCTTTAGGTGAAAAGCGTGCTCTCCTCTTTTCTTCGAGAATATTGTAATGTCATCAAGGTACACCACAGCACTTTGTCCAATCAGTCTGTGGAAAGCTATGTCCATAGCTCTCTGAAATGTCGCTCTAGCATTAATCAGTCCAAAGGGCATCCTTCTATAGGCAAAAGTTCCCCATTTTGTCCTGAATGTTGTCTTTAATCTGTCTTCTTCGGCTACCAATACCTGATTGTAGCCAAAGAACCCGTCTAATAATGAAAATAGTTTAGAACCTGAAACCATTTGTAGCAGCTGCTCCATGGGTGGCACAGGATAGTTATCTTTATCCGATGCGCGGTTTAAGTTCCTGAAATCCACACATTGTCTGATTTCTCCTGACTTCTTTCTGACTGGTACCAGATTTGATACCCACTCAGAGTGTCTGACTTTTAAAATGATTCTAGCATCCAACAATTTCTTTACCTCACTCTGAACCAGCGGTTCCAGTTTTGGATGCATTTTCCTCAAGGGCTGCTGATATGGCTTGACTCCCGCCTTGATGGGAACAACGTGCTTGATGATGATGGGGTCGTATGTATTTAGCTCTTGGTACGTCCAAGCAAAGACATCTTTGTATTGTTTAAATAGACTGATGAACTTGTCTCTTTCAGTCGGAAAACAACATTTGCTGAGATTCACGAACTTAGGCGTCATTTCAGTCCCCAAATTTATCATCTCGAATTGTAGAGTTGAGTTGTGAGTCTTCATGTTGGCGGGTCTCCTAAACTTTTCATTCAAGTCAAACATCTTTTCTAACGTTCTGACCCCTTTAGGAATGAAATTATCAAATTTCATCTCTGCCTGGTGTTCTTCATCATCAATAATCACTCCTTTGAATACCTCGTCATTTGATAAACATTCTATAATTTGCTGGTCATCATCGAACACCCGCAGGTTGGTAATCATATCAGGTACTAAAGGCCTGAAAAGCAATTCAACAGTACATCAATTATTTGAGGGTACAATCCTAGCAGCCGAAGTGGCTAATAAGTCAGCTGCTGCGTTTTTAATTCTTGGGATTGAAATAATGTTGAATGCATTAAAACATTTCAAAAGGTCCCATACCTCATTCTGGTAAGCTTTTAAGTGAGGAGAAATACAATGGATTTGATTCCGAATTTGTTTCACAATAATTTCAGAATCCCCAAAAACTTTTAAATTACTTACCTTCAATTCAATCACTTTCTTGAGTCCCTGCACCAGTGCTTCATACTCAGCTGTATTATTAGTACATTCAAACTCTAATCTACTTGAAAGAAAATGTTTATTCTTCTGTGGGTCAATTAGGACACAGCCGGCCCCTGACCCTTCTAACATCTTAGAGCCATCAAAAAATAAAGTCCAAAAATCATTAACTACTAAAAATGAATCTACTCCTACTGCTAAGTCTACCATTTTACAATCAATCTCGTCAGCCTATGAGAATCGAAGGAGATCAGGATGAGTATCAGATGGGTTGCCGGCCTATTCCGCTTGATAACTCCCTGGTTCCAACTCAAGAAAATAATTTCCCAATACAGAATCCACAGGTATATTCTTCTCATCCAGTTGGGTAACATTGTACTTCATGTGGGGTTCTCTTAGAATCTTGATCTGGTTTGGACTCCCCTTGTATGGAAACCACAGGTGCGACCAATCTGAAGTGAAATATCCATGTAATTTGGTTGACCAATCTCTACTCAGGACCAGACCGTAAGCGTCTGGTATATCAGCCACTATGATGTTAATAACTTGGCATACTTTGTCATTGGATGCCAGATGGATTAGGATGTCTTTCATTACACCAATCACCTTAACGTTTGTCCTATCCAACTGAACCACCCTCCACGTGGTTGGCTTTGGGTTCCCATTTATCTTCTTACATACTGATACAGGCATGACATTAATGGACGCCCCCGAATCTACCAGACAATTGTGCACGTTATGATTAAAAATTTCAAACGTTAGGAGGAAAGGTAGATGTTTAGCTTTAGACTCACCTCCAACGCTAGTTTCTCCAATTTCTTCTTCGTCCTGAGGTTGATTGTCAGCAGGCAACTTGTCATCTGATGCTTCAAGTGCTTTCAACAATCTCTCTTTTTGATGCGGCACTTTACACATTTCGAATAGTGGAACATTTGCTTTTACCTTTTTCAAATCCTCCACAATGTCATAATTCATCGGCTATCCAATTGGATGTGGTTTTTCAGCATTTCCTTCACTTGGCTTGTCTATTGTATCATCTTGTCTAGGACTTTGGCTGGTAATCGTGAATTCTGGAATCTTATCAGCGAAGGCTTTATTTTGAAACTACTTCTTAACATTTCTCTGCAGCCTTCTGATCTTTGGAAGAATAAGAATGTCGTCCTTCACCGTTCCTTGGCTTCTTGTGGCCACATTGGTCTCCATAACTCCCTTGTATCCCTGAGTGTTTCCTTCTTCAACATCAAATAATGAGACAGAATTCCATAATGCCAGGGTCTCCTTTTCCTGATCTTCATTAGAAGTAGAGGCAAAATTTTCTTTTCTTTGTTCATCTCCTTCTTCTGTTAACCTAGAATCCAGCAGTTGATTCATCACTAGCGTCATAGAGTTTATCCATTGTGGACAATTCTTTTCAGAGTGTGGCTGTTGGTGGAAATTGCATAAATTATCCATGCCGACCTATGTTAGATTCATGGATGCAGCATTGTGAGGAGGAGGATTAGAATGATCCTTATCATCTCTTTTCTTATAATATGGCTTATAAAACCTTTGTGCCTCCTTTTATTTTTCCATATCTATGATCTTGTTGGAAAGCTTATGCGTCATCTTGGCCATATTTTCCAGATCTAGTGACTTTTCTTCTTTAGGCTTAGCGAACAATAAGGCTTTTCTCCCCGCACCTTTCTCTCCTGATTGTTCTGGATAATCTTCAATACTTTCTCTTTCCGCTTCCACCACTTCTGCTTCTTCATAGGTCTCTGTCAGAGTAGGCTTGGCCCTTCCTTTCACAAAAATGGCCAAATCAGGACCCAAAGCTGACGTATAGTACTCAATAAATACTTTGTCTGAAGGCCTATCTGTTTTAGAGAAGTTCTTAAGATATGCTGCAAACCTTTGTGTGAAACTATGCACTTTTTCCCTTTTCTCTTTCTTCAATGCACATAGTCCTTTCATGAGGGTAGCATGAGTCTTTTGGGTCGCATACTTACTTCTAAAAATCCTCTCAAAGGTATTCCAGTCCGGAATCGAGTTAGCAGGCAACCCAAAATACCATGAAGATGCAGCGCCTTTAAGTGTATGCGGAAAAGTCGACATACTACATCTTCATGCTGCCCAACCCTTAAACCCTCTATTGCCAATTAGAAACTCTGCAGATGATCATCCACTAGGATTTTCTCATTGGGGTCAAATTTAGGCAGCAATTTTTTGAAGGATTGGGGTAAGTCATGTAATGGAGGTGTTAGATTTAGAAGTGATCTGGCTCTCCATGCAGGTGGTGGATCAGGTGGGTTAGGCGGTTGATTAGCATTAAATCCTACCATGAGTCTAGGTGGGGAGTGAGGAGGTGAACCAACTGGAGTATAAGCATGAGAACTGTGAGGGGTCTCTAGGCCTTCTTGGTTCAAAGGTAGCAGCACTTCCTGTAAGGGTATTTCTACCAGCTCTTCCCAGTCTCCGACCAACACTGAGTCTTCTGTTACAGGACGATCTTTCTTTTTATACTCTCTTCTAGGCAAGTCAGGGATAATTGGCAACCCTCCAAGCTTCTTTACATATGCCCGGGTGTGTCTTCTTAGGTCGTTAACCACTTCGTTACCAACAACATGTAGATGTTCTCTGTGTTCTTCTAGGATTGGATTATGGAACCCACTTCTTTCGGAACTGTAACTGGTGGAAAAATCTCAAGAAAATGGGTTTCCTCGGCCAGCCATGTACTGGCGACCCTCCTTCTAACGCCAAAACTATTGAGGCCTGGAAATTCGCAGGCGACAACAGTAAGGGATTCTCCCCAATCAAAGTTCCCAACTAGCCTGTTGACTTTTTGGTGTAGGGAATCTGTCCAATTTGCGGTCCGGCTACCGTAGGTCAAGGTACAAAACAAAAAATTTACCGGTTGCGGCCCAGTCCACCGAGTTTTTGTATTTTGACTTAATTATGAGATGCAAGTGCCTAATTAATAATGCAGGGTGATAAATTGCAAGGGGCCATCACAAAGTGATGCGCAAGTTCTTACCTCTCGTCTTAAGGCGCGTAAGCATTTAAATCACATGCAGCAAGTAAATAAACTAACTACCTAAATCTATCCCTAGGGAGGAATGTTATCATTCATTAGTGAGTAATACATTCCGTACATGCATTATGAATAGTTACAGGCAGCTGATACTTCATTCAAAACACATGAACAATTACAGATATTCAAACAACCAGATAGCCGATTATTTTATGAACAACATTTATTACTCACAATGGAATAAATCCCAAAGATACTGAAGAACATTTAACAAGAACATAGGTTCGGGAAATTAAATGCTCTCATAGAAAATGAAACATAGCTGAAAACGAAATAGTTCCTCTTCAACATTATTCATTGAGTCGCATTGATACATTCCACATTTCACTCTCTCCAGCAGGCAAAATTTGCAGTTTCCTTTGCAAAACGAAGTAGTTCCTCTTACAAGTAAACATTTACAAAATTTTCCAGGGAAAAATCCCTTTCTCCTTCCTACTTTCAAATATTTAAACTATAATTGCAAAGCATTTCGTTTTTTCCAGACGTGCGATCTTTCATTTTCTCTAATACTTCACATTCCTTGTCTGTATGTAATCATGGACCACCTGGTAACTGATGACTTCTTGGGCTCGCGCCGTTATAGCTTCGGGCTTTGTCTTCGACTCCCCTGGTTCTCTTGGCGATCCCTCTGGTTTCAGTTACATTCTTGCCAAACGGTCCGTCTTTCTCAGCACCACGGTAGAGTACTTGATCTCCTCAGAAAGGCCTGCCATCAATCGACCAGCATCATTCAAAACAACAAATATTATCAATTAAACGACTATTCCACAAGGAAATGGTGAGGCGCACCATCTACGAGCCTGACAAACCTAGCCTACGACAGTCAACCGGAAACACACTGGCAGGAAAACTTAAAATCAGCAATCGGAAGGAAATAACATCGGAGGCAAAGGGGCTTTCCCAGCCGCAACGACGGAAGAAACCCAAATCACGGACAAGCGACATGTGTGCAAGAGAGGCTTTAATCGGAAGTCGGAAGGATTTGAACTTCGGAAGCCAAAAGACTTGGAGAGCCGCAACGACGGAAAAGAGAAAACTAAATCCATGTGATGCAAGTTGGACGTCAGATGGATTTGTGTTTCGGAAGACAAAAGGCTTTTCCATCCGCAACCGCGGACGAGAAATGAATTCATGCACGTGACTAAAACAGGTTAAAATGCATCGGCCATCGACGCTTTCACACTTCGGAAGCTAAGTTTCTTTAGGAGCCGCAACGGCGGACAAAAAACGGTTCGAACTTCCGATCAAAACAATGAAAACTAAGTGTTTCAGTCAACTTCAAACATCCAACAATGGCGACCTCAGTAAAGACAACTAGTTTGATCAATAAACAAAACAATCTTAACAGCTAGGGCTCACCATAAGCTTCTGCGCAATCAAAAAACCAGACCTTGGTCAAGAGTTAGGCTTTGTAATCATTTAAAGATTGAAACACATGCCAACAACTCACAAGATTCAAATATTAAAGCAAAATCATGAGGAGGGGTCCCGAATTTAAAAAATTTGGGGAGAAAAGTTGTAGCTGCAACACATTCTAATGTTCAAACATCATTGATTGTCCCCCTTATTCCAAATCCCAAAGCTTCCACCCCTAACCTAGGAAACTAGTAATTTTCCTCCTTGGCAATTATTTGACCCTGAGAATAAATTTGACAAAATATCATGAATATGGAAAATGTGATTAGTCCATTGTGACCCAATGAAAAATTTTGGACATCACACTATCGTGTGTCTCAAATGCGAGTGGTTTCTCCACACACACTTCCTCTTCTACTACACCATTCAAGAATGCGATCTTGACATCCATTTGGTGTATCTTCCATTTCATCACTACAACCATAGTGAGTACTAATATGATGGAAGTGTATATGGATACATGTACAAAATTTTATTCATAATCTATCCCTTCCTTGTGAGAGAAGCCACATTCCACAAACCTCACTTTATATTTCTCTATGCTGCCATCTATAGCATGCTTGATCTTGTAGATCCACTTGGAAGTCACAACAGACTTCCCTTCTTGTCTTAAAATCACATCCCAGACATCATTCTTCATTATCAACTGGTACTCCTCGATCATAGCATCCTTCCATTCTTTCTTTTCTTCTGCTTCTTCATAGTTGGGAGGTTCTTTATCGATGATTTCACACAACATGGCTACATAACTGGAGTATGGCCTAAGTCTCTTCCTTTCTCTATGTATTCCTTCTAGAGCGCCATATCTTTCTGTACCTAGGATAGCCTCTCATACCCATGCTATTTTCCTCTTATAAGAATTCTTCTCACAGGGTGGATCTACAGGTTCCTCAGGTTCTTCCATTTCTCAATCTTCTTTTGAGTTGCTTCATTCATTATTGTATCTCGGATCGTGGGTACTTTTGTTTCTTCAAGGTCTTCAAAAAGTCTCTTTCTGCATTAGTTGTAAGTTGAGTCTTCGTCAAATGTCATGTCCCTTCTGATGTCGATCTTCTTGAATCCTGGGAAATATATTATGTAAGCATTCGAGCTTTCACTATAACCCACAAATATACCCTTCTTTTCTGAAGGATATAACTTCGTCCTCTTTTCTTTTGGAATGTGTATGTACATTAGGCAGCCAAATATTCTGAGATGGTTGACTTCTTGCTTCTTTCTAGAGAAGACTTCTTTTGGTTTCTTGTTCTCAAGTACTCTATGCGGAGTATGATTCTATACATACACAACTTCCCTAGCATATTTTTCCCATAGATGCATAGGAAGATCATGATCATGAAGCATTGCCTTTGCTACTTCCATAATCATTATGTTCTTCCTTTCTATAACTCCATTCTATTGTGGATTGTATGGAATGGTAAACTCCCTCTTAATCCTGAAATCTCTGCATAATTCCTTGAATTCATTTGATTTGAATTCTTCGTCATTGTCTGATCTAAAGGCCTTGATTTTATTCTCTGTGTGGTTCTTGATCAAGGCTTTGAATTCCTTGAACTTACTGAATAATTAATCCTTTATTTTCAAGAAATATATCCATGTATTCCTAGAAAAATAATCAACGAAAGAAACATAATATACATACCCACTTAATGAACTAGATGACATCAGACCGCATACATCGGAGTGGATAATTTCCAAGATTCCTTTTTCCTTTCTCTCGCTACTTGGAAATGTCTTCTTTGTGTTCTTTCCCTTCGCACATCCTTTGCAAATTCCTTCATGTTTTTCCTGTATTTATGGAATACCTTCAACAACTTTTCTTGCAAGTGGTAGTGCCCTATAGTGCACATGTGCAAGCCTTCTATGCCAAATTTCACTTGGCTCTAGTAAGTGATGGACCAAATCTTGTTCTGGTTGGACCTTTAATTTGTATAAACCTCCCTCTTTCTCTCTAATCACTACTGCATCATCTATAGTATTTCCCTTTGGCCACATAAGGACTTGGTCATATAAAAATGAAACCCTCATACCTTTTGCATCCAATGCAGATATGGAGAGAAGATTCTTCTTTAGTCCTAGTACAAACAAGAGATCCTTCATCTTCATAGATTTTCGAGAGTCTGTCTTATAGGAAGTTTCACCGCTTCCTTTTATAGGGTACTCGCAGTCATCCCCAAGTTTGACTTTGTGGGGTGACTCATGTTTGGATAGATTCACAAAGGATTATTTAAATCATGTTATATGCTTGGAAGGCACACTGTATATGAGCCAATCATTGCTTCCATGTATAACAGTTCTTGTGAGGGCATAAATCAAAACATACTCTGCATCGCTAGAAGAATATTCAATTTCTTCTTTGACTCTCTTCCTAGGAGGTTCATCATCCTCTACAGTGTGAGCATGATGTCTTATTTTGTTTTTCTTCTTCTTGTGGGAGCCACCTTGATTTCTAGGACAAACTCTAGCTAAGTGTCCTTTCTCATCACATGTATAGCATCTAACATTAGATATATCTTTGTTAGATCTTCTAGAGTTATCTTTCTGATTTTGGTGCGGATGCTTACCTTTATTGAGATGATAGTGCTCCCTTTTGATTTTCTTGGTGTCTACTATGAGAGCTTGATATTCATTTCCCATATTTTCTTCTCGAGCTACTATTCGAGCTTCTTCTTGTGAGCATTCATCCCACAACCTACTAAAAGTGATTAACTTTCTTCTAACAAAAATGAAAACCTATACTTCCATGCTCGAAAGTTATCATCTCCTTCAATATTTTCATCAAGCTTGGTGTGATGAGACATATTTAATGAGAACCTCAAATGGAAATACAAAAGATTTAGATATTACCCATTTGAGATACCTGAACTGAATCTTGAGCTGATATTTTGCAATGTTGTTTTTCTGGTTCAGGGTCAAATTAGGGTTTGACTTTCCCATAGTTTTACCCAACCAAAAATTTCGATCTTAGTCTCTAAATTTCAATTTTGAGGAGATAAATCCTATGTTGGGCTCACTCAAAAATTCCACTTCTATAAAAAGCCCTAATTTCCCACAGCAGTGATAGGCCAAAAAATAAAAATGCTCGGAATCAAATTCTTCTTCAACAGGAAGATGTGCCCTTCAAAGGAGAGTTAACCTAGCCTCCTTTTGCTGATGATCTGTGGAGAGAAACCCAAAATAAGAAGCCCTTTCTTCTGCAGCTACACAATGTCTTCTTCTTAGGTTATCTCTGATACCATGTTAGATTTTTATCGTTTAATCAATATGATCTAGGATCTTATATGAGAGAATAATATGCACAACAATAATCATAAGAGAAAAGAGATAAATATTTTTCCTCAGGGAAACCATAAAGGAGAAAACCCCACAACTTTCTCAGAGATAGAATGAGCACTAATAGTAAAAGTAAAACCCAAAATTACAAAGATTATCTCTGACAGTTGTTCTCTCTCTCACTTGTGAGAGCTACTCCTCTCTCACTCATGCGCTATTGTTGAGTGAGTGTGTGTTCCAAATAGAGAGGCTCACTCTCTAATTATACTTAATTTCCACTTGACATCTACCCTACAGGGCCGACCTCTCTATGAGAGTCTAATAACCCTAATATAACTCAATTATGGTCTCTAATGCCCTGAATTATAATGGAGGGTTAGCCTCAATGACTTCACATGACTTAATTATATTAATGATTCTCCCGATTTGAGGAACAAACATCTCCGTCGGGGTACAATAAAATACAATATGAAATATACAAGTGAATACATTCTGAAGTTACAAATACATAAATAGGATGAAGCCACAGAGTCTTTGTATATTCTAGC
>LPNX010909718.1:341865-521573 GCA_001517045.1 Pseudotsuga menziesii | reverse complement strand
TATATATATATAACAACTTGTTTTCATGTGTTTCTATGTATTCATTTGTATACAATTCTTACAATGTATGTGGCAAATGCCAATCTAAGAGGTAATTAGCATATGCATTAGTAATTTTATTTTGGTTACTTGGAATATGATTGTATATAATATATTCAAAATGTGTTTCAGGTAACTTAATTCATAAAAACTTACATAATAGAGTAGGATGTCTCACCTGATAAACTCTATTAAGATGAGAGACAACTAACTACGAGTCAATTATAACCTCCATACAGGTAATACCATGCTAAATAACATCCCATAACAACTCAATAACAACATTTTACTAAGCCACATTGTTAATTGTAGGACCTAAGAAAACACCTCTCAAGAAAACTAGTTGTCCTAAGGGTGCATAGATGACCCAAGCGGTTGAAGCTAGGTTGCAAGTGTGATGGCTTGCACCATCAAAAAATACTATGAACCACTCCACAGACATCTGAAACAAAACCAGATATACATAAGAAACACTAATCAAGCCACGATAATGATTTACAAAGTTATACATATATAGTACAAGAAAAATCATAAGCACTAAGAGTAGTACTTTTTTAGGTAGAACCCATTTTGAGGATCATGCAACTGGTTTTTTTATAATATATCAATTCATAAGCACCCTTATTTAATACTTTGGACACAACATACATACCTAACCACATCAATTTGAGCTTCCATGCCCCCAACGGTTCCTTATCCCAGTCATAAACCAAGACAAGTTCTCCTTTAGAAAAAATCTAGTTTTGACATCTTTGTCGTACTGGTTCTTTACTGATTTCTTATGTGCCTCAGTTTTTGTAAGCACATATATGAATTGTTCATATAGATGTTCTATATGAAAAAATAGTTCCTCTATGTCAGAAGCATCATGTACAATATGTATTGCAATATTTAGAGACGATATCTCACATTGTATTGGTATGACTGCTTCCACCCCATGAACGAGTTGGAAAGGTGAAAAACCTGTGGCATTATTAACTGTTATTCGATATGGAAAAAGTGATAGATACAACATTATATTCCAATTCTATATAATTGCATTAATAGTATGCTTTAGAATGGTTTTCAAATTTTTATTAACGACTTCTACTTTCTCATTCTCTTGAGGATAAAAGGAAGAGGAGTGGTATTGCTTAAAACCTAGCAAAATAGTCAACTCAGTCATCATCTTATTTTGAAATTGACTCCCATGGTCAGTAAAAATATTCTTTTAGATGTCGAATCTAGTGATGAGTTTATTGGACACAAAATATGTTGCAGTTTCACCATCTCCTTTGAAGGTAGGAATTTCCTCTACCCACTTGGTAAAGTAGTCTACATCGACCATGATGTACTTATGCACCCCAATAGATACTGGGTTTTAGGTCATGAAATAAACCCCCCACTTGGTGAAGGGCCCTACCACGATGATGGTATGTAAAGGACCAGGATGAAACCACATCTTTTTGGTGTAAAGCACCTGAAAAGGATGGCAGCGTTTTACGACTTCCACACAATCTTTCAAGATGGTTGGCGAGAAATAATCGGTGCGTAAAATTTTTTGGTTCGTTGATAATCTAGATAAATGATCCTCAAACACTCCGCTATAAGAATTATTTAGGACAAATTATGGCCCTCATGAGTAAGGCAATGATGTAGAATATAATCTACCCCTCTTCTATATAAGGTATCTGCAATAATGAGGTAGTTTTTTGTTTTTAGTCATAATTTTTGTCGCTCTTCGCATGAGAAGGTTATCAAACATTTCAAAGTCTGGAGATATATGAAAATTTCTCTATATCAAATATCATGAGTTGAAATTAAGAAGATTTGTTTATTAGGCAATGATTTATCTTCTGTCATTATACTTTTGTCACTAGGGAACTCAAAGATAAGTTTCACGAATACTAGAGAATTTTTTTATTTAGCGATCTAAAAATATAGGTCAAACTATTGGAGTATGACAATCCATTTGTTTAGATTTCCTCCAACAATCTGCTGATATAGAACATACTGAAATGGATTTATGTCCACGACCACAGTAGTAGTCTTGAGTAATATGCAGTGGCACAACATTTGAACGACATGCACTACTTCCAAGGAAAACTTCTCGACATGTGAATATCTTAGCTCAGGTATAGAAAAATATTGATTGAGATAATATAATATGTTCTCTTGGATCTTATCATATCCTAAATCATCACTACACCAATCGTAGATTCTGATGCGACCAGATACAATATAAATTCCTTTGTGTAATCTGGCAGACGCAACAACGGGGATGATAGTAATGCTTTCTTTAATTCCTTGAAAGACTATTTGTGTGGCTTCATCCCATAAAAATGGCATGTATTTCTTGAGGAAGTGGATGAAACCTTTCATTATCCTAGCGTAATTCACTATGAAATGTCTAAGAAAATTAGACTTTCCTTGTAGACTTTGAAGCTGTCGAATAGTTTGTGGAGGAGGCAAATTAATAATCGCCTCAAATTTCAAAGGATCGACCCTAATACCTTTATTGGAAACAATAAAACCTAACAGTCATCCTGACTCAACACAAAAGACAAACTTATGAGGATTTAGGCAGATCTTATAATTTCGACACGTTTCAAACACCAAACGAAGATGATTAGAATGATATTTTCTTTTTTTGGAATGAGCCAGAAGGTCATCTAGTTAAGATTCAACAATATGGTTTATGTCGTGAAAATAAAAATTCACGGCCCGTTAGAAGGTAGCCATGACATTCTTAAATCCAAAATGAATATTTTAATATGCAAAAGTAACCTAGGGGCAAATGAAAGTAGAATTGTGTTGGTCCTCGGGATTAATTTGGATTTGATTGTATCCCGAGAATCCATCCCAAAAAAAAATACTTTGCTACCCACACATGCGTCAATCATTTGATCTATGAAAGGTGTGGCATAGTTTTCCTTAAGACATTCCTTATTTAGTTCCCTAAAGTCTGTACAAACACATATTGTTCCTTGCTTTTTATCCAACGGAAATGGGTTAGATACCCATTCTATTAAAGATACGGGGTATTGTTGATGCCTCGGTTGAGTAGGTGTTGGAATGGTGTCCAAGGAAAACAATAGGGGATAAAAACCCAGCCAAAGGATTCAGATAATCCTACATAAGTATTACCCTATCCTCGAGGTGTTTGGTGTGGACCCACAAATATTCAGCCTCTACTAGCACTCTTTGAGTCGGTGAGTGTTCTCCTTAAAAGGAAGACTTTGAATTAAATCTGGAACTAATCATAAATGTAATTTGAATGCAATCTAAAGTTAATAATTCTCCAACTATAAGAAGAAATTGTATAATTACATAAATGAAGATTTAAACTTAAGATATTAAAATAAAATACTAACTAAACTAGAATCTAATTAATAACCTATCTAATAATTTATCTCGGGAGCCTAATTTAAGAGAAATTTAATGCATATAAAAGATAATTACTGCATTGCTTAAAGAAACTCAAACAACTCAGCAATTAATAGGCACATTCATTTTTCTACAAAAATAAACAATAAGAAATTATTGCAGTTTGAAAAATATTGTTTATACGTTAAACCTCCAGTGATTTATCACAATCAGATTAAAAAAACATGCCAAAAAAAATGCAGTAAAACATTAGCTACAAATGTTGCACAGAGAATGTTCAAACCTAATTATTAATTCAAATGAGAAAATGAAGAAAAAATCCAATATAACCTAGATAAATGATTGTTGTAGTGGTTTCTGGTCTTTTATTCCATCTTCAATAAGAAATTATAGATCTTCATAATCTGCCCAGAGATCCTGTGGACAGAACCTTTGTACATTATCCCTTGAAATAAATTTACAAAAGATTGCAGAGAAGAAAACATTGATTCTCTGGTATGAAGGTCTCTCCCTGGTAGCGTCTCCTCAGTTCTGAAAGAGAAATCTTTCCAGCTCTGTCGAGCACTTCCTACACCCCCACCTTCGGCATTCAAATTGCCTCGACATAAATACGCAGAAATACTGGTAAACGTCTCCTCCAAATCATCTCATTCCTCGATTTTATTTCTTTCTTCACTTCCGTCGTATCTCAGGCTTCTTTTTTTACGTCCACATCAAACTGTAATTCATATAAATTAACCTCAAAAGGAAAAGAAAGATAAATGTTTATCATGGGTTGAGAGAAAAGTAAAACCACTTAAAAGGATAAAAAGCTTTTCATTTGAACTCCATCAACTCCTAATAAATCTCTTGTGATTCAGGGCGTGATCCTTTAATGCTTTGGTGGCGTGAAATCCAAATTTCTTGTTGGCCAGCTAGGTATATTAAATTTAATGCTTCCAGTAATTTGGATGACACTTGTTTTAAATGAACAGATGATCCCTTTTCGTTCTAGTAAAATGATCTTTGGAAAACTATCTCAGCGATCTGGTAATTTATTCATTGGTTGGTTCGATATTGATTCATTATTTTTAATATGATAATCGTATCATATCTCTACCATCTCAACCAATTTTATGAGTAAAGGCACAATCTTCTCCACGATCTCATGCATTCATTCTGATGGAAATGACAACTCGTATAACCTCCTCAAGATACACGAGATATTAATACCAACACAAAATGCTCATCTTCAAGCTTAAATCATTTAGTAAACGTTCTTCACTAAAAACTCGGCGTTTCCCTTACAATGGATTACTTAATAACACATATTGGACCTTCTTTAAAGATTTAGTTCTGAAAAATATATATGCTACCAATTTTCTTTAATGCGCGTAAGCTTCTTAGTCTGATGGCATAACATGATCAAGAATACGTGTTAGATTTCTTGTAACAAGATGAGAAGTTTCCATAATAGATTTAAGAATACGTGTTGGATTTCTTCTAACAAGATGAGAAGTTTCCATAATAGAGTTAATAATCTGTTGGAAAATTAACTTATGGTAATCTCAATGATATAAATTTTATCTAAAGAGAACTTATTTTTTTTTATTTTGATAAAGATATGACTATACATTATTAAATTTTTTTTTATTTTGATAAAGATATGACTATACATTATTAAAGATATGAAAATATATAAATCAATTAAAATTAATAATATCTTGTAATACAAGATAATAACTTCATCAAATTTACAAGAAAGGATTAAAAAGTGGTCTCAAATTTTATGGAATAAAATAATCTTCTCCTTATATATACTCCGAAAAGGTTATGAAAAAAATAATCGTTAGTTTCTCAATGAAATAAATAGAATAATAAAAATGACTATGTAAAGTATTTCTCAATACTTAACACCATTTCACATTTTTTTTCATCTTATCGATCAACTAATTTGGGCATAAAAATAATAAAATAATTTCAGGGAAAATAATCATTACTTAACACCATTTCACATTTTTTTTTCATCCTTATCGATCAACTAATTTGGGCATAAAAATAATAAAATAATTTCAGGGAAAATAATCATTACAATAGTGGAGAAGTTTTCTTAGGGGAAAAAATAAGTTCATCCTAAAAATTAAACAATCCTCGGGAAATATTAATTTCGCCTAAATTATACAAATTGTGAAAGAGACAAATTTTAATAAAAGTTAAAGGCTTGTGAAATTTATGAGATTGCCCAAAATCAAGAACTATACCCATGATTCCATCTTTTGATAAGTACTTCTTCAAGATGCAAATCAGAATATTTGAAAAATAGCATTTATCCAAACCAACGAATCCTCATGAAATGAAAAACCAAAAACAAGCAACGTAGAAATTGAAGGATCCAAAAGTAGATCGTCAAACTCCTATTTAAATCAAGCAAAATAAAATGAAAACCATAGCTAAGTATGTACCAAATTTACAATATGATTCTAGGCATGAAAAAGTAAAAATAAAACTCCATCAAGGTTAAATATCGAACTAATGCAATACCCAACATCATGAGAGAAGAAGCCATAAGATCAAAAATCCCAAAATGAAGGCAATAACCAGCCACCACCGGCTTATGCAATGAAGACCAAATCTAGGTGGGGAATGTGAAAGATAACATGTTAAGTTAACCACTGAGATTATGGAACCAACTGAAATGATCAAAACCAACTCAAATGAATAAAAAACAAATAAGTAAAAATGAAAATAATATGCATCCTGCAATCTGTAATCCGCAATGAGGGTTGCGAAAATGCAACTTCAAACAAAAACAAATAAAAAGTGTCTGCAATCCGCAATTGCGGGTTGCAAATTGTGGAAATGCAAACAACAAGAAAAGGGAATGACTTCTCCGCAATCCGCAATTGTGGGTTGCGGAGATGACAAACATTGATTATTAAAAATGTTTCCACACCCACAGTCCGTGTTTCCAACGAAAAACAAGCTCCCACAATCCCCATTGCGGATTGCGGGTTGTGGGTTGCAGGATAGACACACTTTTGGGAAAAATTAGTTATTTCCACAACTCACAAAAACAAAGAAAAATGCATAAATTTTTTCAAAATGTTAACTAAATCAAATCATGACAAAGACATAAAAACCATGATAAACAATGTGGAAACCCCAAAATGACTAAGGAATTGAAACATTACCGGTGCATATAGAAATTGGTGCTCCCATGTTTTGGATAAAACATGGGATCTATTGTAGCTACAACAAATATCGACTAGCTAAGAAGAACCAATTATCTTTGAATTACAGTATTGAAATCTATAAAAATTAAGAATAAAAATAGAATGCTTTCACATGCTAAATTTTAAATAATCTGCGTAGCTTTATCACTAAATGATATAGTATTGGTTAGACTTCAAAGCTTCTAAAACATCCAAGTGATTCCCATGATTATCCAAAAACTTTTCTAAATATAAACTCATTTTTCAAAATAAATTATTTACAAGATGTAAGAATCAAGAAAGTTACTAGAAACTAACCTAGGGAAGTCAAGCTAATCATAAGACATATTATTAAGAAATGACTCCAATACCACAGGAACGACCCTACAAGAATATGGCGCCTAGAACCTGACAGGGATGCATTTTAACCCCACTTCCAAGCACTCTAGTCTTAGTTTACTGATTTAGATACATAGATATACAGTGTCTCCATTTACTAATGGGTAAGCAACATCATGTAACTCTCTATAAGTGTGGGATGGCAAAGGATTCTTAAATATTTATATATATAATATTCATGGTTTTCGAATCCCAAAACCACAAATAGAGCCACTGCATCATGTAGGCCTCCATAGCCTTGACAGGGACATCCTTTAACCTGTTTTACATGATGGTTTATATCCCAAATAGCAAGTTTAAAGAAATCTACAAACTATGTGTAATGTGTTAATCTCAATTTGAGTTAGCCTAGTAAATGGCAGAGCAGACTTAGAAACTCCTAAAGAGAAAGGATGGCATAAGGAATCTATAGATTACTAATATTTATAGATTGAAACTTCTTTCCCGAAATTGATTCCCTTAAAAGTAATTAAATTCAAACTCATATGTTCAAGTTGAGTTAAAGCTAAAGTTCTAAGGATAATGGCAAAAAGACTCAAATAGAATTATCAGCATAGTCTATTATTGATTTTTTCACAATCAGAAATTAACTAATCAAAACATCTGATTTCCAGCACGCAGAAAACATTTATAAAGATTTCCTAAAATTTCAGGACTGTAAAAGAGTGATCAATGCTTTATTTTGAAAGTAAAAATCATGAAAAACTCAAAACAAACCAGCAAGAAAAGAAAATGTAAGAATGATAAAATAAAACATATATACAAGTGGAACCAAAAGTAAATCGAAATCTCACAACTATATCACTCACTAAAAGAAAAATTAGTGGTTAAGAATTTTGTTTTTAATAGATCATGAGATATCATTTTTAATTAGGTCTTTATTACAAACAAAAGAAGTCTAAATTAAGATGTAAAATAATTTGCAACAACAAAATATGTAAAACCCCCCCTTTCAAGTGGATATCCAGAAAGGATCAAAATTTGTGAGTAATGAACATGTTCTAATTTTAATTACTTTCTCTCATGTCAAAATATTCTTGCTCTTAAAACTTGGAAAATAACCAACTCAAAACATTTCACGACACTCGTTATAGTTTAAAACTAAAAGATAATTCTAACATAAATGCCTCGAAAAAATAAAATAATAAATGAGAGCATGAATAATAGAAAGCAAAAGAGGATAAAAATACTTCCCTGGATGCATCTGGAGAAGCTTCATTTTAACTTGGACTTAGCTTGTCGTCGCAAATATTTTATTGAAGAAAAACCAAAACAGTAATATAATTATTAAAGAAATTATCAAAACTAACCTATTATACACCTACTCCTACATTACTCTAAAGTAAACAAAAAACGATGTATAATCAAATTTCCAATGGAGCCAACATAGCAACTTGGAACCTGCGAGAAAAAACAAATGATGCATCAATAAAAGTTTAAAAAATGTAAATCCAAAAATTGAAAAAACTAAACTAGGCTCTTTATTTACAAAGAAATGATAATGACATGGAAATCAGCTCAAAAATGATTGTTTAAACCATAGATAGATCCAATTATAGAAAATGGGTTGGAAATTATTAAGATCATGACTCACAAGAATTTCATCAAAATGGAAAATGGAGGATATTTCCTTTAGCAACGTATGATTGTTTTCGTATTGAAAGAAAACAGTGGAACTTGAATATTGTGAATGATTGACTTCGTCATTGAGATATGCATTCTTGTCAAGTGCATCGAATTTATTTGATCGAAATGACTTTTCATTTGAAATTTGATTCATGGAAAAAGTATATTTGGAACAAATATTTAGAAATTCAATCTCAATTTCAGCCAACTCATCCTCTAGAGACTTATGATTCTTATTTTGGTCATAACAATCCGAATCGAAGGATAAAGAAAAAGAATCTTCAAAATATGAATTGTAATGAGCATCTTCAAAAATTTCTATTCTAAGGTCCATCGTTTGATTGGTTGAAGAAGAATGAATATCACTTATAAAGTAAGGAATTTTAAAATCATTAGAAATAGATGAAAAATCCTCTTCATAAGTCTCAAAATATTCACTTTCATTGATAGTTGGGTCATTATGATAAAATTGAGAAAAAGACAAATGTTCAAAATTTGATTGAACAAATTGTTCATTACATAGATTGGAAGTATTAGAATTAATATTTCCTTCAGTAATTTCATATTGAGATTCCGAACAATGAAGGGAAAATGTGCAACATTTATCGTACTCACATCCATTTGAAAAAGAAGAATGGCGATTAGAATTTGCAACTTATATCCTTTTTGAATCTAGGGAAGATTGAAATTTGGATGCAAAAACTATTTGTTACAAAACATGTAAAGTATTTGGAATACTTCTTTCATTTCTAATGGACATAACTTAATTGTACAGATCATTAATTTGCGAATTTAATTGAACAATTTGTGAAATATTCAGTTTTTCTTCAACATATTCTACATCATATGAAATAGAAGGAGAAAACATTCTAAAGGATACATTTTCAAGTATTTTTCAATATCTTGAGCATCTTTGCATGCTTTATTGAAATCTATTATCCCTTCATGCAAAATAAACATTGCTATATCCTTGGGAAGAGATCTAACATACCAACAAAAAGTGAGTTGTGCTAAAGGTCTATCTTTTTTGTGTAAGTTGTAATACACTTGTCGAAAACGTGTTTTAAAATCCCGAATTTATTCTCCATCATGAACCTACATTTGATTCAAATTTTCAGGAATTTCAATTATATCATAATCTTCAAAAGAATCTCTAAAAACATTCTTAAATTCTAACCAACTAGAAATTCAATTCAAAGGTAAAAAATAAAACCAAAGAGAAGACTTACCTTCGAAGGTAAATGGGAATAATCTGCAAGCAATGTCTTCATGTGTGACATTAAATAAACACAAAATAGATGCATACCTTCTAATATGCTCGGTGACAGAAACATTACCTTCGCCATCAAACTTCAGAAAGATATTAACTTCCTTTTTAGGGAGTTCATGTAAAGGTCATTGTAGGCTCAACGCAGTATCAAACTCTCATGCAGGGATTTGGGAAAGATCCATGAAAACAAAGATCCATGAAAACATAATAAATAAAAGTTATCTCTTATTGTGGGAAATGTGCCAAATCAATCCCTCCTTCTGGTGCCATTTGTTGATGCCTCGGCTGAGTAGGTCCTCGAATGGTATCCAAGGCAAACAACAGGGGATCAAAACCCATCCAAAGGCTTTAGATAATCCTACGCAAATATCACCCTATCCTCGAGCTGTTTAGTGTGGTTAACACCCATGGATATTCGGCCTCCGCTGGCACTCTTTGAGTTGGTGAGATTTCTCCTTAAAAGGAAGACTTTGAATTAAATATGGAACTAATCCTAATTGTAATTTGAATGCAATCTAAAATTAATAATTCTGCAACTACGAGAAGAAATTCTATAATTACAGAAATGAAGATTTAAACCGAAGATATTAGAATAAAATACTAACTAAACTAAAATCTAATCAATAACCTATCTAATAATCTATCCCGAGAGCCTAATTTAAGAGAAATTTAACGCATATAAAAGATAAGTACTGCATTGCTTAAAGAAATTCAAACAACTCAGCAATTAATAGGCACATTCATTAAATTATTGCAATTTGGAAAATATTGTTTATACGTTAAACCTCTAGTATTTTATCACAATCGGATTAAACAAACCTTCCACAAAATAATGCAGTAAAACATTAGCTACAAATGTTACACAGATAATGTTCAAATTAATAATTAATTCAAATGAGAAAATGCAGAAAAAACCAATATAACTCAGATAAATTATTGCAGAGAAGAAAACATTATCCCTTGAAATAAATTTACAAAATATTGCAGAGAAGAAAACAATGATTCTCTGGTATGAAGGTCTCTTCTTGGTAGTGTCTCCTCACTTCTGAAATAGAAATATTTCCAGCTCTGTCGAGCGCTTCTTCCATCCCCCCACCTTCTGTATTCGAATTGCCTCAGCTTAAATAGGCAGAAGGACTCGTAATAGTCTCCTCCAGATCATCTCATTCCTCGATTTTATTTCTTTCTTCGCTTTAGTAAAACTACTTAAAAGGATAAAAAAGTTTTTCATTTGAACTTAGTAAACTCCTCATAAATATCTTGTGATTCAGGGCGTGATCCTTTAATTATTTGGTGGCGTGAAATCCCAATGCCTTGCTGGCCAGCTCAATATATTAAATTTAATGCTGCCAGTCATTTGGATGACACTTGTTTTAAATGAATAGATGATCCCTTTGCGTTCTGGTAAAATGATCTTTGGAAAACTATCTCAACAATCTGGTAATTTAATTTATTCATTGGTTGGTTTGATATTGATATATTATGTTTAATATGATAATCGTGTCATATCTCCACCATCTCAACCAATTTTATGAATAAATGAACAATCTTCTCTAAAATCTCACGCATTCATGCTGGCGGAAACAACTCGTATAACCTCCGTGTATCCTCAAGATACACGGGATATTAATTCCAACACAAAATCCTTATCTTTAAGCTTAAATGATTTAGTAAAATTTCTTCACTAAAAATTCGGCGTTTCCCTTGCAATGGATTACTTAATAACAGATATTGGACCTTCTTTAAAGCTTTAATTCTGAAAATATATATATGCTGCCAATTTTCTTTAATGCACGTAAGCTTCTTACTCTGATGGTATAACACCTTCTTTAAAGCTTTAATTCTGAAAATATACATATGCTGAGAATTTTCTTTAATGCGCCTAAGCTTCTTACTCTGATGGTATGACATGGTGAAGAATACATGTTGGATTTCTCGTAACAAGATGAGAAGTTTCCATGATAGATTTAATAATCTGTTGGAAAATTAACTTATAATAATCTCAGTGGCATATTTATAATCTCGGATAATTAAGATATAAAAATAACTTACCCTAACATGTATTGACAACACATTAGGTTCGAAAAATATTTAATATCCAATGAGAATACACATATCTTTGTGGCAAGATGAAGGAAAAGCTATGCATGGAGCTAACGTCATTAAGCTTTAAAAAGTCCATTGTTAAACCCATAAAATTTGTACACCCTATTCAAGAATGAACATTTCACTTTAATACAAAGATGTTATAAACGAAAACAAAGAAAAAGTGCATCCCACAATCCGCAATGCGGGTTGCGGGTTGCAGAAATGCAACTTCAAACGAAAACAAAGAAAAAGTGTCTACAATCCGCATTTATGGGTTGTGGATTGTGGAAACACAAACAACACGAAAAAGGAATGACTTCTCCGCAATCCGTAATTGGTGGTAATTGCAGGTTGCGGAGATGACAAACAGTGATTATTAAAAAATGTTTCTGCACCCACAATCCATGTTGTGGGTTGCAGAATGGAAAAGTTTCAAACGTGAAACCAAGCTCCTACAATTCGTATTGCGGATTGCAGATTGCGGGTTGCGGGTTACGGATTGCG
Source organism: Pseudotsuga menziesii (assembly GCA_001517045.1). Lineage (NCBI taxonomy): Eukaryota > Viridiplantae > Streptophyta > Pinopsida > Pinales > Pinaceae > Pseudotsuga > Pseudotsuga menziesii. The sequence goes on along the minus strand of LPNX010909718.1, from coordinate 509,090 downwards.
GGGAAGACACACTTTTGGGAAAAAATAGTTCTTTCCACAACTCACAAAAACACACAAAAATGCATAATTTTTTTCAAAATGTTAACTAAATCAAATCATGACAAAGACATAGAAACCATGATAAACAGTCTGGGAACCCCAAAATGACTAAGGAATTTGAACATTACCTTTGCATATAAAAATCGGGGCTCCCATGTTTTGGATAAAACATGGGATCTGTTGTATAGCTACAATAGGCATATGAAACCAAATTTTAATAAATTTTCAAATTCATCCTTGACGGCTTCTACTTTGCATGGGTTTGCAAGACTTATCTTTTGTCGAACTGTTTTGACATTAGGGTATGTTCTTATTTCATGTTCCACTATAGATGGGTTGATTCCTAGAATCTTCTCGTAAAACTAGGTGAAAACATCATGGAATTCTTTAAACAAGGCCGTAAAAATGGCAATATCCTCAGGTGAAGAATTTGCTCCAATATAGACATTTTCCATGACATCAGGTTTAGTGGAGATGTTGATGTGTATGGTTGTGGAGATATTTTCCATGTTACCCTCGGCAAGCACTCCTTCCTTAGGTAAAGGACTTATAGGTTGGTCAAAACCTTCACTCAATCTCACATGGAACTCAGAATTTTCAATTTTGCTCAGCTCTAGTAGGAAATAGGATTTTTGTATGTAAATCGTCACATATTTTATTGGGTCCTATAAGTTGAGTTCACTTCCCATGCGAGCAAGTACGATTCCTCTGCCTCCTCTCAGACTAAAGGAGCATAGAGGGAATCAACAATAGCATCAAATGTAGCTTGGTAAGCTATTTCTACTACTGATAAGGGCACATCAGCTTCATCTTGTGAAGGGAAGACCCATGGATCGGTCCTATCTGTGACTAAATAAACAGTATTTTCGATACTAGTTGATCGAAGGTAGTTTATAGGAGTGAGAAAGTTGAAAGTTCCCTTAAGTGATGTGTAAACCCCAACTCCTAAACATTCATTTACTAGGCACAATTGATTAATCAAAGGTACTTTAGACTCTATGGTCTTCCTACAATTCTTATGTTTATAGGATAGTTGATTAATGGTCACTATCTTCCCTTCATGAGGGAACATAAGGACTCACAACAATTACGATGGAATAACACACATAACGTAGGTCCAAATCCTACCCAAGAGCAGGTTATAGTCCAAAGGAGCATAAAAAACCTCAAATTCTACTGAGACCGTTTTCCCTGCCAATTCTATATCAAGATAAGGTAGGATACAATGTGGATGGAAAGACCTTCTATCAAAAGCAGTCAGCAAGGTATTTGATGGGACTAACTTAAGGGTCCCCAAAGCTTTCCAACATGTAATAGTCATTAAGCATGTAGATGCACCTTCATCTATAACAGTTCCTCCAACAGTTTTACCACCATGGAATACTTCAATTTGGAAGGCTACATGATAGGGTAAGTGAGGTTTAACATCGAATAAATAAAACTTGGTCATTAAGATCGCGATTCAGTACTACTGATAGCTTCCAGAAGTGAATTATGTTGTGAATGAAAAAATTGTAACACTTCTAAGCCAGACATAGCGCAAGAGGTTTAGGCTAATTCTTCTATAACCTTCACATTAGGGTTGTGATATGTCTTTTTGAAGACACCTTTTGGAATCTTCGACACTGGTTCAACAATTTTTTCAATCAAAAGTGGGGTTGGTGCTTCGGTAGATTATTTGTCTTTCTCCAAAGATTTAGATTCATAGTTTTTGGCTTGGTTTTGTAATAAGATTTGAGATTGTACCATGTTAATTTATGATTAATCAGCATGCGGAGTCTTCTAAGTGCCTCCAAAATTCTTTGGGTTGCTCAAAGTTGCATTTTTCCCTTGCAGTAAAGGGTCCTTAAGGACAAAAAGTTGTTGCTTCAACAAATTATGATATTTTTCCATCAAAGGGAATTGATAAGTCATATGGTATTCCTGAAATAACTTGCAGGGAAACTTCACCTTTTTCTTTTCTTTCTTTCCCCTCGGCATTAATCGTGGGCTTTTGTTTATTTTGATTTTCCTCCACTTTTTTTCATTTTTTTCTTCCCACCGGACTAGTGAGTGCCCTTTTAGGTGGACTACATATTATAAACTTCTGCATTCTAAGAGGAGGAGGTGGAAACCCTATATTCTTCCACCATGGACTGATTCATTGATAGTTCATGTATTTTGTTTTCCAGTAATTCCCCAATGGGTGATTCAACCGAACCTACAATGCCATCGACATGTGGTCCAGGATTTGTTTTTGCAAAGTCCATATTAGAACTTGGTGCATCAGGTATAATCTCGTAGATAATCCAAGGCTGAGTGTAGATTAGGTCAAGTTTCTCAGCTTTGAGAATGGATTCATCTTCAATTATTACTCCTTAAGTTGAAACGTCCTTTGAAATAGATGGAAAGAGGGATTTCAAAAACCATTCCAACAAAAATACATAAGGAATATTAGCTTTAATCAGCCTCTTTCTTTTTCTCCACTACTGAATGTGACGAGAAATGTGAGTGGATTTGTTTTGTCAAAAAGTCAAAAAAATACCATTTCTGGCATCATACCGAACTGGAAGTTAAAAGTGCTTAAGAAACATTGTGTCTAAATCAAGGAAATTGTCCTAAGCAACAGAAGAAAGTTCAATGTACCACTTCACTGCTACACTAGTCAAGGTTATTTGAAAAATACTCAACCAAATTTAATCATCGTTCAAAGAGTTTGAGGATAACCATAAATGGAAAGTGATAACATGGTTACCAAGGTCCTCTACAGTTTTTCCTTCAATTTTTGGAATATTTGAAGGCAATTTGATAGGAATGGGTGGCCAAGTACAATCATGGTGCACAAGTTCATTCATTAGTTTTGAGAGGTATGGAAATATTAACGTTGCCAAAAAAGAAATTAGATTATGAGATGGGGTTTGATATTGAGGAACTTGATGTTAGGAAGTCCCTAGACCAATGCTCCCATAAGTTTGGCAAAAGTTTCCCCCAGCCACCAACTGTGAATTATTAACAATGTTTTTAAAAGGATTAGATCCAAATGCTAAGGGAATACTAGCTTTAGGTGTGTTATGTTGAGTTGGATTGGTTCCAATCAAAACGGGTGTCCAAGAAATAGGAGCTACTAATATTCCACCAATTAGTGAAAAAGTAGACATTCCAATTGGCACAGTCGAGACTTGACTTGGAGTTTGAAAACTGAGTCCTAAGAAAAGGATTCTGGTTTGTAGGAGGCACACATGAATAAGTAGGGGTGGGACCTACATATGGAGAGGATGGAGGAGTGTGTTCTCCATACCAAGGATACCCTTGAATGAATGAAGTAGAAACACTAGGGTTACTTTGAAAGTTTTCGAATAAGGGAGAGGATGTGAAAGGTACATTAGGTACCCCAGTGACCACCATGTTAGATGGATCAGGAGTAGTGCTCGCAAATACTAGAATATTAAGTATTCTAGTACTTGGAGACATGGATATAGGTGAGATGAAGTTTAGTGATACTACTGGTGCAGTGGGTATGTTTGACAAGAATACACTCACATGAGGAGGTGATACTTCATCGAGTGACATGGATGAGGTGGGGGTATATATATCCCCATATCCTTCTCTTGTATTCAACATTACAAAATTAATGGAACACCAGGGATAGGTTGATTGAAAGGCCCAACTTGGACAAGCACTGGGTATCCCAAATCGGTGAGAAGTGAGTTATAATTTCTTGCAAACTCTTCGATCTCTACCGATGGACGATCAAGTTGACTATACCTTATTTCAGATTACCCTAGATTTTCACTAATACCAGTCGGTTCAAAAGAGCCGCTTATGTTAATTCTATTCCTTCCAGGTGGCAGTGGAGGATCCACAGCTGTAAGTGGGAGGATGATTTGTAACCTTTGTGATCTATGAGGATGTTGATCCTCCACAACTAAACACTTTAATTACACACACCTAAAAGGTCAAACTATGTCATAAGAAAACCAAAAAATACACCGCTAAAATTTTTTATTAGTATTACAACCAGGTAGGTGAAGATATACCTTCCAAAGGAACATCTGGGATGATGAGGTCCCAGAACTGACTAGTGAAGAGTTAAAGAGTAGTTACCCTCGATCCCGATACATGTTTTCTGGGTGCAATAAATTGAATCATCAACCACCCTCCCAAATTATTGCATGGGGTTTTGTTGTAAAGGAAAGTTTCCTATGGCTAGGGTTTAAGAGGCCATCAACGTACTGGGGTTGAAAGGTGGATGTATAATGCTCAGCAAGCATATATAAGCAAGTTTCAGAGATTAGAATGGTTCATACCTTATCAAAATGAAGTTTGATCCAAGCAGCCCTTCAATCCTCTTCTTGATCCTCTTGCTCCAAGAGCCCTGCAAAATGAATTATACCTTTCTCAAACCAATATGACCACATATAAAGAAATGATAATCAAATAAACATGAAATAATGATTTGACTAACATCATCATATGATCATAAACAAAGATTCAATCACACATTGAACAATAATTTGGGAAGAAGAAGGACATCACATCTTTATTAATCATGAAAACAATTACAAATATACCTTCTCTTCAAGTTCGGCAGCTCACAAAACCTTGATCTAGTTCTACTGCTTCTCTTCTCCAAGGAACTCAGCCTCCAAGCTCTACAACACAAGGAGAATGCTTCTGGGGAAAATGTGTGGGCAAAGAGAGTCCCAATTCCTTCAGCATAGCAATGCAAATATTCAAGTCTCTTCTCATAGACCTCCCTAACTCTATTTATATGATTTATGAAGAGATAGGGTCGAAGACAAAGTAGTTACAACTAAAGGAGTCAGTTGCATAACTACCCAAACTACCTGAATTTCAAAAAACGTATTTCTTTTACATTTTCAGGAGGAATACGCGGGTTGTAGAGAAAACAGTCACGTATGCATGAGGTATACATGGGTTGCACTTTAAATATTCACTTATTTATGGCATACATGAGTATTATATATAACAAGCCGCGTACAATACGCGGGTTTCCTTAAGGAAAATCGCATATAAATAAAAAAAACTCATTTTAAGGAAACATCTGGGCATTTTCAGACTTTGGTGTCTTCTGGAAAGTTTTAGCGGACTCAGATACCTTTCCAATTATGTAGAGATGAGTTCAAATGGAGTGACACAAATCAATATATGGTTCTTTGAATATAGGTGTTTTTTTAGCAACTTTCATGAAGTGTCGTCATGGAAGTGTTGACATGTGATAGAATCATGGGAAAGTGGTCACAGGTAGAGATGTGTCATTTTGAGCTATAATAGATGCCCCCTAATGTATGAGGTTAGAGGGGAAGACGATAGCCAAAATACATTATAAAGGAAACAACTTTGTATGGAGAGAGAAGAGAATCCAAGATCAAAAGGCTCGAACAAAGGTACCTAAAAGAGAGATAAATGTCAGACAAAACTGATCTCTGGGACATACAAGTCCATCTACAAAAAATCACCATAAAGATACAGGTAGATGCAACATATGTATAACTGATGAAACTATCATGGTCGCTCAATATGAAAAAATGCGCCATATCAAATCTAAAGGAGCCATGGCCACAAATGAACAAGGTGGATCCATACTCGATAATCGATCATAGCCACAAAAGTACAAGGTGGATCTATGTCTCAGCAAAATGTCATATAAAGTGTAACAAGGTCTTACACAACTTGGGAAATAGCAAAATATGATGATGCTACTGTTGGCCCAAGATCTTAAATCCAAACCACCCAAAAGGTATGAATTCTAACCATGTGAATAAAGGAGTTGAAGTCAAACATGGAGGAAACCGTTTGGTTACTGGTCAATAATGAGAACCGTTAACAAACATGAGGGAAACCACCATTAATGAAAATGGTCCCCAAGGTACCTAGTAGACTCTAACAAGTGTGAATACAAGGAATTGAAGTCTAACACTTGAAGAATCCATCAAGGAGGAGACAGTAAGGTATTCCCACTACCCAATAGCGATGGAAATTGTCACTGATGACTACAATACCCAAGGTATTGTCATAAACTCTAAATCTCATTCCTATGTGTTGCAGTCGATAGGAAGAGATCTGATGGAATGAAGGCATTAAGGAATCCTTCATCATCCAACATGAGGTAAGTCAAAGACTAATTGGATCTAGAATTGGCATTGAATTTCACAACAAGGACCGCCGAAGACATGATGTAATGAACTGATACCAGGGAATGGTCGACACAAAAGATCAAGGAAAATACAGAATGGCCAACAAAGGTTTAATCCTTGAATAGTGAGCACGACACAAAAAGTGACTTAGGAATCTTTCGACACAAAAGAACCAATGACACAAATCTGCAATGTAGGAGACATTGACAGATTCCCCAAGTTAGAATTTTATCATTTAAGCTAGCATTAACTTAGGATCTTAACTGAGAGAATAACAAGCACAACAATCAAACACATAAGACAATGAACACAAATATTTTCCTCAGGGAAACCATAAAGGAGAAAACCCCTCAACTTCCTCAGAGATAGAATCGGCACCAAATAGCAAATCCCCAAAAACAGTAAGATGATATCTCAATAGCAGTAGCCTCTTTCTTTCTAGCCCCAGCAACTTCTTCTTCCTCTGCTATGCGCTACAATTGAGTGTGAGTGAGTGTGTTATAAATAGAGAGGCTCACTCTCTATTTATACTAATTCTTGACTTGACAATGACTCATTAGGGCCGACTTCTCTAGGAGATTCTAATAACCCTAGTGCCCTGTAATCGCGGGGACTTTAACCCTTGAACAATAGGAGGGTTACCCACAATGAATTAACATTACTTGTTTACATTATAGAACCTTCTGATAGGAACATTGGGGCATGACATGACTCAAATACATTATAGACACTTCCCGCAATAAACATCAGGGTACAAGACATAATATATACAAGTGAATACATTTCAAAGTTACAAATACATCAACACTCCCTCTTAACTAGGAAGGTATTCTTTCGACACAATTTTCAGCACTGGTCTTCTTCTCTGTGTCAATTGGATCATCTCGTCATATTCATCTTCAATTTGTCTTCATCTTCAAGTCTTCTTCATCTTCAAGTCATCATTGTCTTCAATTATTCTTCATCTTCAAGTCACCTTCATCTTCAAGTCTTCTTCTAAGTCATCTTTTTCTTCAAGTCTTCTTCATCATGGGATCTTGATCATCACGATTGCTGCATCATCACTGCTGGATCATTATCACTATATCATCATCAGATATTGATCATCACTTCATCATCAATTCTGGATCATCATCACATCTAGATCATCATCAAGTCTAGATCATCATCATCGATGCTATCTCAGAATGGTGATATCTCTCGATTCTTCTCGTAATAGGAAGTTCTTTAGAGCCATCCCTTTTTCATGCTAGTTGTAGTCCTACCCTTCATGTAGTTCTTCAGCAATTATATCTGACCCTAAGTCAGAATGGCCCACCCAACTCTTATATCTGACCTCATCTTGTCAGAAAGGCACACCCAGCACTCACATTTGACCTCATCTTGTCAGAAAGGCCCAGTACTCACATCTGAGCATGTGTAAACACATCGCGCCAGAATGGCTCAGCACTTACATCTGACCTCATCTTATCAAAAAGGCTCTGCACTTACATATGACCTCATCTTGTCAGAAAGGCTCTACACTTACATCCGACCTCATCTTGTCAGAAAGGCTCTACACTTACATTCGACCATGTTTGAAAACATCACATCAAAAGCGCTCTCAGTCCCAGAATGAGGATTCCTGGTAACTGAACAGGTTCCTCCATTCTCCCAGAGAATGGCATTAGCCCTTATATATGATCAAGTGGGAACACATCCCTTAATCACATCAAAATGGCCATGCACTCACATCTGATCATGTAATACTAAATCCCACAGTCATATCAGAATGGCCCTCAGTACCAGACTGAGTATTCTTGGTAACTGACCAGGTGCCTCCATTTCAAGAATGGAATTCAACACTTATATCTGATCATGTAGGAACCTAATCCTCTCACCATGTCAGAATGGATCTAGCACTCACATCTGACATGGAAGGAACCAAATCCTCTCACCATGACAGAATAGCTCAACCCTTACATCTGACCATGGAAGGAACCTAATCCTCTCACCACGTCAGAATGGCTCTAGGTCTCATCATTTCCCTTTGGAGGGAACCTCGATCTGGATAACACCAAGCTTCTCCCTAAAGTACTCAAACTTCACTCTGGCCAATGGCTTCGTCAACACATCAGCCACGGGGGCTTCACTTGTTGACCAATATACTATCACGTTAGTTCATATTGTGGGTTTTTAAATTATCAAAAATCGAACCAATATATTGCAGGTATTGGGGGGATGAGGGGTTTAAGGTGGGGCTAGGTAGGGTGGTTTATAATTATTGAGCTATAAAAATTGGTGGGGAGGAGGTTTTAAGTATTGGGAGGGGGTTTCAACAAAAAGAGTTTGGGTCAATATCGATCGAAATTAAGGGTATTCTTTAATATCCCACGATCGCACGTGCTATGTGAGAGGTTCACTAAGTGAATTCCTCATGACATCAGCTATATGTTCATTCGTCACAACATACTAGAGCTTCACTGCTCCTCTCTGCACCATATCCCTGATATAGTGATACTTGATCTCGATATGATTTGACTTGTCATGGAACACTGGGTTCTCTGACAAATTCACACAAATCTGTTTGTCGTAATATATACAAGTAGCATCCAACTAGAGATCAAATAAATAGGACAATAGCTTTCTCAGCCACACTGCCTCCCAACTAGCTGAACAAGCTGTGACATATTCCGCTTCAGCTATACTCAATTCCACACAAGACTGCTTCCTGCTAAACCAAGAGATCACATTTGATCCCATACTGAAGCAGCATCCTGAAGTGCTCTTCCTATCGATGGCATTGCCTCCCCAATCTGAATCAACATAACCCTCTAGGTTAATCTTCTGATTTTCCTTGTACTTAGCCCATAATCAACTGTACCCTTCAGGTACCTTAGGATATGCTTTGCAGCAATCAAGTGAACATGTCTCAGATCTGTCAGGAACTGGCTCAAGGTGTTCACAACAAAGCAAATATCTGGTCTCATGTTCGTCAGATTCATCAAGGAACCAATCATTTGATGATACATCATAGCATCAACTAATTTTGATGAAGCGTCACTCAATAGCTTTAGGTTTGATGACATAGGTGTGGTTATGGCCTTGCATTCCATCATCCCGAATCTCTTCAGAATCTCTACTGCATACTTCCCTTGTCCAAGGAAGATTCCATCCTCATTCTTCCACACCTCCATGCCTAAGAAATAGTGCATCATACCCAAGTCTTTCATTTCAAACTCAGCAACAAGTTTCCTCTTTGTATCAGCAATCAACCCATCCATACCAGTTACAAATAGATCATCCACATACAGTAGGAGTATAACTGGGTTGTCATCTTCAACCTTGTAGTAAAGGTTGGAATCTGCTTTACTCTTGGTAAAACCCAAACTGGATAGAAAGCCATCACTTCTACCGTACCATGTCCTAGGTTCCTGTTTCAAAGCGTATAGGGATTTCCTCAATCTACACACATGATACTCCCTGTCATGTGTCTCAAAACCGAGTGGTTTCTCCACATACACTTCCTCTTCTACTACACCATTCAAGAAAGTAGTCTTGACATCCATATAGTGTATCTTCCATTTCATCACTACAGCCAAAGAAAGTATTGATCTGATGGAAGTGTATCCGGCTATAGGTGCAAAATTTTCTTCATAATCTATTCCTTCTTTCTGGGATAAACCACGAGCCATGAATCTTGCTTGATATTTCTCTATGCTGCCATCTGCAGCATGCTTGATCTTGTAGATCCATTTGGAAGTTACAATGGACTTCCCTTCTGGTCTTGGAAAAACATCCCAAACATCATTCTTCATGATCGATTGATACTCTTTGATCATAGCCTCCTTCCATTCTTTCCTTTCTGCCGCTTCTTCATAGTTGGAGGGTTCTTTATCAATAATGTCACATAGCAAGGCTATATAACTGGATCACGACCTAGTTCTCTTTCTTCCTCTGTGTGTTTCTTCTGAAGCTCCATATCTTTCTGCATCTTGGATAATTTCACATACCCAAGCAGGTTTCCTCTTGTGAGGATTCTTCTCCTAAGGTGGATCTACAGGTGCTTGAGGTTCTTCTAATTCTTGATCTTCTTCTTAAATTTCTTCATTCATTGTTGTATCATGAATTCTAGGTGCTCTTGTTTCGTTAGGTTCTTCAGTCGATCTCTTCCTGGATTTGATGTAGGCTGAATCTTTGTCAAATGTTACATCTCTTCTAAGGTCAATCTTCTTGAACCCTGGGAAGTATATTCTGTAAGCCTTCGAGCTTTTAGAGTATCCCAAAAATATACCCTTCTTTCCTGAAGGATATAATTTCGTCCTCTTTTCTTTTAGAATGTGTATGTATATAGGGCATCCAAATATTTTGAGATGGATGACTTATGGTTTCTTGCCGGAGAAGACTTATTCAGGTGTCTTGTTCTTGAGTACTCTATGTGGACTATGGTTCTGTACATACACTGCTTTTCTGGAAGCTTCTGCCCATAGATGCATGGGAAGATCTTGATCATGAAGCATGGCCTTTGTTGCTTCCATGATCATTCTATTCTTTCTTTCTGTAATCCCATTCTGTTGTGGATTATATGGAGTGGATAACTCCCTCTTAATCCCCGAGTCTTTACATAGTTCTTTGAATTCATTTGATGTGAATTCTCCACCATTATCTGATCGAAAGGTCTTGATCTTCTTTTCTATGTGATTCTCGATCAAGGCTTTGAATTTCTTGAACTTGCTGAATACTTCATCTTTTTTCTTCATAAATTATTTCCATTCCTTTCTAGAAAAATCATCAATTAAAGAAACATAGTATACATACCTGCTTAGTGAACTGGATGACATTGGACTGCATACATCAAAGTGGATGATTTCCAAGATTCCTTTTTCCTTGCTCTCGCTACTTGGAAATGTCTTCTTTGTGTTCTTCCCTTTCACACATCCTTTCCATACACCTTAGTGTTTTGTCTACATTTCTGGGAGACCTTCAACAACTTTACTTGCAAGTGGTAGTGTTCTGTAATGCACATGTGCAAGTATTCTATGCCAAAGCTCATTTGGTTCTACCAAGTCATGAACCAAAGCTTGTTCTGGTTGGCCCTTCAATTTGTATAGTCCTCCTTCTTGTTCCCCAATCACTACTACATCATCGAAAGACTTTCCCTTTGGCCACATGAGGACTTGGCCATCTACAAATGCAACCCTTATTCCTTTTTCATCCAATGTAGATATGGAGAGGAGATTCTTCTTTAGTCCGGGTACAAACAATACATCTTTCATCTTGATAGACTTTCCAGTGTCTAGCTTGTATGAGGATTCACCACTACCTTTTATTGGATACTGGTAGTCATCTTCGAGTTTCACCTCATGAGGTGATTCATGTTCAGATAGTTTCACAAATGATTCCTTGAATCCTATCATATGTTTGGAAGTACCATTTTCTATAAGCCAATCATTGCTTCCATGTGTGATAGTTCCCATGAGAGCGGAAATCAGAACATATTCTTCATCACTTGAAGAATCATCACTGTCTTGTATGTTTCTCTTTGTGGAAGGTTCATCATCCTTTGCAACATGAGCAAGATGTCTTCTCTTGTTTCCCTTATTCTTATGAGAGATACTTTTATTTCTAAGACAATCTCTAGCAAAGTGTCCTCTTTCATCACATGTATATCAAATGAACTTAGACTTATCTCTAGGCTTTCTAAAGTTATTCCTTTGATGCGAGTACTTACCTCTGTGGTGGCTACATTTGGTTATCTTGGATTGTACTATGAGAGCTTCATCTTCACTTCCCATCTTTTCTTCTTGAGCTGCTATCTGAGATTCTTCTTGAGAGAATTATTCCCATAGTCTGCTGAACTTGACTAACTTCTTTCTGGCACAGATCCCTTGAATGAAAGAGTCCCATGTCCTAGGGAGACCATTCAAGGTGGCCATTACAATCTCTGCATTCTCCACTTCTTCATATACTGCTTCATGTTGTTCTTTGATCTAGGAGACCCTTGTAAAGTATGACTATATGGTCTCCGCATTCTGGATCTTTACATTCTTCAACTGGTTCCTCAAGGTCATCTTCCGGTTTATGTTCTTTCCTTCAAACAGTTTGTTTAGGGAATTAAACATAGCTTTAGGTGTCTTTATGGAGGACACCTATGGTATGAGGTGATCCTTGATTGAATCAGAAATAATTCTCTTAGCCATAACCAACGTCTTCTTGTGTAAGGCCTTAGCCTCATCTCCCTCTGGAACTAGAATCTCCTCATTGATGTAGGAGTCCAACTCATTTTCTTCCAGGACCAGGGAGATCCTATACTTCCAGGCTTGGAAGTTATAATCTCCCTCAAGATTTTCATAAAGCTTGGTATGATGAGACATCTTAACTGAGAACCTTAAATGGAAATACAAAAGATTTAGATCTTACCAGGTCAAGATGTCAGATCTGAATCTCGAGCTAAATTTCTACAGTGCTGGTTCAGGAGCAGAGTAGGGTTTGACTTTCCTGGAGTTCTGGCCAACCAAATTATTTGATCTTGATCTCTAAACTTTGATTTTGAGGAGGAGATCAATCCAAGCCTGGGCTCACTCAAAAATTCCACTTCTATGGAAATCCCTAATTTTCGGTAGTAGTGTCGGGTCAAAAACTGAAAAAGCTCAGAATCAGATTTTGCTTCGAAAGAAAGATGCGCCCTAGGGAGGAGAGTCAATCCAACCTTGTTTTGCTGAAAATATGCGGAGAGAGATCCAAAAAGTAGGAATCCCTAGTTTCCGCAGTTGCATAGTGTCTTCTTCTCAGGTTAGCTCTAATACCATGTTATATTTTTATCATTTAAGCTAGCATTAACTTAGGATCTTAATTGAGAGAATAACAAGCACAACAATCAAACACATAAGACAATGAACATAAATATTTTCCTTGGGGAAACCATAAAGGATAAAACCCTACAACTTCCTCAGAGATAGAATCAGCACCAAATATCAAAGCCCCCAAAACAATAAGGATATCCCGACAACAATATCCTCTTTCTTTCTAGCCCCATCAACTTCTTCTTCCTCAGCTATGCGCTACAACTAAGTTTGAGTGAGTGTGTGATAAATAGAGATGATAACTCTCTATTTATACTAATGCTCAACTTGACAATGAATCACTAGGGCCGACTTCTCTAGGAGAGTCTAATAACCCTAGTGCCCCGGAATAGCGGGGACTTTAACCCTTGAACAATATGAGGGTTACCCTCAATGACTTGACATGACTTGTTTACATTATAGAACCTTCCGATAGGAACATCGAGGCATGACATGACTCAAATACATTATAGACACTTCCTGGAATAAACATCAAGGTACAAGGCATAAGATATACAAGTGAATACATTCTGAAGTTACAAATACATCAACACCCCATATAATTGGAAAAGAAACCAACTGGAGGATTAAGAAACTCTGAATCAGGATAAGGTCAAAATACTAGCACCCAACTGTTGATAGACTCAAAACTGGTGCTTTGTTCAAGGAAACAAGACTTGCTTCCATGATGTAAAAAACATGTGAATGAACTTCCCTTCCCCTCCTTCTTGTAAAGGTTTAACAAGTCCAAGAAATCCAACTCGGGACCTTCTTCATTTTTGGCAAGCTTGAAGAAGAGAAAGATGAATGCTTGAGAAAGCACTGATTCGTGTATTTTACGAGCCCAAACTAGTACATGCTCGACGGTGTTTTCATAGTTTAGAGAGTTTGAAAACTCCAAAGAAGACTCCAGGGGGGGAATTTTTCATTCAATTTAGACTCCTGAGGCCAGAAAAGTATAAAACAAACCACAGAAGAACTCTCTTAGCTTCCAAATAAGTAAGGCGCACCTTTTTCATACTTAGTCAGGAAGGTCCGAAAAAGGTTAAATTACCACCTACCCAATGCTCCTTCAAAAGCAGCATATATCCTGAGTTTGACGAGTGTGAAGGAAGGCAAGATCACTCAGAAAAATCCATTTGATTACAAGAAATGGGGCTTACAACAATAAACTCGATTCTTCATTCTTTAGGGTTTAATGAGCATGACAAAGACATAAATTACACTAAGAATATTTTTTATCTTTGGGTCCAGAGCACAAAAAAGAGAAAACTAAGCTCATACCAGGGGATCCTTTTCCATAAGTTTAGTCCCTCAGGTCTGGAAAAGTGATAAATCTATGCATGAGAATACTCTTCTCAATTCTGTAGAAAAGAGAGCGATCCTTTCTTGTACTATTCCACATGGTTCAAGAAAGTGATAACCTACCACCAATGTGTATGCCCATTCACATATTCTTAATGACCCTGAACGAACAAGTTTACTCGGTAGTCAAGTCTATTTTGACTAGTCATACCTGGGCCTGAAGAAACTCAATATCTTTCCTGTGAAGTTTTAATGAGTCTGAAAAATTCAACTCGTGCCCTCCTTACTATTTTTAACAAGCTCGAAGGAGAGCAGAAAGAATGCTCTAAATGTGAGGAGACGAGTGTCAAAGGCAAGAGAAACTAGTTCCAACCGCAAGGAATAGACCTATGCATAATGAAAGGAAAGCTAGCAAGATAAGGACACTTGGGGAACATCTCCTCAAGGTAAAGGGTGTCAAGTTGCAAAGGAAAAATAATACAAGGCTTAGCGACGATGAGAACAAAGATGAGGGCTTATACAACGAGCTAAAACTGTGGAAGATGACATCAGGCTCATAAGCACAAGCAGTGCACATGAATATGTAGTTATAGCTTAAACAACAAGACAAGGCCGGTAAACAGTTGTGAATCCAACTAAGAATCCTATCTCCAAGAAACAACAAAATCAGGATCATACTCAGAAGAAAATATCTGATGCAGGTCACTTTGGAAGAAACACATGTGACTTTGCTATCTTCTAGAAAAGGTAAAGTCAAGGCAGAATCGACTGAAGAAGATTCTATAGCACCAAGGATTGAGGGTTTATATTCAGTAAGATCAACCTCAAAGGAGAGAAAAATTCAGCAAGGGAGATAGAGTCTACAGGAACAAACTCAGTATCACAGGAGTTGAAAAATTCATAAGAAAAATCAAACTCATCAGGATCACTGAGTTGTTCAAAGGAAGAGTCAAAAGACTCAACAATACCAACATAAAAAGAAAGGTCAGGCTTCCTAGGCAAATCAGGGTTAGACTTAGTCACAACTGAACCAACATCCAAAAGAAGGTCAAAATGTATCAAGGCCTCTAAGAAGACTTCATCCCAAGGAAGGAGATCATCCAAGATAGGACAAATGTCTAAGCTTTCAAACAGATCGATAGAGTGAAGAGCAGGCTCCATAGTCTGTATAGGATGACTCAATTGATCAACTGTTGGGACCAAGTCCTGAGAAGGTAAGCATGAAAACAGAGGCTACTTCTCAATAGCAATTGAATGCAAAGGACATGAGTTCACATAGCTCACCCGTGGCGGGATAGTGTCTACAAAAACACTAGGAATTAGTAAAGGAAAGACCTGGTCTCTAGTTGTGTCAAGAGAGGGATCAAGAAAATCCACTTGATCAATAGTGACAATTTCTGTGCCATGAATAAAGTACATCACACGAAATAATGTTGACACCACATCTTTCATAGCATAGACATAATCACGTCTAAGGAGAATATTGAAGTCCAAGGGGTGTTCTATCACCATGAAGTCAACTAAGACAGTCTTCCCACCCAAAGTAACAGGTGTTTGAGAAAGAATTCCCAAGGCTATACAAGTTCTTCTATCAAACCCTAGTAACTAACTAGATGTCGACACAAAGCTGGGAGATCCCATGCCTCACCAAGCACGAGCAGACAAAACACTAACTGAGACTCCTTCATCAACAAAACTGTGAGCAATCGTGTATTGTCCAACTTTGACCTTTATCTGGAAAGGTACGTCAGAAGGAAGGTGTGGCTCAACTAGGCTATCCCAAATAAAGGAAGAAATCCGAGATATTGGTGGGGGTTGATCCGAAGTGAGTTCAGTGCCCCCTTGTTCAGTAAGTTCTGAACTAGCAGTGACGAAAATGTGACTAGCAAACACTTCACTATGCCAAGGAAGAGTGGTATTGATCGACAATGAAATCAATTCAACTGCTTCATGAAAGTCACTCTTTGAAGGGAGAGTGGGATTGACCAAATGTGACATTGCTTCAATCACATCAGGATCACTCTGCAAAAGAAGAGTGGGATCGACCAAATATGATATTGGTTCGACCACTTGATCAACCAAAGTTTGAGTAGGTTGTTGATAAACTATAGGTTGTTCAGGAGAAGGAAATTCTTGAGTCTCAGACCACAATTTTCGTACCTCTGTGATAGCAGGGAACTGGTGAGTAAGATGATCTCCCTCGCATAGCTTACAAGGGAAGTTAAGTTTGCACTTCGAGCAACCAGTTCTCTCAACAATGTCAACATGACTAGCAGTGGCTAACTGTTGAAGCGAATATTTATTCGCTCATAGAGTAATATTCACCAAAATATATGGAATATTGGATAAGCCATAGGGAAAATATATATTAATGGTTGTATAGATAAAAGATAATAGATTAGATTGGTTGATGACCCGCCTATTAAATACGGCTTGGGAATTGTGACTTGAAAGGTCATGTCCTTTCAATATTATAGTTAATTGTGTTTATTATTAGTTATTTAATTATTATTTTATGTTCATTACGTTGCCTTCCCCTTAAGGGAATCTTTATCCTCAAAAATGTATTTGACATTAATGTCTGATTTATTTTGATCTGTCATCTCGAAATTCTTTCCCTTTTGTATTTGAGACATTTAAGGAGATGAGACGATATGAATTACGGATTCCCCAGGAGAATTGTCGCATCATATCTGCTATGGTCCATCCCATATCTATTTTGATCAGAGCTCTGAGATCTTTTTGTGGGACAATCTATCTCAATTGTTGCTTAGTATGTCGATATTTTTGCATGTCCACATAAGTATTCTATGAATATTCATTTTGACCTTGTCACTGGTCAAAATGACGATTATAATTAGGATGTCTGTAAGGTGTAGGTGTTGCTTATTCTTCTTTCTTTTGACTTGTCGTGAGGACTGTTTTCACTTCCTCGATTTGATTTTTGGATGCATTTTCTTGGATGGTGCTTCTTGAGTCTCCAGTAGACTATTCATGATTCTGAATATTTTCGATTATTTCCTCTTGCGATTTTTTTTCAATTTCTAACTCCTTGATGTGATTTTGTAGTTCCTAACTACAATTATTTAGATAGTGGTTTGTTTCTTGCTTTTCCATTATTTTTCCTTCGAAGTCTTCACCAGAGTGTTCCCTCTTACTACTGTTTTTTAATTTTTTTAATTTTTGTAATCAGGGTTTTGTTATGATTTCTTAATATGAAAATTTCTTCAGAATTGTTGGATATTTTTTTATTACTCTTTGCGATCTCCAGCTTGTGTTCCTTTTTAGAGTCATTGTGTTGTTGTTGAAGAACTTTTATCTGTTGTCTATACTGGTCGATCACTGATTCTTGATCTTCTAATTTTTGACGTATGTGTGTCAGTTCTTCATATTTGTTGTTAATGATTTTCTTCAAGCGTATATTTCTGCTTCATAATCAATTATTTCTTTCTTTATATCTTGATTTTTTTGTCTTTGATTGAAATCATTTTTGTCTTTTAATTTCTTAATTTGGGCCGACAATTTTTCTATATGATCGTTCTGGTCGGAAATGTTTTGTTCCTTGCACTCTTTTTGCATCTTATGTAATTTAATCAACATTTATGATTTCGTATTTATGTCCCGTAACTCTTCATTGTCTCTCTGATAACGCTTTAGCTTGGCTTCTAATTTCTCTATTTGTATTTGCATACCAACTTCCATGGTCTCTAACTTCTTTAATGATAGATGGCTATTGATTTCTTGACAAGTATTCCATTGACATTTTGACTCTTCGTCGACTGCCGATCTTCCTTGATTTTGGATTTTTCTTTGCTGATGGACGGTCTTGTTGACTTGACTTCTTTGACTTTTTTTTTTTACGAGGGAGTCTTCTTTGATTAGGTTAAATAACCTCTCTTCTTCTTTTTTTCCAAAAAGTAATAATTATAAATATCTTATTATTATTATTATTTTTCGAATAATAATTATTAATTATATTAATAACAATTATTATTAATTATATTAATAATAATATTATTAATATTTTATAATAATAATAATAATATTATATAATATATATATTATATATTTATTTTATTTTATTTTGAATGTAGGCTCACGTGGTGAGGGGAAGAGGCGATGGAAAGGGTTGAGGTGCTCGTGGAGGTGCTGGATAGAATGAGGGGAGGAGAGGGAAGTGGAGAGAGGAAGGAGAAGGAGGGAAGTAGCTAGAGGAAGGAGCAGGAGGAACACGAAAGAAGTGGGGGTGGAAGAGTGAAGGAAGGTCGAGGAAGGGAGGTGGAAGGTGAATTGAGGTCAAGGAAGTGGAGCGATGAAGGAGAGGATGGGGATGTGAAGATGGGAGTGAGCATGTGCAGGAGGTGCATGGAAGAGCGGAGGAGGAGCGAAAGAGCAGGTGGCGGCGGAGAAGAGGGGGAGATGGCGAGGAGTGATAGGAGGTGGGGAGTGTAGTGGTGGAGGGTAGTGAGAAGTGTAGCAGAAGACAGAGGAGCACGAGCAAGTGAGAAGGCGTAAGGGAGATGAAGGTGGTAGAGCAGTGGAGTGTGAGTGCAGAAAATAGAGTGCAGCAATGAATTTTTCTTTTCTTTTTTTATTATTATAAATAAATTTTTTTATTTTTATTTTTCTTCTCGTGTAGATGGTCAAGGACCAAAAATGCAGGGAAACCCTGGGTGATGGCTAAAATCCAAAAATATGGCCAAAGGCCAGGATCTCACCAACGAGGTTCTGATACCACTGAAGCAAATATTTATTCACTCATAGAGTAATATTCACCAAAATATCTGGAATATCGGATAAGCCATAGGGAAAATATATATTAATGGTTGTATAGATAAAAAATAATAGATTAGCTTGGTTGATGACACGCCTATTAAATAAGGCTTGGGAATTGTGACTTGAAAGGTCATGTCCTTTCAATATTATAGTTAATTATGTTAATTATTAGCTATTTAATTATTATTTTATGTTCGTTACAACTGTTTGCTCTCAGCATGACCTACAGAGGCTGAGAGTTTGCCCCCAACATGACTACCAGAGGCTGGGTGACTGGGTCCAACCTGACTAAGAGAGGATGGTTGTTGAGAGACTTTAGGATGTTCAAAGACGGGATGACCATGAAACCAAACTATTCACACCTCTGCGATAGAAGGGCATTTATAATTAAGGTGGTCTTCCTCACAAAGATTACAAGGAAACTTGGGATTGTGTTTTGAATGGTTTGTCTTTTCAACAGTGTCAACATGACTCGCAGTGGTTGACTGATTGTCTTCAGCATGAACCACAGAGGCTGAGAGACTTCCCCGCTGAGAGACTGGGTCCAACATGACCTGTAGAGGTTGGACGGGCACAACCAGCATGAACAACAGAGTCTAAATGGTTAGGATCAACATGCTTTGTAGTAGTTGAGTGTGTGCCCCCAGCATGAACTTCAGAGGCTGGGTGGATGGATCCAACATGAATTGCAGAGGTTGGATGGGGAGGTTCAACTTGAGCATCAGAGGTTGAACGAGTGCCCTTAGAATGAACTACAGAGGTTGAGTGATTGGATCCAACGTGACCTGGAAAGGTTGGAAGGATCCCACCAGCATGGTCAATAAATGTTGGATGGTGAATATCAACTTGACTTGCAGAGGTTGAGTTCTTATATCCAACATGACATGTAGAGGTTGGATGGGTGCCCCCAGCATGGACTGCAGAGGCTGGGTGGTGAGGTTCAACATGACCTGTAGAGGTTGAACGAGTGCCCCCTTTCCAATGTGTCTTCTTCCTATTCCTCCTTCTTTTACTCCTTTTATACTTCCATTTACTAGTATCAGTACTTTCACCGCATGAGGTAGAAGGAGTAGGAGAATCAACTACAGGTGAAGGGGAAGCTGAGTTTTGATGCCCTTAATATAAGGTGCTTACTTGAGAAGCACCAGGAGCATTTAGGATGGTTGGAGTGGAAAAAAAACACACTGGTATCCCTAGGGTGAATCCAGTCAGATTCAAGGTGGTCATCAAAGGAACACCAACATTCCCTATGAGAGGAATAGTACAAGGAGTTCCCAGCATGGGGATATCTTTGTTGGTGTTCAAAGGGGCGTTAGCCATAGTTTCAAACTAGGAGATAAAGTCACAGGTTGACAGGAAACCAAAAGTACAAAGCACACACCTGAAGGCAAGCTAAGTATATAAAGGTGGAGTCATCGGTTTTGTTGTAAAGGAAAGTTTCCTATGGCTAGGGTTTAAGAGGCCATCAACATATTGGGTTTGAAAGGTGGATGTATAATGTTCAGCAAGAATATATAAGCAAGTTTTAGAGATTAGAATGATTCATACCTTATCCAAACGAAGGTTGATCCAAGCATCCCTTCAGTCCTCTTCTTGCTCCTCTTGCTCCTCTTGCTCCAAGAGACTTGCAAAATGAGTTATACCTTCCTCAAACCAATACGACCACATATAAAGAAATGATAATAAAATAAACATGAAATAATGATCTGACTAACATCATCATATGATCAAAAAAAGATTCAATCACACATTGAACAATAATTTGGGAAGAAGAAGGACAACACATCTTTATTAATCTTGAAAACAAGTACAGATAAACCTTCTCTTCAAGTTCGGTACCTCACAAAACCTTGAACTAGTTCTGCTGCTTCTCTTCTCCAAGGAACTCAACCTCCAAGCTCTGCAACACAAGGTGAAAGCTTCTAGGGAAAACGTGTGGGCAAAGAGAGTCCCAATTCATTCAGCATAACAATGCAAAGATTCAAGTCTCTTCTCATAGACCTCCCTACCTCTATTTATATGCTTTATGAAGAGATAGGGTCGAAGACAAAGTAGTTACAACTGAAGGAGTTAGTTGCATAACTACCCAAACTACCTGAATTTCAAAAAATGTATTTTTTTTGACATTTTTAGGAGGAATACGCGGGTTGCAGAGACAACCTTCATGTATGCAGGAGGTATACGTGGGTTGCAATGTAAATAGTCACATATTTAGGGCATACATGAGTATTATATATAACAATCCGTGTACAATACGCGGTTTTCCTTAAGAAAACACGCGTATACATCAGAAAAACTCATTTTAAGGAAACTTGTGGGAATTTTCAGACTTTGGTGTCTGCTAGAAAGTTTTAGCTGACTCAGATACCTTTCCAATGATTTAGATATGAGGTAAAATGGAGTTACATAAATCAATATAAGGTTCCTCTAATATAGGTGTTGTTTCAGTGACTTTCATGAAGTGTCATCATGGAAGTGTCGACATGCGACAAAATCATGGGAAAGTGGTCACAGGAAGAGATGTGTCATTTTGAGCTATAAAAGGTTTCCTCCCACATATGCCCTAGGTACAGTGGAAATATCCTTCCATTTTCACATGTGTAAGAAACCTATATCAAGATACTAAGGTTTCTAGATCTACCAAAACATTTCGGCAGAACAGTCGTTAGTCTGACTGATGTGTATAGGAAGGGTAACAAATCTTGAAATCCAAACAGCACCGACACGACATGGGGCCAAGGGTGGTACTAAATGAAACCCCAAACACACAAAAATCCTAGAGTATATTCCAATGAATATTGGAGGGCTATCTTCACAATTCAAGCTTCACATGACCTTGTGCTTGACTCCTATGTTAGAGGATATTTCTAGTTTACCTTCCTATAAAAGTGGGTTTCCTAAGCGACAAGACAATATGCCTAAATTTCACATGGTTCTTGATAGTTATAGATAGTCATAATCCAAAACCCTAGATTAATCTAGTTGATGTCGTCCCTAAAAAGAACATATTACTAATATTTTGTAGAGATTAAGGTTCTTTTTAAGGCTTGTTTTTACTCAGGGTGATGACCGTGCAACTTATAATTTTTTTGACTTGACTGGAAAGAAAAATGTATGATGTAAAGTTTTTCAAGTTAAAATTTCCATTTAATTTCTCCTTCATTTTTCAAAAGTAATGAAACTTTTTCTAATGAAATTTGCAAATCAAGTGAAAATTTTTATTTTCTTTTTGAAAATGTACAATGTGTCTACTTAAGACTAAACATGCACCTAAATGCTTTGGTTTTATTCATTTTCTCAAAGATGAAAATAAAAAATGAAACTTATGCACATATGTAAGTAAGAACTATGCACACATTTATAAACAAGACTAGAAATTCATACCTCACAAACACAACCTCTGAAGACCTTGAAAAGATTGACAATACCCTACTTGGACGGAACTACACAATTTTTTTTAAACAAAGCTGTTTGAAGGCTTAGAAGAAAAAAACATTGTATTAAATACTCCAACAACCTGACAATAAGCATAAACAATCATTAACAGTGGTTTGTTGGAAACATGGAAATATATGTTGTCATTGATGGCAACTGAGGAAGCCTGCAGGCCAGTAGCCCACGTGTTGAAGATGCAGGATCTTGTATTTTGAAGACAGACAAGTTATGCAAAGAGCTTAGGATGAACTACATCAGTTCAATCAGAAAGGAGACTCAATGATCATTGGATCAAATGTTTGACAGCTAAGATTCAAATAAAATACGATGACAAATAAGATTTAAGTGTGTACAGGTGTGGATGGTCGAGATCATGGTTGAGACAGATCTATGACTATGGTTTCATTTCGCAAAGAGAAATTGAAAACAAGATAACCAATATTCCTGGAAACTGATCATTCATATGCTTGATGATCGTGTGGTGGAGATTGAAGGTTGGAAGAAGATCAATGATCAAGTTCACTTCATCGGTAAAAAGAAGGAGGAGGATAAAAGGGTAGCAACTTGTGAAATCAAAAGCGATCATGAGAAATTAGATTGAAGCCAATGATTGAGATCGATAATTGTAGATGATCGACGCCTGTCAGCTATTTCATGAGGCAAACTAGGACAGACAATCAAAATTCTGTTGTGCATGAAATAATTATGAAACACAACCTATGATGTTTGAAGTCCATCGTCGATCTGACTGGATCCAGATTCGACGATCCACAAGATATTTCACAGCAACAACTAGTAGGTGAGTTAAGAAGGTATATGGGTGTGAAACTATAAAACTTAACCTACTTTGTTTATTTTCTACCATTTATTGGAGATCCAACGGTTGGGGATAAGTTCTGCAAAGGATCAACAATCAGGTGGATGAGAATAGTTACACAAGAAGATCAACGATTTGGAAAAAGCGTTGCAGGAAAGCTGTTGTGGAAACATAAGTGTGGGTGTGGGACCGCAAAATTAAAAGGTCAAAATCATGGAAAAGTTGAGTTTTTGACTTTCACATTCTGCCCTACGGAACAGGAAAGTGCAAAAGGACAATGGAGGAAGGACCGTTGCGAGAGCAGAAAGGAAAAAGTATGAAAAACTAGAAAGTTAAGTTTTTGCTTTCCTCCATCCGCAGTGCAGAAAGGAGCTTGTGGAAAGGACAGTCCAAAAAGTATAAAGGTGGAAAGAAAAAAGACAAAATATTGGAAAAGTTGAGTTTCTGATTTCTGCCTTCCGTAGTGCAGAAAATACTTTTCGGGAAGGTCGATGGGGAAGTAGAAAAGCATAAGTGCAAAAGTTCACATTTTGGAAATTTTGGGTTTTGTAATTTCTGCAATCCGCATGCAAAATGATTGGTGCAGAAAGGAAAGTGCATAAAGTTGAACTGTAGAATGATAAAAATGTGGAAACCTAACGACTACGGAAGGAATCTTGCGGAAACAAGAAAATCGCGAAATCTAGGTTGTGGAAGAAGTTAAGATTTCCTGCAAGCCTTGAAGATGATGCCCACAAGTATGAAGAGAATGTACGCCATTGTTGGATGAATATCAGATAGGATTAATTTTGAAAAGAATTAAATGTTCATAAACAAAATTATGAAGGGCATGGTTAACAGAGCTACGACGGTTATGACTAACAAAAGGAACATAAACAGAGTCATAGTATCGTAAGGATGCGACTGTTTTAAAATGTATGTAGTTGTATTGATTTTTAAAAAGAATATATAAACTGAATCTCGAAGAGGAAGTGGAGTTTTGCTTTCATCTAGATCTATGTATCCAAATCATAAGACATAGACCAAAGGAGAGTAACGAGAGATAGATTTTTTTTAAATATCTCGAAGTCTGATAAAAATACATAAAAGGGTGGAAGGATGGTGCTAGGGAAGGATACATTCCTGCAAGTAGGTCTTAGCCTCCTTCCAGTAGTGGCTAGAGAATCAAGGTATTGGTGTATCCTTTTTTGTAGGTGCAGACAGAAACCAAGGTGTGGTGTATCCTTCAGTATTGGCTAATAAACTTGGGGATTGTGGTATCCAACAAGTGGGTGCCTGCAAATAACTATTATATATTGTAAAAAAAAGTTTTGCAGATAATAGAAATGTGTTTGTGGTTTACCTTATTGGGTTCCACGTTAAAACATTGTGTTCAAATTTGCTTTTACATTTTCTAAAATAAAATAAATTGTGTTTAAATTTTTGTCACTGATTCAGCCCCCCTCTCAGTGACAAGACCCGATTCATCATGGTTGAAAGATCATAAACTACCCATAATCTAACCAAATATGACAAGATGGGAGACTTAAAAATCCTTTCACACACAGTCAAGCTAACTTACAAAAAAATTATTACAAAAGCAAACCAATAGAGACTTACAAGAGGTCATAGACTAATGAACACTCAAGATAAATCCTCGAAATAATTGATATATCAAAATCATACTTAAAATATTTAAACCATAGGCTCTTAGACATCCATCTATAGGAATACATGATTATACAATGACATGTCTCCATACCATACAAAATTGTACTTCAAGAAACTCGCAAATTCACCAAGAATATGCAACTGTAAGTATAGACAACCTATGAATTATCCAAAACTTTTTCAAAAATAAATAAAAAGCGGACCTAGGAAACTAAGGGTTAAAAATGTATTGACTAAAAATTAAGTATTGCAAGCCATAAGCAGACCAGGGAAGACAAAAATTGGAAATAGAATTTAAATTAAGAGACCCCAAAACAAATTAGAGCTCCCCAGCGGAGTCACTAATTCTATTGTTAGGGAAATCTACCTTATGGATGGTCTTTGAGGCCACCAACGTACTAAAGGTTTAATTGTATACAACTAGTGTTTCACAAGCATATATCAAAGATTAAGAGAAAGATGATGTGTACCTTGTTCTTAACGGTTGGCCCTATCATGTTCCCTTCTTTTTCCAATGCTCCTTGGCTTCCAATCTCTAATACTTACAAGAAAGATTTGGCCTTTCTCAATGTATCTTATACTGCTATACAATATGAGATATGAACATATAATGATTGCATTTAAATCAAATAGCAATATAAATCATTACTCAAAACATTCGAATCATACATTTATACATTGATGGAAGGGAAAAAATTATTTATTGATAGAGTTCTGGAAACATTACATAGCCTATGTTTGACCAAGATTCTCTGCAAACCAAGACCTGAGTCCTCTTGCTTATTTTCTCAATAGAATCCTCCAACATAAATTTTCCTCTGAAGTTTTTCCACGTATCCTCTATACTTATATTGTTTTTATAGTTGTTTTGGAGGAAGGAATACGAGTATAGGATAGTTAGAGGAGTTAGGATTGTTTCCAAAACAACCCCAATTACCCCTTAGCTAATTATATTTTTATTTTTATTTTTAACAACTCTTAATGGAATAGGTGGGTTGAAATGGAGTATTTCATTAATGCTTCACGGATTTCCTTAAGGATACCCACAAATTCAACATTTAGGATAACACGCGGGTTGTTATTGGATAATCCACGAATGGCACACAAGTTGCTAGAAGGAAACTCCCATATCCATGGTGAGTTCATGTGCAAAAATGGTTAGTGTAGGAATGAGCAGGGTATATCAAGGATCCAATACATCTATAATGTGAGGGATACTTCAATCCATAATGTATTTTTTTGTAACAACACATTTGGTGTCATTAATTGAATGGAGAAGTGTCATTTCATAGTATAACAATCGGTAGAAACAACAAAACCCTTAAATGGATCAGCAAATTTTAAAATAGGGGATGTGGTTAACAATTGTTTTAATTTATTAAAACTCTTAGTACATTTTTTTGTTCCAATCAAATTTCTTACCTTTCTTTTGTAATGAATTTCTAGGGTATTCTTTCTTAGAAACCATTCAATGAATTTTCGGTAGTAACCACTAATACCCATGAATGATATTATATCAGTTACATTCTTTAAACATGCCATTTAGTAATAGCTTTAATTTTATCGGGATCGATTGATATCCCATCCTTAGACAACGCATTCCCTAGATACTTAATTTTGTCCTTGAATAAGCCACACTTGCTAAACCTAGCACATAATTGTTGTTCCATTAACACTTGTAATATTATTTTTAAGTGTACTTTGTACTCTTGTTTATTTTTATAATATATTAATATCTCGTCGATAAATACAACTATGAATTTATCTAAGTATTTACTTATATACTATTCATAAAACACATAAAAGTTGTTAGATTTTTATCATTTAATTAATATGATCTAGGATCTTATCTGAGAGATAACATGCACAACAATAATCACAAGAGACACAAATATTTTTCCCCGAGGAAACCATAAAGGATAAAACCCCGCAACTTCCTCAGAGATAGAATGAGCACCAAAAGAAAAATTAAAACCCAAAGATACAAAGATGATCTCCGACAATTGTTCTCTCTCTCACTTGTGTGAGCTACTTCTCTCTCACTCATGCACTACTGTTGAGTGAGTGTGCATTTCAAATAGAGAGTCTCTCTCTCTATTTATACTAGCTTTCCACTTGACAATTTGTCACGTCCCCAACCCTTACTCGGTGGAGAATACACGACTAAAATATAACAACCTGGGAAAACTAAGCCCCATGAACATAATATAAACATTTCTTGAAAATAAAACATTCATAAGTATAAACAGATGCATAATGAAATGTACATGATATATACAATGGAAGCAAATCGTTCATTCAACACATTCATGCATTCAACATGTTCATCATAATTTCATAATAATTCATCAGCAAATATAGTTGCAGAACTTAAATACACAAGAATACTTATCTTTGAAAGAAGCATGTCCCGCAACCAGCTATGTCACTACAACATTCCACCCAACCATAGGCCAGTGTGCTCTTTAATCTCTCAACAACACTACCACCCTCGAGTTAGGCATGATCTTCCCCAAGGAATAAGTAACACTAGCAGACTTCACCCATAGCCAAGGATACAATTAAAATTCAGTCAAGCCAACATAGTTGGGTTTATCAGACTTACACAGGTAGTGGTTTACACTTAGCCAAATTCACATGAGACATATCAAAGCCAACAGATGGGTTTATCAGGCTACCAGCCAAGCCATCCTTCCAGTTGTGTTTACCAAGCTTCCAAGGAGGTGGAAAGGCTGACTGCTAAGATAGTGAGCTTAACCCTAGAGCTATGAACACCCACACTAGATATAGCCTAATTTCTAAAAGAATACACACCCAACACAAGGAAGCATTCCCTTCTCTGATACATAGTCCCTCAGGCCATGCCTTCCCTTCCAGTGCTATTCAGGGCATGCAAAGAAGAAAACCAGCCTTCTAGATTGGTCCGTGAGGTTCTTTCACACACTAGGTTTATCAAGAAAGTCTAGACTATATTTCCATTCCTTCAATCAATTCAAATGCCAATCGTGGATGCACACACAGGGATCTCAGTCCTGGGATTTATCAAATGTAGCATATGCTAGGGATTACATACATGCATAGAAATTTACAAATTTTTGAACATTGTCAGTGCTAGACCGACTGCTGCAAAATACCAAAACAAAAATGTTGTCGGTCTTTCAAATCAAAGACACCAAATTGGATTCAGGGAAATCGTGTTCAGGAAAACAACTAACAGATAGGGGAAAATGTGAGAGAGAAAAAAATTCCAAACAGGGGAAAAATCATAACACAAAAACCAAAAATGTCGAGGATTCAGATCGTCAAACAAGGGAAATTTTATAAAGGTTCAGACTCTGAATCATTTTTTCTTACTGGCTTCTGCGTGAATGCCCCAATTGGGTTTTCCAAAAAACATTTTGTTCAATCCCAAACATGAGTGAAGGAAAAACGCTGCCACATGAGGGAAAGGTGGCCATTTTTTGTGTTTTCTTGCCCAAGAAATTCAAAAAACAATTTTCCCAAAGTGGGGCTCTACCCAATTCGAATTTCCCCACTCTTACAATCCCCTACTCCCTCATCCTTATGAAAAATCATGCCCCCATCTCATTTAGTTGTGTTGACATAGCCGGCTATGGGTTTTAATTAAAAATTGCAATTTTAACATAATGTTCAGCTGTTAATGTTCAGCTAGCATAAAAAAATACCATCGACCACACCTTAATTGCCGAAACATAAATACTAAATCGATGGTGGGTCTTTTTCCTAGATCCACACCATGATTATTTACATCATTTGTTTAAATGCAATGGGTTCAAAATGGGGTGTTACATTCCCCTCCCCCTTCAATAGCACTGTCCTCAGTGCTTTATAACATTGAACAAAAATTCTTGTTGGTATTGCCCTCAGCAATCCGCAGATTCAAACAAAAATGGATGTGCCAGTCGCATGGCATCCTCCAGCTCCCATGTAGCTTCTTCAGGGACGTAGTTCTCCCACTGCACCTTCACTTGTTCTATTGCTCAGTTCCAGAGCATTGTGACCTTCCTGGCAAGGATGCGCATAGGCTCGATTTCAAACTCTCCCTCTAGTTCCACCTGAATCACATCCCAATTTATTACATGGTTAGGATCATGTACATACTTCTTAAGCAAAGAAACATGAAAAACATTATGACCTCTAGTGTTGTTGGTAGGGGGGCAATGCTCAAGGATATTGTGCTAGTTGGGTGTCAATAGAGTGAGAACCCCTGTAGACAAGGCTTTGTTGGTGGGTTTCACCAACAAGTGCTAAAAGGAAATGCAAGTCTATATGCAACTGGCCCTATTCTTTAAAGCACTTCAAACGGACCACAGTATCTAGGTGACAAATTGGAACAACTTCCAAGCTTCAAGGAACTCTTTTTTTCCCTCACTCTGAGGTAAACATGATCCCCAATACTGAACTCTCTGTTCACCCTATGCTTATCTGCATAGCTTTTCTATCTGTCTTGGGCTGCCTTCAACTTTTTTCTGATATTTACAACTTCCTACTCCATCTCCTTGAGCAGTTCTGGACCAAGCACAACCATGTTCACTACATTATCCCAAGTCACCAGTGTCCTACACCTTCTGCCATACAAATATTCATATGGACACATCCCCAATGATGCTTGTTGTCCATTTTTATAAGCAAAATCTACCAGGTGTAAATAATATTCCCACTTGGTCGGTTTGTCCATCACATACATGCGAAGCATGTCTTTCAGCACCTGGTTAACTCTCTCAGTCTTTCCATCGGTATGAGGATGGTAGGAAGTGTTGAAATTCAACTTTGTACCCAAATATACAAACAACCCTTTCAAAAATTGGAAGTGAGTTTGACATCTCTGTCAAAGATTATTGCCTTAGGAAATCCATGCAATTTGAAAATCTCCTTCATGAATATCTTTGCAATGCCATTAGTCTTATGTGTAGACTTAACCGGTATAAAATGTGTTGCCTTTGTCAACTTATCCACCACAACCATGATGGAATCATATTGTCTCCAAGCCATTGGAAATCCTATAATAAAATCCATCTAAATAACTTACCATTTCCATTCTGGAACTGAAAAAGGCTGCAACAAACCTGCTGGATGTTGATGTTCAACCTTCACTTGCTGACACTTCATGCACCTTGAAATATATTCAACCATGTCCTTTTTCATTCCTGGCCAAAAGTACTACTTTCTAGCTATATCAATCACCTTCTGATATCCTGGGTGACCAAAATATCGAGCTTGATGGATCTCATCCATAACAACCCTCCTCAAATTTGCTGCATTTGGAATATAAATTCTATTATTATAGGTAATAATTCCATCTTCTTCCAATTTATATCCCTCATACTTCTTTTCAATACTTTGCTACTGCAACTTGTCCTTGACCTGTGTATACAATTCATCTTCATCAACATGATTAGCAATCTATTGCCTCAAATATGATTGGAAAATACTAATGGATGCCACATGCATTTCGTGCACCTTCATGCTGAGTGCATCAGCTACCTTATTCTCTTTTCCTTTTATGTGCTTGACTTCAAAATCAAACTCACATAAAAAATCCAACCATCTCGCTTGCCTAGTGTTCAGATTAGGTGGATCAAACAAATACTTCAAACCAAAATGGTCTGTCCTTATCTCAAATCTTCTGCCCGTCAAGTAATTCCTCCACATCTTGAGAGCATGTACTATGGCTGCAAGTTCTAGATCATGAGTGGCATAGTTCTTTTCGCGCTCCTTCATCTTCTTGGATTCATAACATATCGCATGGTTGTCCTGCATAAGAACTCCTCCAAGTCCTTGACCACATGCATTTGTACATACCACAAAATATTTCTATGGGTCTACAACTTTTAAGACCGGTACACTGGTGAGAAGATACTTAAACCACTGAAAACTTTCTTCACACTTCGAGGTCCATTCGAACTTTATCCCCTTCCTTTGTAATGAAGTGATAGCATGTGCAAGCTTGGATAATCCTTTAATGAATATCCTATAGTATCCTGCAAGCCCCATAAAATATCTTACCTCTGTCACATTCTTTGGAGTAGGCTAATTCTTAATAGCTTCAATCTTGTCAGGGTCTACAAATATACCCTCTTCTGAAATAATGTGACCCAAGTACATAATTCTATCCCTATAGAAGTCACACTTTCTCAACTTTGCATACAACTGATGTTATCTAAGCAATTGCAATGTTAGTCTTAAATGTTCTTCATGCCATTCTTCATTCTTAGAATAAACAAGAATGTCATCAGGGAAAACAAGAATGAATTTGTCCAAATACCTGCTGAAGACACTATTCATAAGGCACATAAATGTTGTTGGTGCATTTGTGAGACCAAATGGTACCACTACAAACTTATAATGTCCATACCTTGTCCTGAAGGTTTTCTTATCAATGTCTTTGTCCTTGATTCTCACCTAATGGTATCCAAACCTCAAGTCAATCATGGAAAATACCTTTGCTCCTTTCATTTGATCAAAGAGGTCATCAATTCTTGGCAAGGGATATTTTTTCTTCACCGTGACTTTATTCAGCTTCCTGTAATCAATACACAATCTGAGTGTACCATCTTTCTTCTTTACAAATAGAACTAGTGCTCCCCATGGTGACACACTCATCCTGATATACTTTTTATCCAACAATTCTTGCAGTTGCATCTTCAACTCTAACATTTCTGGCGTACTCATTCTGTAGGGTTCTCTTGACACTCGTGTTGCTCCTAGCACAAGTTCAATTGTTTAATCTATGTCCCTCTTTGGAGGAAGTCCTAGAACCTCATCAATTAAAACATCCTTGAAGTCTTGCAACATAGGATAGTCTTCCAACATAGGAGTTTCATTCTATGTTGCCTCCTCAATATGGGCTGCATACAACTAACAACCTTTTCTACAAAACTTCTTTAACTGCATTGCTGAAAACTGCCTTATTGAGATTACCTTTGGAATGCCTCTTACAACTACTGGGTTCCCTTCTTCATCCATGCATTCAAAAGTCTTATTATAACAGTCAAGCTTCACTCTATGAGATTCTAACCAATCCATTCCAATGAGAACATCATAGGAACCACGTGGTAAAACATTCATATCTACACAGGTGACCAATCCATTCATCACCAATGGGAATTTCTCCACTACTTCATTAATTTTTCTCTTAGTTCCAGTGGCTAGCTGAACTAACCAAGACTTGCTATGCTTTACCTTCCTAAGTGCACAAAACTCCACTACTCTAGGAGCAATACAACTGTGAGTAGAACGAGGGTCAATCAAAATAGAAATAGATTGCTCAACAATGTTACCTGCAACTTCAACCACCGTTGACTGGTGATCCTCCTGGTGGTCTTCCAGTGTTGCATAAATTCTAGGTATGGCCCTTGCCAATTGTCCCACTGTTTCTGCCTCTTGAATATTATATGTTGCCCTTGCATTTTCATTCTCAAGTGGACAGTACTTGCACATGTAGGGTCCTCCAAATTTCCAACATTGGATTGGTCCTTTGTTCTGTTGTGGATCTTTTGGATTCTCTCCCATTGCTCTAGCTGTCTGGTTCTCAATTTCTGATGGTTGCTTCTATTGATTCCGAAAGTTAGAAGGTTTGAAACATTTCTTCCTTTGTTCATACTTCTCACTCCTTTTGTCCTTCCATGTTTTTTGGTAATCTGGTTTGTTCTTTCTTTTCTCGTAGCAATACTTAGCTTTTATTATTGCTTCTTCTGTAGTTATAGGTTCATAGAACTCAATTCGATATTTGTAAGACTGAGGAAATCCACTTAGAAAATGCTAGATCTTCACCTTCTCATCTTTATGTACTTGACATACCTCAACAACTCCAAAAACTTATTGGCATACTCTTCCATAGTCTGCTGTCCCAATCTCAGCTCATGGAACTCTTTGATCTTGTCATCATAGTACTTGTCAGAGAGGTACTTCTCCTTGAAATACTTCTGGAACTAATTCCAGACAATCTTCCTTTCATTGATTTTCTTTACTTGCCTAAAATTCTCCCACCATATGGATTCTCTTTCAGTCAAATTGAAAATGGCTACTCTAGCTTTCATATTCCCAGAATAGTCTCGGACTTGGAAATATTTTCTCATCCTAAGAAGCCAAGCTTCTGTTTCTTGACCATTATTTATCTCACCATTGAAGGTAGGAGGCCTTTCCTTCTTAAATTCATCTCATGAGTGGTTCTGGTAGCGCCTCCTTCTTCAATTCTTGTGAGAAGAAGAACTCAAATCTCTAGTGGACCCTTCAGAGTCAGGTGACTCACTAGGTGATCTCTTTCTTATTCTAGAAGTGTTCTTACTCCCTTATGGCCTTTTTGTTCAGTCCTCAGAGTTCATCTTTCTCTAAATATCTGTCAAAATTTACATCATGGCTGCATTCAGCTGATTCTTCTCCTCCTGATCCTTAACTAATATTTCATTATCTGCCTTGTAACTCTACATCTCTGCCATTAGGCTTCTCATGGTGGCTACAAAATATCGGGGAGTCTCTTGCAATATTCTCCCATTAGACTCAGTCTCATCATTTCCAACTTGGAAATTCTCCCCCATAGCATCTTCCTCATACTCATTGGGCTTTTGTACATCATCATGCAAGTTTTAGGTTCTCATGGCTGAACCACAAGTCACTTTACCCAACTGCACTATCTGGAATGATACTTTTGAAGGTGACTATGATTCTGCAAAATGTGTTAATAACACATTTTTTCAAATTATAAATTTATAGCATTCTCAAAAATTCACAACTACTTACCTTCATTTGGAAAAATCATACACTGACAACTTTTGCCCAAAACACAGAATTTTCTTTCACAATGAATGGCTGTCTAAAGGGGATGATGGGGGTCAAGGGGGGATTTGTTTTTTGTAAATAATTCTATTTCATGCAATCTGGTGCACAACTCATTGTCATTTTTCACTTTTTATACCCTTGAAAATCCCACTAAAGACCTGCTAAAAATCCCTGTCAAAACTCTGTTTCGGCAAAAATTTCAAACTTTTCACCTTCACCAGAAAGTTTTTTGACTTTCACCCGCTACAAAGGCTTGATCCTCATTTTTCATCCACCGTAGTGGCTCCATTCTCAACTTTCTTCTGACATGGCGACTCCTTCCTCATCATCCACCCTCCATTATGGCTCCTTCCCTTTCTTCCATCCGTCGCTCATCGGTTGGACTCACCTGATGCTCATCGGCTCAACTCACCCGACGTTCATCAGCTCCATATTCGTCTTTCTTCTATTGTTGTGCCTCATTATTCAAATTTCTGCCACCGCACATCGACTCGATCTTCATATTCCTTCCGTTGCATGTCAGCTCAATCTTCAAATTTCTTCCACCGCACGTCGGCTCGATCTTCAAATTTATTCCGCCGCATAGAGACTCTTTCCCTAACTTCCATCCGCAACTGCAGCCCCGATCTTACTTTGCTCATCACCTTGAACCCAAGACTTAGTCAATTTTCTTTCCTTCAGCGGTGAAAAACTTGGTTTCTACCCGCCGCTACAGCTTGAGCCCCAGCTTTCTTTCACCGTTGCGGCTCGAGCCCCAGCTTTCTTCCACCATTGCAGCTTGAAGCCCAACTTCCGCCCACCGTTGTAGCTTGGTTCTCAAAATCCACCCGCCGCACAATCACTTTGAAAATTTCTAAAAATTTTCTCTCCGTCGGTGAGATTTGGCCGTTTCATCTGTTGCGTCAGCGATGGATAGGGAAACATAACCGATGTATCGGCTCTCTCTTGGTGACCCATCCGCTACACCGGCTCATTCATGAAAACTTTCCCACTGTTGCGGATCTCCTTTAGCCACCACAGCCGCTACAGCGGCTCACATTTGGATTTCTCAGCCGCCAAGGAAAAGTGCTCAACACTTAGAAAAAAANATATATATATATATATATATATATATATATATTCCTCTATCTTATGACTATTGAACACAGGGGTAGTTATGCTTCTGCACGGGGACTTCACTTAGTGAACCTCTCACATAGCACATGCGATCGTGGGATATTAAAGAATACCCTTAATTTCCAGAGATATTGCCCAAAATTATTTTTGTTGAAACCCCCTCCCAATACTTAAAAACTCCTCCCCACCCCTTTTTATACCTCAATCCCTATAAACCACCCTACCCACCCCCACCTTAAAGCTCGCATCCCCCCAATACCTGCAATATATTGGTTCATTTTTTGATAATTTTAAAATCCACAATATGAACTAACGTGATAGGATATTAGTCAACAAGTGAAGCCCCTGTGTGCGTCTGTTATATGCTCAACCTTGTCCCATAGATGCCCAATACTGCAACCTAAAGCTTTGATACCACACTGTCACGTCCCCAACCCTTACTCTACAGAGAGGACGTGACTAACATCTAACAACCCAGGCAAACAAAGCCCCATGAAAATAATATAAAAATTTCTTGAAAATAAAGCATTCATAAGTATAATAGGATGCATAATGAAATGTACATGATATATATAGTGGAAGCAAATAGTTCATTCAACACATTCATGCATTTAACATGTTCATCATAATTTCATAATAATTCATCAGCAAATACAGTTGTAGAACTTAAATACACAAGAATACTTATCTTTGAAATAAGCTCATCTCACAACCAGCTATGTTGCTGCAACGTTCCACCCAACCATAGGCCATTGTGCTCTTTAATCTCTCAGCAACACTGCCACCCTCGAGATGGGCATGATCTTCCCCAAGAAATAAGGAACACTAGAAGACTTCACCCATAGCCAAGGATACAATTAAAATTCAGTCGAGCCAACATAGTTGGGTTTATCAGACTTACACAGGAACTAGATTACACTTAGCCAAATTCACATGAGACACATCCAAGCCAACAGATGGGTTTATCAGGCTACCAGCCAAGCCATCCTTCTATTTGGGTTTACCAAGCTTCCAAGGAGGTGGAAAGGCTGACTTCTAAGCTAGTGAGCTCAACCCTAGAGATATGAACACCCACACTAGATCTAGCCTCATTTCTAAACAATTACACACCCAACACAAGGAAGCATTCCCTTCTATGCTACATAGTCCCTCGGGACATGCCTTCCCTTCCAGTGCTATTCAAGGCATGCAAAGAAGAAAACCAACCTTCTAGATTGGTCTGTGAGGTTCTTTCACACACTAGGTTTATCAAGCAAGTCTAGACTTTATTTCCATTCCTTCAATCAATTCAAATGCCAAATGTGGATGCATACACAAGGATATCAGTCCTGGGATTTATCAAACGTAGCAGATGCCAGGGATTACATACACACACAAAAATTTACGAATTTCTGAACATTGCCGGTGCCAGATCGACTGCTGCAAAATCCCAAAATAAAAACGTTGCCAGTATTTCAAATCAAAAACACCAAATCGAATTCAGCACAATCGTGTTCAGGAAAACAACTAACAAATAGGGGAAAACGTGAGAGAGAACAAAATTTCAAATAGGGGAGAAATCATAAAACAAAAAATGAAAACATAAAGGATTCAGATCACCGGACAAGGGAAATTTTAGAAAGGTTCAGACTCTGAATCTTTTTTGCTTGCTGGCTCCTACGTGAATGCCCCAATTGGGTTTTCCAAAAAACGTTTTGTTCAATCCCAATCGTGAGGGAAGGAAAAACATTGCCGCATGAGGGAAAGGTGGTCGTTTTCGGTGTTTTCTTGCCCAAGAAATTCAAAAAAGTTTTTCCCAAAGTGGGGCTCTGCCCAATTTGAATTCCCCCACTCTTACAATCCCCCACTCCCTCATCCTTAGGAAAAATCATGCCCCCATCTCATTTAGTTTGATTGACATAGCCAGTTGTGGGTTTTAATTAAAAATTGCAATTTTAACATAATGTTCATCTATTAATGTTCAGCTAGCATTAAAAAAATACCATCGACCACACCTTAATTTCCGAAACATAAATACTAAATCGATGGTGGGTCTTTTTCCTAGCTCCACACCATGATTATTTACATCATTTATTTAAACTCAACGGGGTCAAAACCAGGGTGTTACACAATTACTTTATAGTGTCGACCTCACTAGGAGAGTCTGATAACCCTAGTACCCCTCAACTGTGGAGCCTATTTCCCTAATTTACAGCGGAGGGTTAGCCTCAATTAATTTACATGACTTTATTATATTAATGAATCTCTCGATCGAAGGAATAAAAATATCCGTTGGGGTACAATGAAATAAAATATAAAATATACAAGTGAATACATTCTGAAGTTACAAATACATCAACACTCCCTCTTAACTAGGAAGGTGTTCTCTTGACATAGTTCATCAGCACAAGTCTTCATCACTGGATCATCATCAAAAATGGATCATCATCAAAGCTAGATCATCATCACTACTCCCTCTATCTCAAGCAAATGGTGCTATCTCTTAATTCTACTCGTCATAGGAATTTCTATAGAGCCAGCCCTTGTTCATGTTGGATGTAGGTCTCAACACTTATATCCGACCATTGGAGGCCTAGCCTATCACCATGTCGGAAAGGCTCAATGCTTACATCTGACCATGGAAGGCCCATCTTTCCACCATGTTATAAAGGCCCAGCACTTACATCCACTGGCATGGTAGGACGCACCATCTACCGTTAGAGGAAAGGCTCTACACTTACATCCACTGACATGGTACAACACACCACCTACCATTCGATTAAAGGCTCTGCACTTACATCCACCGACATGGTACGAAACACCATCTACCATCTGGGGAAAGGATCTGCACTTACATCCACCAGCATGGTAGGAATCACCATCTACCATCCAAGGAAAGGCTCTGCACTTACATCCACCACCATGGTAGGACACACCATCGACAATCCAAGGAAAGGCCCTACACTTACATCCACCAGAATGGTAGGACACACCATCTACCATCCGTGGAAAGGATTTGCACTTACATCCATCGGCATGGTAGGGCACACCATATACCATCTAGGGAGACACTCTGCACTTACATCCTACCATGGGAGGCCCAGCCTTCCACCATGTCAGAAAGGCTCACATACTCATCACTTCCCCTTGGAAGGAACCTTGATATGGAGAACACCAAGATTCTCCCTGAAGTAATTAAACTTCACTCTAGCTAATGGCTTGGTCAACACATCAGCTATCTACTCATCCATCGCAACATACTAGAGCTTCACTGCTCTTCTCTGCACCATATCCCTGATATAGTGATATTTGATCTCAATATGCTTCGACTTTTCATGGAAAACACAACTTTGGTTGTCGCAATATATACAAGTAGCATCCAACTGGAGATCAAACAGATCGGATAGAAGCTTTCCCAGCCACACTTCCTCACAACTAGTCGAACAAGCTGTAGCATACTCTGCTTCGGCTATACTCAGTGCTACACAGGACTGCTTCCTGCTAAATGAAGAGATCACTCCTGATCCCATACTGAAGCAACACTTTGAAATTATCTTCCTATCAATGGAACTGCCTTCCCAATTCAAATCCACATAACCTTCCAGGTTAATATTCTATATCGCCTCATACTTGAGCCCGTAATCAACTGTACCCTTCAGGTACCTGAGAATATGATTTGCAGCAATCAGGTGAACATGTCTCTGATCTGTCAGGAACTAGCTCAATGTGTTCATAGCAAAGAAAATATATGGTCTCGTTTTTGCTAGGTACATCAATGACTCAATCATCTGACGATACATTGTAGCATCAACCAACTCTGGCTACATCACTACGTCCAAAGAAAGTACTGATCTAATGGAAGTGTATCTAGATATAGGTGCAAAAGTTTCTTCATAATCTATCCCTTCCTTCTAGGAAAAGCCACGTGCCACAAATATTGCTTTATATTTCTCTATGTTGCCATCTGCAGCATGCTTGATCTTTTAGATCCACTTGGAAGTCACAACAGACTTCCCTTCTGGTCTTGGTGTAACATTCTGTTTTTTACCCCGTTTGCATTAAAATGTATATGATGTATATATTGTAATTAATCATGGTGTGGAGATAAAGGCAAAAGCCCCACCATTTATTTTGTGTTTTCTGTTTTGGCGATTAAAATTATCATGTAAATATGCAATTAATTAAAAACCCACAACCAACTATGTCAATGCAACAAATAATGAGATGGGGGCATGAGTTCCTAAGGATAAGGCAGGGGGGGGGGGATGTTTAACGTTTGAGACCAATGGGGAAAAGCCAAATGTCCATGAGGAAACCCATCAAACTGTCAACTACCTCTCTTGTCTTTTTCCCCGATCATTTATTTCTGCTAGAATGTGGTTGAGTTAGTTATTGCATGGAATGGGAAGAGTGTGGGAAAAAAATTGAATTACGCAGAGAACCCATTTTTTAAAAACATATTCTGACTTCCTTGGCAAGGAAAATGCCCAAAAAATTATGTCATTCGTCCATGCATCCACATTTTCCATTTTCCTGACCATTCTCCTTCACATTGGGGCTTTTGGGGAGCAGCCGGAGTTTTTCCTTTATGTTTTCATTCCATGTTTTTGGTTTTTGGCTTCATTTTCCTATGAATGGGAGGTTTTTTTGTAATGCTAGGGGTTGCATTGTATTCCTCATGTTTTTGGAGCTATTGGTGCACTTTCGATTCACATTTTTGCAGTTTCATGTGTTTTTACCATGGCTCTGAAGTGTTTTTGTTAACTTCTAGTGGTTAGGATCTTTGTTGGGCATTTTGGTGTCGTTTCCACATTCCCACGATGGGGAATTTCATTGTTTAGTGTTTCCCTACAAGTGGGAGAACATAGACACAAATTTTGGGTGTTGTTGAGTTCGATTTGGCCACGTTAGGGCCATAAATGACTCTGGAAATATAATTGATGCTAAGGGGGTTGTTTTACCCATTATTGTTTACATTTTGGTTGAACAACATTTTTGTCAATCCTAGATCTTGCAATTGTTGTGTATTCCTCTGTTGTTATGATTTGAACTGTTTTTGGAGTGGAAATGGGGTCTGAGCTAGCTTGATAAACCTAGTGGAAGAAGGAACCTCACATACAGAGCTAGAGGACCAGATTTATTCTTTGCATTCCCTGAATAGCACTGGAAGGGAAGACATATTCTGAGGGACTGTGCAGTAGAGAAGGGGATGCTTCCTTGTGTTGGGTGTGTATATGTTTTAGAATTCAGGCTAGATCTGGTTCTAGTGTCCATAGCTATTTGGTTGAGCTCACTAGCTTAGCAGTCATCTTTTCCATCTCCTTTATAGCCTAATAAACCCAACTGTGTTGGCTTGGCTGAGTTTTGTGTATCATTGGGTATGTTTGAGCCTACTAGTGTTCCCTTATTCCTTGTGGAAATCATTCCCAGCTCATGGGTGGCAGTGTTGCTGAGAGATTGATGAGAACATTAGCCTTTGTTTGGGTGGAACATTGCAGCAATGTAGCTGGTTATAGGACAAATATTTCCCTAGATAAATCTTTCCTTGTGTTTAATCTCTACAACTGTAATTGATTGATAAATTACTATGAACATGTTGAATCCTTGAACCTGAATGAGATGTAATTTGCTTCTGTTGTATGTTAATGGTTTATGCACTTGTGTATGTTTTTAGTTTCAATGCATTTTCATGATCTGTATGTTCATGGGTTTACATTTCTTGGGTTAGATAGAATCATGGTCATGTCCTCTCCACCGAGTAAAGGGGTGGGTATGTGACAGTGTGGTATCAAAGCTGTGTTGCAGCATTAGGCCTCAATGGTCCAAGCTAAGCAATTGATAGAGAAGGAATCAACCTCTCCCTTCAACAGAAGGAAAAGAAGCAGACATAAATTTTTTGAAATTCTTCTAAGTATGGGCATGTCGGATGTGATCTCCTGAGCGAGCCGCAATGGCTACTAAGAAATCCAAGAATGAGCTACAACGGCAGCTGGGTTTCCAAGAAGCGAGATGATTCAGTGGCTGCATTGGCAGGAAGGAGTGACGAGCTGGTGAGACGTAGTGGCGGTGGAGATGATCGAAGGAAAACTGCAGTGGAGGCTGGAATGTCAAGATTCGATCCACAGTGGAGGCTAGGGTTGGATGAAGGTTAGCCACAATGGCGAAAGGCCCAACAAGATGCAATCCAATGTGCGTCAGCTAAGTCAAGCTGACGAAGAAAATTTTCTGAAAATTTTTGTAAGTATGGAAAATCGGTGGATAGAAGTCAGAGATGGAGCCACAACGGCAGCTGGAATTTTTGGTTTGCATCGATGAGCATTGGTTGGGACGAGCCAATGAGCGCCGGACAGAATTCAGGAATGGAGCTGCAACGACGGATGGAAGTGGAAGTTAGTGCCGATGAGTGTCTGCTGGGTCAAGCCGACGCAGCGGCTGAAAGACAAAAATGTTTCTGATGCATGGCCGCGGATGGAAGATGATATCGGAGCCACAATGGTAGATGGAATATGGGATCTGAGCCACAATGGCGGAAGGAAAATGATTTTTTTTCCAAAACACGGAATTTAACAAATTTTTCAATGAGATATGCAAGGTCAGAAAAGTGGAAAAATGGCAGCGTGTTTATGCGCCAATTTGTGCGAAAATGAAATATTTACAAAAAAAAAATGGGACTCCTACGAGAATGCACAAGATTCTATGGGGGAAAATGTCTAAGTTGGAAATGATGATATAGAATCTAATGGAAGGAGATTTCAAGAGACACCGCCAGACATTGTAGCCACCATGAGAAGCCTGATTAAAGCCCAGGAAGAGCAGCATCAGTTGAATGATGCTATGTTGCAAAGTTTGACAGAAATCCAACATCGGATGAGCTCGAGGTGACATACAACAAAACCAAAAGGTAGTAAGAGCCGTACCAGAAGAAGGAGAAGGTATCCTAGTAGATCTCCTGACTTGGAAGGATCCACTGAGGATTCCATCTCTTCATCTCATAGGGGAATGAGAAAGAGGCGTTAACAAAAAATCTCACAGGATGAGTTTAAGAAGGCAAGGCTGCATACGTTCAATGGTGAGATAAAGAACGGTTAAGAAGCTAAGGCTTGGCTTCTTGGGACGAGGAAATATTTCCAAGTCCAGGACTATTCTAGAAATATGAAGGCAATAGTTTCCATCTTCAATTTGAATGGAAGGGAATCCATTTGGTGGGAGAACTTCATACAGGTAAAGGGGATCAATGAAAGAAGGATTCCGTGGAAACAGTTCCAAAATTATTTCAAGCAGAAGTACCTCTTCGATAGGTACTATGATTAGAAGATTAAAGAGTTCCATGAGCTGATATTGGGACAGTAGACCATGGAAGAATATGCATAATTTCTTGGAATTATTGAGGTATGTCAAGTACATCAAAGATGAAAAGATGTAGATCCGGCATTTTCTGAGTGGAATTCCTTAGTCTTACAAAGACAAAATTGAGCTTTATGAACCTAGAACGCTGGAAGAAGCAATAAGGAAGGCTAAGTATTGCTATGATAAAATCAAAGGAAAACCTGATTATCATAAGACATGGAAGGACAAAAAGAACGAGAAGTATGACCAAAGAAAGAAATGTTTCAAACCTTCTAACTTCAGGAATCAGCAAAAGCAACCATCCCAAGATGAGAAGCAGCCAGCTAGAGCGATGGGAGAGAAGCCAAAAGATCCACAGTAGAATAGAGAACCACTCAATGTTAGAAATGTGGAGGACCCCGCATGTGCAGGAATTTTCCACTTGAGAATGAGAATGCAAGGATAGCTTACAACATTCAAGAGGCAGAAACAGTGGGTCAAGTAGCAAGAGACATCCCTAGGATTTATGTAGCACTAGAGGAATGCCAGGAAGATCACCAGTCAACTATGGTTGAATTTGAAGATAAGATTGTTGAGCAATCTATTTCTATTTTGATTGACCATGGTTCTACTCACAATTACATTACTCCTAGAGTAGTGGATATTTGTGATTTTAAGAAAGTAAAGCATAGAAAATCTTGCTTAGTTCAACTAGCCACTGGAACTAAGAGGAAGGTTAGTGAAGTCGTAGAGAAATTTCCATTGGTTATGAATGGATTGGTCACCTGTGTATATCTGAATGTTTTACCACTTGGTTCCTATGATGTTCTCATTAGAATGGATTGGTTAGAAGGTCACAAGGTAAAGCTTGACTATTACAATAAGACTTTTGAATGCATGGATGAAGAAGGGAACCCAAGGATTGTGAAAGGCATTCGAAAGGTGATTTATGTGAGGCAGATTTCAGCAAATGTAGTTGAAGAAGTTCTGTAGGAAAGGTTTTCAGTTGTATGCACCTCATATTTTGCAAGCAACAGAAAATGAAACTCCTAGGTTGGAGTACTTTCATGTGTTGCAGGAATTTAGGGATGTGTTTCCGAATGAGATTCCAGGGATTCCTCCAAAGAGAGACATTGATTTCACAATTGAACTTGTGCTAGGAGCAGCACCAGTGTCCAATAAACCCTATAGGATGAGAACACCAGAATTGCTAGAGCTGAAGATGCAGTTGTAAGAGTTGTTGGAGAAGAAGTATATCAGACCCAGTGTGTCTCCTTGGGGAGCGCCAATTTTGTTTGTGAAGAGGAAAGATGGTACACTCATATTTTGTATTGATTACAGTCAGTTGAACAAGGTCACTATGAATAAAAAATACCTTTTTCCTAGGATTGATGACCTATTTGATCAAATGAGAGGAGAAAAGGTATTTTCCAAGATTGACTTAAGGTCTGGTTACCACCAGGTGAGAATCAAGGATGAAGACATTCATAAGACATCCTTCAGAGCAAGGTATGGACACTATGAGTTTGTAGTGGTACCATTTGGTCTCACAAATGCACCAGCTACATTTATGTGCCTTATAAATAGTGTCTTTAGCAGGTATTTGGACAAGTTTGTTCTTGTTTTCCTTGATGGCATTCTTATCTATTCTAAGAATGAGTAAGAGCATGAAGAACATTTGAGGTTGACATTGCAATTGATCAGGGAGCATAAGTTGTATGCAAAGTTGAGAAAGTGTGGCTTCTATAGATATATGATTCATTATTTGGGTCACATTATCTCAAATGAGGGCATATCTATATGTAAATTTTAGCACATAGATCTATAGACAAATACACAACTCACAAAGTGGATCTCACAATTTACTTAGCAATTAAAGAATGAAAGAGTGAAAAAAAGGCTTGCAACTATGAATGCTTTCATTAATCAAAAAGTAATCTGATGATAATTACAATGAATTAAAATGGCTTTAATAGCCACAAGCAATTCGAATCCACATGAGGAATTTTGAATTGATTAGACTCTACTTGACTGTAGGTAACCAAGACCTTGTCTAAATCACTATCGGAGGACTCAGTAGTTAACTGACCTTGTCTAAACCATAACCGGAGTTTGTCGGAGCTCTAAAACACAACTCAAGTGTTA
This sequence comes from Pseudotsuga menziesii, assembly GCA_001517045.1. Lineage (NCBI taxonomy): Eukaryota > Viridiplantae > Streptophyta > Pinopsida > Pinales > Pinaceae > Pseudotsuga > Pseudotsuga menziesii. Next base: position 464,745 of record LPNX010909718.1, on the reverse strand, counting down.
CATTCAGTGTTGACTAAGGTTAACTGACTGTGGTAGGTGAGAAATAGACATGACTCCCAATTTAGACATATGACCAAATTTGGACAAGGGAGGATTAATAATCCTAACACCCCCCCTGAATGCTAACTTGGAAAAACTGTGGGCCCTAGTAACTAAGACCATAGGTCACCCATTACATCAAGTAAATAAAGTAACTACTTAATACAAGGAGCTAAGGAAAAAACCACATGGGAAAAAATCCCTCCCTCTAGCTAAGAAGGTAGAATCAGGTCTCAAGTTTGAAAAAATTGAAAATATGTTGTTGCAATCTTCATCTCTATGAGGTAGTGAAGCAGCATGCATGGTGTGTTGTGCACAGGTATTTTGGGGCCTGGCATGTATACTTCTCCTTCTTCTCCAAAAATGATGATGGTAGGAAGGAGGAATGTAACCTTTGTCTCTTGCTGAATGAAGAGGTGTATGATCATATCCATTCTTCTGAATGTAGTAAGATTGAGCCCTTGCCATATTGCATCTTACAGGAAGTCTATTGCATCTCCCTGAAGGAGGTTAAATAGCATGACATAGCGCAAGAGTTTTTCCTTTCTGAGTGTCAGGTGAGTTTCCAGTCATCTTCTTAGCTTCCAGTTTGGAAGTAGGGACTGAATCTAGATCTGAGTCACCCTAAATCTCAAGGTCATAAACTGATATAGATGGATCTGCAATACTAGTAGAAGCTGTAAAAGAAGTAGATGCAATGATTTTACCTTCCCTTGTAGGTGGCTGCTGAGAGTGCACTGGTTCTGAAGGAGGCATGAAATGTTAGAACTCATATGATTTTGAAGCATGATTTGCAGTACCCTTTGCTATGATGCTCCCAGTAGAGATATATGTGATCTCCACTGAGTCATGACCAAAGATCACTCACTTTGGAGATCCAGTATGGGTCATCTGATAGACATATAACAGGTTTGAAGCTAGGGAGGGAACAAATAGAACATCTTTGAACCTTCCATGTTCAAGTTGGATAGAGCCCTTCCCTTTTGTTTTGACTTTACTATTATTTCCCATCTAAATACTAGGACCATCAAAGGACTGAAAAGAAGAGAATGATTCTCTGGATGCAGCCATATGGTTGGAAGCTCCAGAATCAATGAGGAAGACAGGTGCTGATGTACAATAGGCCTTCAGTGCATGTCCTTTCCTTTGGTATTCTTCTTCTTCTTCAGAGTCTTCCTTCCTTGTGCTAGTAGGTACAGAAATGTTGTGTTTTTTCAAGAGCAGAGCCATTTCATCAAGTTGTCTTCTCATACAGGAGCTTTATGAATGGAAGCCTCTTCCACAGTAAGAGCAGAGGACCTTGCCTTTGCCATTCTTCTTGCTTCTCTTCGAACCTGAAGGTTCTTTTGACTGCTCTTTCTTCACAGGGGACTCATCTCTTTGCTTCCCTTTGTCATTCGCTACCTTATCTCCTCTTGCAACTAGAGCTAGATCTTTGGGAGATCGAATGATCCCCATTTGGATCAATTTATCATTCTCAGAAATAAGAGATTGGATGAAAGAATTAAGAGTGGGCATATTCCAATTTGGAGTAGTGAGCCTTACTATTTGGAAGGTGGATACAAAGAATGAGTAGTCTGAATTGATCTTTGTGAGAATAGCAAGGATGAGCTGATCTTCATCCTTCTCCACTTTGCATTGCTTCAACAGATATATCAGGTTCTTGAACTTTGTGGAGAATGCATCCAGAGATTAGAAATTGGATGGATTGAGAGTAATCAGATTATTTTCTAGCTGATGGATCCTCATCACATAATGTTTATCAAATAGGGAGGCAAGCTTGTCCCAAACAAGCTTGGGATTCTTCAATTCTAGAATGTGAAACCAAAGATATTGAGAGACTAAGGAGAGCAAGTGTCCAAGGGCTTCATCAATCCTATTCATGTACTTAGATCTGTCTTTATCTAAATTTGGCTCTTCCTCTGCTTCTTCTATGAGTCTGAAGAGCCCTTTGGTGCGAAGCATTACCACCATTTTTGCCTTCCACTAGTGATAGTTGAAGGGAGTGAGAGGCTCTATTTGATGAGCCATTTTGAATGTAGTAGGAATAACTGAGCTGCTATAGCGAATGCAGTGAGAAGAAAGGCTTGCTTGTAGCGAATGCTATAAGAGAAGCTGATAACCTGTCACACAATCAAACATACAAAGTAAGGTCGATAGTCTACACTTTTGGAATTTCCTTCACACCCAGCATAGTTGATCAAGCAAGCTTGATCAACAATTTCCTAACTTGGGATATTAAGTGGTAAATTCTCTGCTTTTGGTGCAGTACTGGAAAGAGCAATTTGCCAAAAAAAATGATCCAGCTGGAGATCTGAGGATGAGAGGAGTCTTGTCCACCGAGGCTCTCATACCATGTAAATTTGAGCACATAGATCTGTAGACAAATACACAACTCACAAAGTGGATCTCACAATTTACTTAGCAATTAAAGAATGAAACAGTACAAAAAAGGCTTGCAGCTATGAATGCTTTCATTAATCAAAAAGTAATCTGATGATAATTACAATGAAGTAAAATGGCTTTAATAGCCACAAGCAATTCGAATCCACATGAGGAATTTTGAATTGATTAGACTCTACTTGACTGTAGGTAACCAAGACCTTGTCTAAATCACTATCGGAGGACTCAGTAGTTAACTGACCTTGTCTAAACCATAACCGGAGTTCATTGAAGATCTAAAACACAACTCAAGTGTTACATTCAATGTTGAATAAGGTTAACTGACTATGGTAGGTGAGAAATGTGCCCCACTTGTGTTCAGTCAAGTAAACCTAGCACTAACTGAATGTAGAGGACTATAACTAAATGTAATTGACTCCTAACTTAGCTTGACTAGTCATTAACTGAAGTGAACTGACCTTGGTTGGTTTTGGTACTCCCAGTGGCTTCCTAAATTGTAGGGATTAGTCTAGGAGGGTCCTAAACTGATGCAATCAAGTGTAGTCAGTGGCAGTGAGCCTCAATTAGTGTTCCCCACACTTTAGTAACTGAAACATGTGCCCCAATTAGGTCAAGTGGACTCAATGGTGTTAATGACTATAAATAGACTAGATGGACTCCCGATTTAGACATGACTCCCAATTTAGACATATGACCAAATTTGGACAAGGGAGGATTAATAATCCTAACACTATAGACCCTGAGAAGATTGAGGCCATTATGAATTGGCCTACTCCAAGAAATGTGATAGATGTAAGATCTTTTATGGGACTTGCAGGATACTACAGGAGATTCATTGAAGGATTATCCAAGGTTGCACATCCACTCACTTCTTTTCAAAATAAGGGAATAAATTTTGAATGGACATCGAGGTGTGAAGAAAGCTTCTAGTAGTTGAAGAATATTCTCACAAGTGCACCAGTCTTGAAGATTGCAGACCCAGAGAAAGATTTTGTGGTGTGTACTGATGCATGCGATCAAGGACTTGGAGGAGTTCTTATGCAAGACAAACACGTGATATGTTATGAGTCAAGAAATATGAAGGAACATGAGAATAACTATGCCACTCATGATCTAGATCTTGCAGCCATAATGCATTCTCTCAATATGTGGAGGTATTACTTGATGGGAAGAAGATTTGAGCTAAGGACAGCCCATTATGGTTGAAGTATTTGTTTGATCAGCCTACTCTAAATGCTATGCAAGCGAGAGGGCTAGAGATTTTATGTGAGTTTGATTTTGAAATCAAACTCATAAAAGTAAAAGTGAATAAGGTAGTTGATGCACTCTGCAGGAAGGTGCAAGAAATGCATGTGGCATCTCTTAGTATTTGTCAATTAGATTTGAGGCAGCAGATTGTTAGTCATACTGCTGAAGATGAAATGTATGTGTAGGTAAAAGACAGGTTGTTGCAGCAAAGCCTTGAAAAGAGGTATGAGGGATATAAATTGGAAGAAGATGGAATTCTTACTTATAAAGGCAGAATTTATATTCCAAATGTAGTAGATTTGAGGAGAGTTGTTATGGGTGAGATCCATCAAACTCCATATTCTCGTCACCCAGGATATCAGAAGACAATTGCTACAGTGAGAAAGCAGTATCTTTGGCCAGGGATGAAAAAGGACATGGCTGAATGTATTTCAAGGTGCATGAAATATCAGCAAGTGAAGGTTGAGCATCAACACCCAACAGGTTTGTTGCATCCTTTGCCAGTTCCAGAATGGAAGTGGGAAGTTATTTCCATGGATTTTATTACAAGATTTTTGATGACTTGGAGCAAGCATGATTCCATCATGGTTGTGGTGGACAATTTGACAAAGGAAACACATTTTATACCATTTAAGTCTATGCATAAGACTGATGACATTGCAAAAATATTCATGAAGGATATTTTCAAATTGTATGGATTGCCTAAGGAAATAGTCTCTGACAGAGATGTCAAGTTCACTTCCAATTTTTGGAAGGGGTTGTTTTCATATTTGGGTACAAATATGAACTTCAGCACTGCCTACCATCCTCAGATGGATGGGCAGACATACATACTAATTCAAGTGCTTGAATATATGCTTCACATGTATGTGATGGACAAACCAACCAAATGGGAAGACTATTTACACTTGGTAGAGTCTGCATATAACAATGGACAACAAGCATCCTTGGGGATGAGTCCGTATGAAGCGTCGTATGGTAGGAGGTGTAGGACACCAGTGACTTGGGATAATCTAGTGAACAAGGTTGTGCTTGGGCCAGAATTGCTCAAGGAGATGGAGAAAGAGGTTGTAGAGATAAGGTAGAATCATAAAGCAACCCAGGACAAACATAAAAGCTATGCAAATAAGCATAGGGTGAACAAAGAGTTTATTGTCGGGGATCATGTTTACCTCGGAGTGAGGGAAAATAAGAGTTCCTTTAAGCTTGGAAGTTGGTCCAAGCTATCACCTAGATATTGTGGGTTGTTTGAAGTGCTTGAAAGACTAGGGCTAGATGCATATAGACTATCATTGCCTACTAGAACTAGAGCTCATAATTTTTTTCATGTTTCTTTGATTAATAAATATGTACATGATCCTAACCATGTGATAAATTGGGATGTGATTCAAGTGGAACCAATGCGCATCCTCGATAGGAAGGTCACAATGCTCCAGAACCGATCCATAAGGCATGTAAAGGTGCAATGGGAGCACTACGGTCCTAAAGAGGCTACATGGGAGCTAAAGGATGCCATACAATTGGCACACCCATTTTTGTTCAATTATGTGGAACACTAAGGCAGTACTAGTGTAGCATTTTGTTCAATTTTGAAAAGCACCGAGGACCGTGCTATTGAAGGGGGAGGGGAATGTAACACCTTAGTTTTGACCCCATTTGCATTAAAATGTATATGATGTATATATTGTAATTAATCGTGGTGTGCAGCTAAAGGCAAAATCCCCACCATTGATTTAGCGTTTTATGTTTCAGTGATTAAAATCGTTGTCAATGGTATTTTGTGCTAGTCAACACATTATAATTTTGAATAATTATGTAAATATGCAATTAATTAAAAACCCACAAACAACTATGTCAATGAAACAAATAATGAGATGGGGGCATGATTTCGTAAGGATAAGTGGGGGGGAATATTTGACCTTTCGGGCCAATGGGGAAAAGCCAAATGTCCATGAGAGAACCCATCAAACTGTCAACTACCTTTCTTGCCTTTTTCCCCAATCATTTATTTCTGCCAGAATGTGGTTGAGTTAGTTATTGTATGGAATGGGCAGACTATGGGAAAAAAATCAAATTGGGTAGAGAACCCATTTTTGAAAAATGTGTTCTAACTTCCTTGGCAAGGGAAATGCCCAAAAACATATGCAATTCTTCCATGCATCCACGTTTTCCATTTTCCTCACCATTCTCCTTCATGTTGGGGATTTTGGGGAACAACTAGAGTTTTTCCTATGTGTTTTCATTCCACGTTTTTTGTTGTTGGATTCATTTTCCCATGGATGGGATGTATTTTTTGTAATTCTAGGGATTGGGTTTTCTTCCTCATGTTTTTGGAGCTGTTGGTGCACTTTCCATTCATGTTTTTGCAGTTTCGTCTGTTTTTACTGTGGCTGTGAAGTGTTTTTGTTAACTTCCAATGGTTGGGATCTCTATTGGGTGTTTTGGTTCCATTTCCACATGCCCATGGTGGGGAATTTCGTTCTATAGTGTTTCGCAATAAGTGGGAGAACAAAGCCACAAATTTTGGGTGTTGTTGAGTTTGATTCGGCCATGTTAGGGCCATAAACGACTCTAGAAATCGAGTTGTTGCTAAAGGGGCTGTCTTACCCATTTTCATTTACGTTTTGGTTGAACAACGTTCTCATAAATCCCAGATCTTGCAATTTCTACGTATGCCTCTGTTGTTTTGATTTGAAATTTTTTGGAGTGGAAATGCAGTCTGAGCTAGATTGATAAACCTAGTGGAAGAAGGAACCTCATAGACAAAGCTAGAGGGCTGGATTTCTTCTTTACATGCCCTAAATAGAACTGGAATGGAAGGCATATCCTAAGGGACTATGCAGTAGAGAAGGGGATGCATCCTTGTGTTGGGAGTGTAGATGTTTTAGAAGTCATGCTATATCCAGTGTAGGTGTCCATAGATCTTTGGTTGAGCACACTAGCTAGCAGTCAACCTTTCCAGCTCCTTTATAGCATGATAAACCTAGCTATGTTTCATTGGTTGAGTTTTGTGTATCCTTGGCTACATGTGAGCCTGCTTGTGTTCCGTTATTCCTTGTGGAAATCATGCCCAGCTCAGAGGTGGCATTTTTGCTGAGAGATTGATGAGCACACTGGCCTATGGTTGGGTGGAGCGTTGCAGCGACGTAGCTGGTTGCAGGACAACTCTTTCCCAAGATAAATATTTCCTTGTGTTTAATATCTACAAATGTAAGTGCTTGATAAATTACTATGAACATGTTGAAGGCTTGAATGTGAATGAAATGTAATTTTCTTCTGTTGTATGTTAATGCTTTATGCACTTGTGTATTTTTTTAGTTTCAATGCATTTTCATGATTTGTATGTTCATGGGATTTACATTTCTTGGGTTAGATAGCATCATGGTTGCTTCCTCTCCGCCGAGTAGAGGGGTGGGGACATGACACTCAGGACCACATCCCAGACATCATCCTTCATGATTGACTGGTACTCCTCGATCGTAGCATCCTTCCATTCTTTATTTTCTTCTGCTTCTTCATAGTTGGAAGGTTCTTTATCAATGATGTCACATAGTAGGGCTACATAACTGGATTAGGACCTAGTTCTCTTCCTTTCTCTCTGCATTTCTTCTAGAGCCCCATATCTCTCTCCACCTTATATATCCTCTCGTACCCATGCCGATTTCCTCTTGTAAGGATTCTTCTCTTGGGGTGGATCTACAGGTTCATGAGGTTATTCCATTTCTCTATCTTATTCTAGAGTTGCTTCATTCATAGTTGTATCTCGGATCCTGTGTACTTATGTTTCTTCAAGTTCTGCAATAGGTCTTTTTTCTGGATTTGTTGTAATCCGAGTCTTCATCAAATGTCACATCTATGCTGATGTCTATATTCTTGAATCCTGGGAAATATATTATGTAAGCGTTCCATATTTCACTACATCCCACAAATATAGCCTTCTTTCCTGAAGGATCTAACTTCGTCCTATTATCTTTTGGAATGTGTATGTACACCGGACAGCCAAAAGTTCTGAGATGACTGACTTCTGGTTTCTTGTCGAAGAATACTTATTCTTGTGTCTTGTTCTTAAGTACTCTATGTAGAGTACTATTATGTGCATACACAACTGTCCTAGTAGCTTCTACCCATAGATGCATAGGGAGATCTTGATCATGAAGCATTTCCCTTACTACTTCCATAATCGTTCTATTGTTCCTTTCTGCAACTCCATTCTGTTGTGGACTATATGTAGTGGTAAACTCCCTCTTAATCCTTGACTCTCTACATAATTCCTTGAATTCATCTGATGTGAATTCTTCGCCATTGTCTGATCGAAAGGTATTGATTTTATTCTCTGTGTGGTTCTCGATCAAGGATTTGAATTCCTTGAACTTACTAAATACTTCATCCTTGCTTTTTAATAAATATATCCATGTCTTCCTAGAAAAATGATCAATGAAATAAACATAATATACATACCCACTCAATGAAACGGATGACATTAGACCTCATACATACCTCATGCTCTTACCACTTGGAAATGTCTTCTTTGTCTTATTTCCTTTTGCACATACTTTGCAAACACATTCATGCTTTGCCTAGATTTTTGGAATACCTTCAACAACTTATCTTGCAAGCCTTCTATGCCAAAGTTCACTTGGCTCTACTGATTCATGGACCAAATCTTGTTCCGGTTGGCCCTTTAATTTGTATAACCCTACCTCTTTCTCTCCAATCACTATTGCATCATCTACAGTCTTTCAATTTGGCCACATAATAACTTAGCCATATACAAATGCATCTCTCATGCCTTTTGCATCCAATGCAGATTTGGAGAGGAGATTCTTCTTTGGTCCTGGTGCAAACAAGACATCCTTCATCTTCATAGATTTTCCAGAGTCTAGCTTATAAGAGGATTCACCATTAACTTTAATGGGATACTGGTAGTGATCCCCAAGTTTTATTTTGTGGCGTGAATCATGTTTGGATAGTTTCATAAAGGATTGTTTGAATCTCTTCATATTCTTGGAAGCCCCAATATCTATGAGACAATCATTGATTCCATGTGTAACAATTCCTATGAGGGAAGAAATCAAAACATACTCTTCATCACTTGAAGAATCTTCACTTTCTTCTTCGACTCTCTTTCTAGTAGGTTCATCATCCTTTGCACTATGAGCATGATGTCTTCTTTTGTTGTCCTTCTTCTTGTGAGAGCCCCCCCTTATTTCTAGGACAATCTCTGGCAAAGTGTCCTCTCTCATCACATGTATAGAATCTGAATCTATATAGATCTCTACTAGATCTTCTAGGTTTGTATTTATGGTGAGAATGCTTACCTTTGGGATGATGGTAGTCCCTTATGCTTTTCTTGGTGTGTGCTGTGAGAGATTGATCTTCATTTCTCATGTTTTCTTCTTGAGCTACTCTCTGAGCTTCTTCTTGTGAAAATTCCTCCCACAGTCTACTGAAAGTGATTAGATTTATTCTAGCACAAATCCCTTGAATGAAGGAGTCCCATGACCTAGGGAGACCATTCAAGGTGGTCATCAAAATTTCTCCATTCTCTACTTATTCTTCCACTGCTTCAAGTTGTTCTTTTATTTTAGAGACCCTTGTAAAGTATGACTGTATGGTATCTTCATTCTGGATATTTACATTCTTCAACTGATTTCTCAAATTCATATTTCGATTTATATTCTTCCCTTCAAATAGCTTGGTCAAGGAATCAAACATCTCTTTAGGTGTCTTTAAGGAAGACACTTGTGGTATAAGATGTTCCTTAATAGAATCAGCAATAATCCACTTGGCCTTAACCAAGTTCTTATTATGTAAGGATTTAGCCTCATCTCCCTCTGGAACTGGAACCTCTCCACTTATGTAGGTGTCCAATTCATTTTCTTTAAGAACCAGTGAGATCTTATACTTCCATGCTTGGAAGTTTTCAACTCCTTCAATATTTTCATAAATATTGGTGTGATGAGACATCTTTAATGAGAACCTCAAATGTAAATACAAAAGATTTATATCTTACCAATTTGAGTTGTCAGAACTCGATCTGGAGCTGATCTTTTGGAGTGCTGATTTTCTAGTCCAGGGTCAAATTAGGGTTTAAATTTCCTAGAGTTCTACACAACCAAAAACTTTGATCTTGGTCTCTAAATTTCGATTTTGAGGAGGAGAGAAATCCTATCCTTGGCTCACTGAAAAATTCCTCTTCTATGAAAATCCATAATTCCGTGCATTAGTGATAGGTCAAAAACTGAAAATGCTTGAAATCATATTTTTCTTCGACAGAAAGATGCACCCTTAAATGAAGAGTTAACCTATCCTCCTTTTGCTAATGATCTGTAGAGAGAGACCCAAAAAGTAGTAAGCCCTAGCTTCTGTAGCTGCACAGTGACTTCTTCTCAAGTTAGCTCTGATACCATGTTATATTTTATCATTTAATTAATATGATATAGGATTTTATATGAGAGAATACCATGCACAACAACAATCATAAGAGATAAGAGACACAAAGAATTTTTCTCGGGGAAACCATAAAGGAGAAAACCCCGCAACCTCCTTAGAGATAAAATGACCACCAAAAGCAAAAGTAAAACCCAAAAATACAAAGATGATCTCTGACAACTGTTCTCTCTCTCACTTGTTTAAGCTACTTCTCTCTCACTCATGCACTACTTTTGAGTGAATGTGTGTTTGAAATAGAGAGTCTCATTCTCTATTTATACTAGTTTTCCACTTGAAAATTACTCTACAGAGCTGACCTCACTAAGAGAGTCTAATAACCCTAATGGCCCTCAACTATGGGGACTATTTTCCTAAATTACAACAGAGGGTTAAACTCAATGACTTTACATGAATTTATTATATTAATGACTCTCCCAATCAAAGGAACAAACATCTCCATCGGGGTAAAATGAAATACAATATAAAATATACAAGTGAATACATTCCAAATTTACAAATACATCAACAAAATTTGTTGGAGAATTTTTTAACCCAAAGGGAATTACAACAAATTCATAATGACGGTATCTGGTTCTAAGAGAAGTCTTAAAGATGTCCTTGTCCTTGATCTGTACTTGATGGTATCGAGATCTTAAGTCTATTTTTGAAAAGATTGTTGTCCCTCAAAACTGATCGAATAGATCGTCAATTTGAGGCAAAGGATATTGAATTTTCATTGTCATTTTGTTTAACTCTCTATAATATATACACAATCTTAGAGTGCGGTCATTTTCTTTACAAATAAAATCAGTGCTTCTCAAGGCAAAACACTAGTTCGAATGTGTTTTTTATTGATTAGTCACATGCATTTGTGATTTTAATTCGGTAAGCTCTACTATATTCATATGATAGGAAGCCTTTGATGCTAGTAATCCATCCTCGACACCAAATTGATTGTAAAATATATATCCCTCTTCAGAGGTAGTCCGATAATATCTTCCATAAATATATCTTTAAAGTCTTTTAAAATTGATATATATTCTATTTTAAGTTGATTATCTTTCTCTTTGTCATCCATTATGTAAACTGTGAAAACCTTGCATCCTTTATGAACAAAAACCTTTTAATTTTAAGGGTGAGATTTTTCTTATGATGACTTTCCTTGGAATTCCTTTTACAACAATGGTATTACCTTTATCATCCAAACATGAGAATGTTTTATCATAGCAGATAAAATAACTCTATGTTTTGCTAACCAATAAATTCCTATCAGTAAATCATAAGATCCTAGAGGTAAAATATTTAAACCAACATGCGTTTTTAAGCCATTCATAATAAAATCACACTTTTTCCTGAAGCTAGTGACCTTTCTCTTTGTGCTTGTAGCAAGTTGAACTAGCCAAGATTTTTCAAATTTATCTTCTTGTAACTTGTATAGCTCTACAATTCTAGGCGATACATAACTTAAACTTGCACACTGATCAATTAATATCGAAATGGGTTTGTGTTTTAACATACCTTTTATTTCGACCATAGATGTTTGATGATGGGCTTTCCTATTCTCCAATGTTGCACTGATTCTGGGAAAGCTTCTTGTTATATCCCCAACTGTAGTATCTTCTTGAATTGAATGGACATTATGAAGATTTTTATTTCCTATGGGTAAATCTTTAAAGTAATGTGGCTCACCACATTCCCAACAATTCAATGGTTCCCTTTGTGTTGTATTTTTATTAAAGGAAGTGTGTGTTTCCCTTTCTTTTGTTGCTACATAATTTTGTTGTTTATAATTTTTATAATTATTCCCTTGGTATCCCCGATAATTATTCCCATTGTTCTTATAAAACTTCGTACTTTTCTTTCTTTTTCAAAATTGTCGTGTCTCTTACTTTTCTAATTAGGTATGTTCTCTCGTTTGTTTTTATTTTGATCATAGAAAAAGTTTTATTTTCTCATTGCCTCTTCTAGAGTTTTCTGATTAGCATATTTAATTCTCTCTTTGAACATAAGAGGTAAACAACTAAGGAAACATTGTATTTTTAGTTTCTCATCAATAACATAAGGTACATAACGTAATAAACTTAAGACTTCGCTGCAAATGTTTTTCATAGTCCTAGCACCTAATCGTAATTTGTAGAATTCTTTAGCTTTTTCCTCATAATGTTGTTCTGATCTTATTTTGAAATATTTCTGAAAGGTTTCCCAAGTTACATAAAATTCTTTAATTCCTTTTACTTTATTTATGTCTTGCCACTAGATATCATATTTTTCTATCAAGCTATAAATTTCCATTTTTGTTTTTAGTTCTTCATAATGATTATAAATCTATAAGTACTTTTTCATTCTAGATAGCCAAGCTTCTGCTTCTCATTTTTCAATTTTTCCATTGAACATAGGAGGTTTGATCTTTTTAAATTCACCAAAAATTTCTTTAAACGGTTTGTATTTATTTTTCTTCTGGTTACTATCACTACTTTCACTAGAATCGTTATATTTTTCATTATTATGTTTAGTTGATTCTTTTCTTGAAGATTCAGACTCATGTTGAGAAAATTCTCGTTTTCTTAACTTATGTTTATGAGGTGTAGTTCTTGCCATATTTAATTGAGGTTCTTTATTTCTTCTTTTACATTACTATGTAGTTTAGTCAACAAAAAATTATTTAACTCTTCGTGTGCTTTTAAAATGTGTTCGTTATCTTCCTTAACTCGTTTTAGTTCTACCTTAAATATTTTACTGTTTGTAAGAGTTCAAATGGGTTATCATTCCTAATTTCATTCAAATTTACCCATATACTGTCTCTAATGGATCCTTAGGAAGTGATTCTTCTTTATCAGACATTCCCACATCTGTCATGATTTATGCAAAACAAGGTTATCCTGCTCTTCATGTTTGCAAAAACGATCAAACCATAACAATAAAGTTAGTTTTATGTTTTTATCAGTTTGAGTGTTGGGGTTCTTTTATGCCAAGTGTTGTAACCATGCTATGATACATTCTGTCACATACCACTAATTTTCATAGATAAATAAAAAAAATTGGCTTATGGTTTATTACTCTTACTTGTCGTAACATGGTATTTACTCATTTCCATATATAATATTTATCAAACTCTTTATTGGTTTTGACGATAGGGTGTATCTTCTGCTTGGTGTTGTCTCCATTTAAAATGACAACTTGGTCACAAGATTTTGAAGGTGATGTTAAGGTTTAAGTTTATTAACATATTGGTTTGTTTATCTAGGACATGAGTGTAGACCTAATGTCTTAGTCCTAACTACACTTGTTAATAATAACGGGAATATGATTTAAACTTATGTCAAAATCCTTCCTTCGTAAGAGTTTGGAAAATGTTGATACAAATAAATTGTTTTAAATATATTGTAGCTTTGTAAGTGATAATGAAAGGTTATATGGGATCATCCTATAAGTTTAAGCCATGGTTTTGGCTTACAACTTTGGCAGGAACAAGGTCATTGAAAACTATGATCACGAGGATTTTTAATAGGTTTTAAAGCTGTGTGTTAAGTTTGGCTCATAACCTTGGATGCAAGTTGACGATGTAGCCACGAAAATTAACTTACCATAATAATTTGCATGGAAGGAATGATCCTATCCCTCCATGGGTCTATGATTTGGTGCTTGTCGAAGAAAAAGGTTTAGTAGGGTTTAACACTGCATTCAAACTATCTTGATGGTTTTTTTCTATTTTTTTGTAATGCTAGTTTGTTCTCGACTGCTCCATGGATTGCGGTGAAACCAGGATTTCCCTTTGTGCTTAGTTGCTCCATAGGTTGTGCTGCAACTAGGATTTCCCTTCGACATCTGCAAAGATTTGTTGAGTTTCATCACTACATTTTTTACTTGTTTGAATGGTTTTTGTTTAGTATTTTAATGGTTGTGTGGCTGAAATCCCTCCTATTCATAGTCACAACTATCTTTTTTCTTATATATGGATGAGAGGAGACTCATCTTGCTTGTCTTCCATTTCAGCAGAGGTTTATAAGCCCACAAGGTTAATTTATAGGTAAACAATTATACCCTCGGTTTTTAAATTTTTTTAATGGTTTTTCTTGTAGTTTTTAAAACAATTCTAATTCATTTTTTGTTTTCATAGAGAAGAGGATGGGAGTGTAACGAAGAGGACTAAACCCCAGCCCCTCTATGCAAGTAAAGAAGGTATAATTCCTCATCTCTATGTAGTTGTTGTTTTTAAAGAATTGGTTTCATTATTAGGATTTAAGAGAGGTTCTTAACTTCAATACTGTGTGTTGAAAGGCATAGCAAGCATTCCATTGGATAGGTACCAAATATGTCAGGGACACGACTAGCATTGCCTCGACAACCCAATTCTTCCTTGAAGGTAAAATCGCACCTTACGGGGTTTAAATTTTGTGTATAGTTGTTTTTAATTTGATAATTGTAATGGGTTTCATCCTTTGTATGTAGATAAAAGAGGATTAGCATTCAGGCCACATGAGGGTGACGATAGTGTTGACTCCTCTAAGGCATTGTCCTTCTCGTCCCTGAGGTGAGAATCCTCAACTCTTACTGTGTTTCACATCAATTTTATAAACCAACTAAAAGTGTTAAGCAATAACACCTATGCTTTCTGTGACTGCAACCACGATGCGGTTTCCCTTGTTGTGCACTAGATCTATGCAATAGCCTCAATGTATGCCTCCATTAGATTTTAGTTTGGTTGACCAAGGTTACTCTGAATTCAATATAAAGGAAATGGAGAGGCTTTGCAACCTCTCTCACTTAAGATAATTTTAATTTTCACTAAACAGTAGCAGGGTCTCCCCTTTGATTTTGGGATTCCTTGGCTATGGATAAAAAGTGGTTCACCGATTGGAATATCGTCGTTTTAGACTTTCTCCAATTTGTAATTTGATTTATACATGAGGAATTCACCTTGATGAGCAATACATTATCGCATTCATTCATCAATATATTGTAGGTATTTGGGGGCAAGGAATAAGGTATGAGGGGTTTATAGGTATTGGGGGGGTATAAAAAAGGTTTATAGTAAAAATAAGTGGTATATTTTCAAAATATGGGGTTTTTAATTGGAAATATGTATTAGGAGGGGGTCTCAACAAAATATATTTGTAAATAAATTACCAATCTCTAGTGAAATTAAGGGTATTCTTTAATATCCCATGCTCGAAGGAGCTATGACATGGTTTCACTAAGTGAGTACCTCGTGGATTTATAACAAGATTCGAATGTGACTTGATTTCAGGATAACCAGTATTTAGTTCTTGCTTGATTTAGTTTTTATTCTAATTGGTTTCCAACTATTGTAGATCTTACTGTTTCTATTTAATTTTTGGATATGATATTAATTTGGTGGATAATATGACTATGCATTTAACTCGATTTGATTATCGCTGCGTTTGGAAACTCGGATCTATGAACTGATCATTTTTAATTAGATTTGTTAATTGAACACTTCATTGGTAGCAGTTGTGTAAAAAATGTTGTTCTATTTATATCTTCAAGCATTGAGTCAAATATTTTTGTTGCAATAAAAGGAGAATGAAGATACACACTGAACAAAACAAACCACACAGGAAACATATGAGTGTAGATCAGGTAATTACAGTATCATTGTCATTTATCCATTCATTCTCATCTTTATAAGACTCTTTACCAAGTCCAATAGGTACCTCATAGAGACCTTGTCTCTTTAGAGATGCAATCATCTTCAACTTCCATTCTGAATATATTTTGGATGGAGTAAGAAGAGGAACAAATAATCTTGAATCCATATGAAGTTGAACCTGCAAAATATCACTCAAAACCAAAAACATTCGAACTATATTATAATCATGCCTTCGCTCTCAACATGAACACTTTATCAGGGTTTTCCACGCCCTCACCGCAACTCTGAATAAGTTTAGAGGAAGTAAGGTACCCTTTGTGGGACTTATGTGGAAACCCAACTACTTCTGGTGTTGAATGGAGAGCAGACAGACATGAAGCTTGCTTGAGATGGCTCTAATACCATGTTAATTTTTTTGTGCCATTTAGATCTTCGAGCAATGAGTCAAATATTATTGTTGCGGTAAAAGGAGAATGAAGATACACACTAAACAAAACAAACCACTAGTGTTTTGTATGTGTATTAACTTTAAAAATAGAGGTTAACCCTAGGTATAAACCTTTGGCTCATAAAGGAATGTGATTGGTTTAAATTTTCTTAGATCTATACTACAATTTTGTTCTGTAAATAGTCTACATGTTATTTGATTAATTTAATTAATTGTTTAAAAAAAGGGTTTATTATTAGTATCTATATTATACATATTATTCAGAGAGGAATCCTTTTGGCTCTACTTAGCCGGTTTGTTATCAATGCTTGCAATATGAACAATTTCGATATAACCATACTTTAAACAAAGAGTTGTAAAGTTATCTAGATTTTAATTTAAAAAGGAGAAGAGATCTCTATGAAGATTCTCTCAGATCTAGATGTTAAATATGATATTTATAAATTATAGGTTTTTATTTATACTCGATTTAGAAAAACATGGAAAAACATTGTAGAGAGGATTAATTTACCATTAAAATGTCTACATATAAAAGAGATTTGTGATTCTACATTCTGTACATAAATGATATTACTAATAAGAGTTTATAAACTAAGAACATATCATTAAAATAAATAAAAATAATACTAAAGATACATGGTAAAAATTCTCTCTAAATATCAATACTAAAACAATTAATAAATTCAGTAAAGAACCTGCAATCACTGTCGAGAAAACAAAACTGAAGCTATCGTTCCTCCCAACCAACTCCTATAGCATCCAAAACTTAATTGCTCCAAAACCCCCAATCCTGTTTGTTGTACCACAAGGGAAAATTCTAATCATTGTACCATCTCTTTGCCTTATTAGATTATTTCCCCATCCATCACCAATCTCCTACTTATTATATTGACATACTATTTTATAGTAGTTTTCCTAGGACTTGTTCATTTATGAGCCTTCTTCTCTTTAGGGATCCACAAAGAGTCTTGACCTAATTTTGGGGAAGATGCCTCCTACATCACTTGATTTATCACTCAAAAGCTTTCACCATTGGTCATTTCCCCTTATCGATCAGCACACACTCTTTTAACAACTACTTCAGTTCAGATTCCTCTCATTATTTTAATTATTCAATAATAATAATCTGTTACATTTATTTTAACTTTATTGTCAAAATATTAAAAAAAATATTCGAAGTAATAAATAGTTAAACAATTGTTTGGTGTATTACACTTGGGAAAAAATGGAAACCATATATATTTGGTTACCACAATGAGATTTTAGGTCACTATCTTGAAAATCATTTGGTTGCTTAAATCCTAGTGATTTCTTGTACATCAAAGGCTATCTAAATTCAAATCCATCAGGATCTTATTTGAATAATGAAATATATCTAAGCTAAAAAGGAATTATATTTATGTTATTCTTGCTAATTTTGTCCCTTTGTATTATATTTTTGTATCTACTTTTCACTCCACTAAAGAATCTCTAGGATATTCTTATAAAAAAACTAGACTTCAATCAGTTTGTGGTTCCTTGAATAGAAAGCAAGATAAGCTCTTACATTTTGGAGTAATCATACACATAGGTAGATATAATAAATCCTTGGTTGCACAAAAAATGATAAATCCAACCATCCAAATAAAAAACACCCTACAAAAATAAGAAAAATAGGGGTTTCGAACCCTCTCATTATGTCATGGCACCAAATTGTGATAAAGGTACTAAATCAAAATGGAAGAATATTGAATGACATTACAATTTTTATGGGCGATATGGTCATGTGGAATATTTTTTTTTTAAGAAAATGAAATACTTGGAAGCAACAACGAAGAATAACAAAATAAATATTGTTTCTTCTTCTAAAGGCTTATTTTCACAGACATGCACTCTCTGCTTCTACTTCATCCTTTACTATGTAATCTTTTTCTTCTTCTAATGAATTATTCATTGATTCTAGAGAAGCTTATTGTATGCATAAGGATAAAGCAATTTTTTTCTACTCTAAATGAATGTAACACCAAACAAATATTTGATGCCAATGATAGATATCTTAGTGTTGTAGGGTGTGGAACAATCCAACTATATTATGGCCATTTCAAATATGTATTATGTGTTCCAAGTATTTGCTGCAATTTGTTCTTAGTATATCATACAACTCCTTCCCAAGAAGGTAAGAATGTAGAGGTTTCAACACACTGAGTTTTAATTAACAATTTTAAACATCCTAAGCATGTCCTAGAAATCAAAATTGTTGATAATATTATTGTTGAAATAATGGTCATACTAAGAGGAGGGGGGGTGAATCAGTATTGTTAACTTTTTACCATTTTAACCACTTATTAAAACTCTAATCAAAACATATAATCAACAAGATACACAAAACACATATTTTTATCGTGGAACCCAAATTGGGTAAACCACCAATACTTCCTATTACTGCAAAATTTCTATTTACAAATAGTTTTTCCTGTTTCTACATAAAAGGATGGTATTACACCCTATTTACCAGAAACTAACGGAAGGAGGCGATGACCCCCTGGTTTATCATCTTCTACTGAAAGGATGCTATGACACCCTATTTACCAACTTCTACTGGAAGGAGGCTATAACCCCCTGGTTTTGTTAGCTACAACTGAAAGGATGCCACTAAACCCTATTTACCAGCTACTACTGGAAGGAGGCTACGACCCCTTGGTTTTTTCAACTACAACTAACCAGATGCTACTATACCCTATTTAACAACTACTACTGGAAGGAGGCTACAACCCCCTGTAGGCATGTTTCTTGCACTAGCACCACCCTACCACCCTAATATGTTTTTGGTAATATTTCATATTTCTTTACCCTACAATCTCTGTCACACCCAGTGGTATCTTCTTCTTGTTTTTATGATCTAGACCCTAGAGACCATTTCTCTCATTCATTCCTCTATGTATAAATACCGTCGCGTTTCCTGTGGATGTATCTCTTCACCATTGTTCCCTTTCACTCTTTGATCATACTTCTTCATGAGAGCTTAATTCATCATTCTAACACTAAGCCGTAGATTCATCTACCTCCATCGTGATTCTTCAAAACAAGAAAGATAGTTCCCTGTTAATAAATTTGTTGTTTAATATTCTAGTCATGACCTTCCAGATTCTCCATCTCCGCAACCATCCTAATCCGTTGATCTTATATCAAGAATCTTCCTGACCATAGATCTAAGATAGTATGTGGTATGCATATTTCCTAACTACGACATTTCTCAAAATGTATTTCTGCACTTAGTTTTCCACCTCAAGCATTCTACACCGTTTATTTCCTTCAAGCTCTTCGTGATTCTACAACGGATCACCTTACTATGACATTTCTCAATGTGTCTTTCTGCACTTAGATTTCTGCCTAAACCATTTCACACCATTGATCTCCTTCAATATTTTCGTGACCGTCGATCCGAGGTGGAAATCAAATGTCGAATATGTGACTTTTTCCAAATATCATCTCCTAATTTCTACATTTCGAACTAATATTTCCGCATCATTGATATTTTACGGATGTCTCCTAACTGTCAATCTTCCAGATCATGAGATGCGGAATGCGGGTTCTCAAAAACTCAAATGTTTCTTTCACAATTCCTTGCCTTTCACTTTTTGCACTAATATTTCTGCACTGTTGATCTTTCATGTATGTACTTCTGACCATTGATCTCCTATATCGTGGGTTGCGGAATGCAGGTTCTCAAAAATTCAAACGTCGCTTTCACAACTCTCCACTTCCATTTTTCGCACAAATATTTCTTCTTTGTCAATATTTACAGATGTCTTTCTAAGCGTTGATCTTCCGAATCACAAGATGCGGAATGCGGAATGCAGAACTGTGACATTTCCCACATTATTTTCGTGATTATCTGCCTTCCTCTTTCTTCCTTCCGGACATCGAGTCGCGGAAACCCATATTACTCTAGACCTTCATTTCTCATCTTCTTCTTTTTTCCTTCTGCTTTTCTCCTTCAGAACTTCGGGTTACGAAAACAATTCCCCACCAAATATTTCCTTGTATATTCAATATTAACCATTGATCTACAATCAAATGTGGATTTGTAGATCTCCACTTTACTTTGTTTTAACACTTAGCCATTTTTAATCTCAACATGCAAACTTAACATTTTTCTTGCTTTTGGCAGGTTGATAATTCACACGTGTGAGAGCCAAGTGAGAATCCGGCGTCATGGTTGGGTATCCAATTCACTATGAAACATGCCTACCTCTTATGATGAAGTTATCATCACACATATAAACCTTGGTGGACATTTCCAAATGCCTCTTTCTAAGGTACATTTTCTACATTTTGGTAGACTGATATTTTCCTTATCTGATCACCATAAGGGAAACTAAGGGAAAGGATAGAAAACCATTTCAATAGTGACCAAGACCATATCACCTTTAAATCTTACTGACAAACACACAAACTCCAGCAGGAATTTCCAAATGGCTTATCAATATCCTTTTCTAAGACTTAACCAATTTTCTTAATTTTGTCCAATCTACCTAAAACATTTTTTTGGTAGGTCCATAACTTTTCCTTTAGATTCTTCCAAGACAATTTGAAAACATGGTCAGACACACATAACACTAGTCTATAAGACCCCTATGTGTTGTGGGCATTTACTCTAACCCATGATTTTAGGGTGAGCATATTTTTGAGACCCTCTTAGACCAGTTTTGACTATTTATACTTAGTCAGTTTCTTGATTTTCACCAATTTGCCATATTTCTCCATAATGTTGTCATAATGCAACAATGATTTCAAATTCATGCCACATCATCATCCATTCCATGCCATGCCATAATATATTCCATATATCATCTATGCCATTCCATTCCATCATATCTTCCATATCATCATTTATGCCATGTCATGCCATCATATCTTCCATATCATCATCCATGCCATCATATATGCAATATCATCATCCATACCATGTCATCACTACCTTTGTCTTTCACTGAGTTTTTCCTGCCATCATATCCTTGGTTATTCCTTTGTCATTCATGAACACCTTTGACATAAATTCCAACAATATACTCAAAAATATCCCCCTTTGGCATTGATGGAAACATCTAAACAGTCCCCCCCTTTGACAACAATGACAAAGGATAACCTGTTACACCAATGTTGTACCCATTTTGATATAGGATTTCATGTCTTTCTTCTTTCTAACAACTCCCCTTGTCATCATATCTCCCCTTTGTTAACTGGACATGGTATTTAACCAATGTATTATCATTTATCTTATCATTTTCTTTCTTGCAACAAGTTCTTGAATGTGATGCCAGGTAGGAGTCACATGTCCGATACCCAATCCAGTCAGCAAGAAACTAGTCGCTCAGCTATCGGCTAACTCATTCATAGATTTTGAATCCACAGTAAACTCTTTTTCATAATCAAAATTTTGCAGCTCACAAAAATTTTAACAAGCTTTCTTGTTAGATTTGTGGAATCCACTTTGGTCGTCGGATCGGTATTCCAACCAAATATATGGTGGACTTCAAAGAACTATAAATCAAATTCTATAAACATTTTTTGCACAATTTTTTTTTGTTAACCTCTTGTCATTTTACCGAGCGAAATCTATTTACCTTCATCGGATCAAGATCCCCATCAACCAACGATGGACTTCAAATAAGATGAAGCGAATTTCATAGAAATTTTGTGCACATCAAAACTTTCTTATACCGCACAACTTCCCCCAGTGAAATCGTTGTACGCTGTCGATTTAACTTGACGAAAGATCTAGACCATTGATATCTATCTCATATCCTAGGGATCATCTCTAATTTATCAACCTCGACCCTTCTTTATCTTTCATGCTCTTTCTCCAGTGGAATCCACTTTAGCCATTGATCTTCATCCACTTCTAATCTCCACCCTATGATCTTCAGTCATATGGATGATTAGTATATGGTTATCTTGGGCATAACTCTTATTTGTGGAATTGGATTACAACCGTGGATCTATCCAAGATATTGATCTTAACTCTGATACTTCACAGCTAAATTTATCAGTGGAATGGTCAATTCCTTCCTGCAATGCCGACATAGAGATATCAGATCCATAAACTTGCAACAAGGTTATTCTGAACAATTTCATTTTAGAATTCTCAATAATTGTAAACCTAATTCCTCCTTCGATTGATCATAGAATAGTTCAATTTATTCAGTATTCTTTCACTCTCAGAATCCCTGAATTCATACACAGGATTATGAACTATTAACATAGATTTAATCAATAATTCATTCATATGCTTATGAAATCACACATTCAGGTAGAGATTATTCCAAAATAGGATTTTTTTTTTACCCAATGAAACTATACATATAAAACTTTCTTAGAACCTGTGTTCTGATCTCCTTAGGCCTAATACATCTTTGATTGGCCTTGCTTTATTTTTCTTCCACTATCAACATTTTTTATGTGTCATTACTTCAAGTTCTAAGTGAACATAAAATATTTATCTTCTATTGGATTGCAGACTTCATGGTCTTCATGAATCCCACATTTTGTTGTTCTCATGTTACTTCATAGATCTTGCACTTCTATGCCAAAAATACACCAATATTATCATTTAACCTTTATCATCTATTTTCTTCGAGGAAAATAGCTTTCATTATACTTTAACATTAGATACCAATTGGAATTTTTTGACTTGAACTCCCCCTGAGTATATGATCCCTTCTAATGTTATTTTTAGGGTTCTCTTTAAATCATGAGATATATTTTAGAAAAGGATCCCACAATCATTACTACATCCTTCTTCATCATGTTCATCTTTATCGGTGTATTCTTTTATATCTCCATATTGCTTTTCCTCGTAATGGATGTCATCCTTATTTATGGTACTATTATGCTCATCGTCATCTTTGGAGACCTCACTGATGTTTGAAACCTTTGTTTCTTCTATACATTTGGAGTCTTCATTTCTTCTCCACATCTTTCCATGAGGTACTCTGCTTACTAGTTTTTCATTTATTTGTTTCTTGGTTTTCATCTTCCATACCATTTTATAAGTTCCCTTGGAAGATCTGCATGTACTATTCTTGAAAATTTTTGCAAAGTGTCCAATATTGTGACATATGAAACATATAATAATTATTTTTTGATTTGAGATGTTAGTGTCTTCTTTCTATTTTAGACCTTCATCTTCTTCTTTGATTCTACAATCATCAGCCTTGTGACCAAACTTGTGACAGCAATGACAATATCCATAGAATGTATGTTTGGAGAATCTCTGGTTTTTATTCTTGTAATGACTCTTTTCATTAGCAGTTCTTCTAAAAATTTTCATCTTGGGAGGATGAGCAAATTTACAATGGTTGGACTTCATTTCCTTGTGGTTATTTTGCTTCCTGGATATTTATTTTGAAACATCATCCCAACTTTTAACCTTTCCAACATCTTCTTGAGTGGTGGAGCTTGAGTCTTTATGATTATATCTGAAGACCTGTTTTATCCCTAGGGTATATTTGTAAGTTGAGGATTTTATTAAGAAATTCTGTACTTTCCTTGAACTTCTCATTAACAGTCTGTTTATGTTTTATCTTCTTTATTTCTTCCTTGAATTTAGCAATTTCTTATTTTAGATTCTTGGCCTCTTCCATGATAGCCATCATTTGGTGTCTTGAATTGTGTAGCTCTTCTTGTAGGGTCTAGACTTCCTCTTCTTTTGACTTTTGCTCTTCTTGATACTATGACAAATTTTATTTCAAATAATTGTTCTTCATCCTGCTCTTTCTCAATTCTTCAAGGGAACTTATGAGTTCTTCCTTTAGGTCCACCTCTCATTCCATATCTGAATCATCTTTTGAAGTTACTATCCCCATGAATATGTTTTCTTCATCTTCATTATCAACCTCGACGATAGAAGGATTTGATTCTCTTATTGTTTCAACTGAGTAAATTTTCTCCAATTTGACCCAGATCTCTTTAGCTGAGATACATTGCCCTATCTTATCTTTGATGGGTTGAGGTAATCCATCAAGTATGGCCTCCATTTCCCTTGAGTTATTTTTCTTGGAATCTTTGTGGGATGTAGTCCTTACTCTTTTTGGTAGGATGTAATAAGAAATAAATGAATGCCATACACCACATCCTAATGATTGTAAGTATACACTCATTCTTTTCCTCCATACTACATATTCACCTTTATTAAGATTTGGAGCTCTGTTGGAATCTATTTATTCTTGTTGATCCATAGTGGCTTTTAATAGGATCTTCCTTCCAGTGGTTAAATTGTAGTGAAGGAACCTACTCTGATACCAATTATTGAAATAATGGTCAATACCGAGGAGGGGGGGGTGAATCATTATTGTTAACTTTCTACCATTTTAACCACTTATTAAAACTCTAATCAAAACATATAATCAACAAGATACACAAAACACATATTTTTATTATGGAACCCCAATTGGGTAAACCACCAATACTTCCTATTAATGCAAAATTCTTATTTACAAATAGTTTTTCCTACTTCTAAAGACAAGGATGGTGTTACACCCTATTTAGAAAAAACTATCGAAAGGAACCTATGACCCCCTATTTTATCAGTTGCTACTAAAAGGACTCTACAACACCCTATTTGCCAACTTCTACTAGAAGGAGGCTACGGCCCCTTGGTTTTGTCAGCTACAACTGACAGGATTCTACTACACCATATTTACTAGCTACTACTAGAAGGAGGCTATGACCCCCTAGTTTTGTCAGCTACAACTGAAAAGATGCTAATAAACCCTATTTACCGGCTACTCATTGAAGGAGGCTACAACCCCTAGCAGGTTTGTTTCCTTCCCTAGAACCACCCTGCCACCCTAATATGCTTCCACTAATATTTCACATTTCTTTATTGTTCAATCTATATCACACCCACTAGTCTCTACTTCTTGTTTTTATAATCTAGAGCGCAGATATCATTTCTCTCATTCATTCCTCTGTGTATAAATACCTTCACATTTCCTGTGGATGCATATTTTCACCATTGCACCCTTTCACTCTTCGATCATACTTCTTCATGAGAGCATAACTCCTCATTCTAAGTTTCAGTCATAGATTCATCTACCTCCATCATGATTCTTCAAAAAAAATAAGTTAATTCCTTGTTAATCGATTTGTTGTTTAATCTTCCAGTCATGACCTTCTGCATTATCCATCTACACAACCATCCTGAGTCGTTGATCTTATATCAGGATTCTTCCTGATTGTAGATCAAATATAGGATGCGGTATGTGGATTCCCTAACAACGAAATTTGTCAAAAAAAAATTCCGCACATAGTTTTCCACCTCAACCATTTTACCCCGTTGATCTCCTTCAAGCTCTTCACGACCATTGATTTCCCATATAGTGGATCACCTAACTATGACATTTCTCAAAGTGTCTTTCCACTTAGCTTTCTGCCTCAACCATTCTGCACCGTTGATATACTTCAATCATTTCGTGACAATTGATCTAAGGTGGAAATAAGAGGTCGGATATGTGACGTTTTCCAAATATCATCTCCCGATTTCCTCTTTCTAAACCAATATTTCTACACCATTTATCTTTTACACATGTCTCCTGATAGTCAATCTTCTAGATCACGGGATGCGGAATGTTCGTTCTCAAAAACTCAAACGTTTCTTTCACAATTCTCTGCCTTCTATTTTTTGCACTATATTTTCGTATCGTCAATCTTTCACCGATGTCTTTCTTACCGTCGATCTTCCAGATCATGGGATGTGGAATGCAGGTTCTCGAAAATTCAAACGTTTCTTTCGCAATTCTCCGCCTTTCATTTTTTGCAATAATCTTTCCGCTCTGTTGATATTTGACGGATTTCTTTCTCACTGTCGATCTTCCGGATCACAAGATGCAGAATGCGAAACTGTGACATTTCCCACATTCTTTTTGCAATTCTCCACCTTCCTCTTTCTGCATCCCGGACTTCGGCTTGCGGAAACCCATATTACTCTAGACCTTGATTTCTCGTCTTCCACTTTCCACCTTGTGCTTTCTGCCTTATGGACTTCGAGTTGCAGAAACCATTCCCCAATGTAGATTTACTTGCGGGTTCAATCTTAACCATTGATCTATTATCAAATGTGGATTTTTGGATCTCCACTTTACTTTGTTTTAACATTAAGCCATTTTTAATCTCAACATGCAAAGTTAACATTTTTCTTGTTTTTGGCAGGTTGATAATTCACACATGTGAGAGCCAAGTGAGAATATGACTTCATGGATGGGTAACCAGTTCACTAGGAAACATGTCTACCTATTTTGATGAAATTATCATCACACAGATAAACCTTGGTGGACATTTACAAATTCCTCTTTCAACCCTATAAATTTGATACTTGGTCAACTTCCTATCTTTAGTACCTAAGGTACATTTTCTACATTTTGGCAGACTGATATTTTCCTTATCTGATCACCATAAGGAAAACCAAGGGCAAGGATAGAAAACCATTTCAACAATGACCAATATCATATCACCTTTAAATCTTACTAACAAACACACAACCTCCGGAAGGAATTTCCAAATGGTTTCTCAATCTCCTTTTTAAGACTTAACCAATTTTCTTAATTTGGTCCAATCTGCCTAAAACATTGTTTTGGTAGGTCCATAACTTTTCCTTCAGATTCTTCTAAGACAATCTGAAAACATGGTCAGGTAGACAAAACACAAGTCTACAAGACCCCTATGTGCTGCGGGAATTTACTCTAACCAATGATTTTAGGGTGGACATCTTTCTGAGACCCTCTTAGACCAGTTTTGACTATTTATACTTAGCCAATTTCCTGATTTTCACCAATTTGCCATATTTCTCCGGAATGATGTCATAAGGTAACAATGATTTCAAATTCATGCCACATCATCATCTATGACATGACATTCCATCTTATCTTCCATATCTCATCTATTCCATTCCATGCCATCATATCTTCCATATCATCATCTATGCCATGCCATGCCATCATATCTGCCATATCATGATCCATGCCATGCCATGTCATCATATCTACAATATCATCATCCATGCCATGTCATCACTACCTTTGTATTTCAATGAGTTTTTCCTACATCATATCCTTGGTTATTCCTTTGTCATTTGTGAACACCTTTGACATCAATGAAAACTATATACTCAAAAATTACTAGGTTTTACATATTTAACAAATTTGGATCTTCCTCTTCTCCATTAGTTTTTATTTCCCATAGCGATAAATTGAGAAAAAGTTGACACGAGTGATTTGGTCATGTAAAATATCACTCATTGTAGAGCTATGTAATAAAAAAATGTTTTTAAATATTCCTCTTGTTTCTTGTAGAGATGACCCTTGTCCCTCATGTGTTCTCCAAAAAGATCATTAGGATAATTGTAACAAACATGGCTCTGGGTAATCCTTGACCCCTGTGTAGATTGTTCATAGTGAGTTTTGTGGTTCACATCCTTATACTTATTTCTCTGGCCTCAAATTATTATTATATTTCATCGATGGATCTATTATGATATTTAGATCCTTAGGATTTAGTTAATATTAACTAGCTATAAAGTGTCTTTAGGTAAAGTGTGTTTCTTTACTATGAATTTGTACTTATGTAATCCGACAGTCATGATATGTTCTAGACATAAAGTGATATGATGGTTTTCCGTTACCATGATAATAATGGTCAGTAATCCATGGATTAGCAATTGATTGGTCTAGAATACGTTTTAAAGATCTTGGAAGCTCATTTTCTTTATTATAGATCATGGAAAACTCATATGTAAACTATTTTTCATTTTGCATGAATACATTGCTTCAAGTAGATATTTGGATAAGATCATCGACAATTTCTCTCTATAAGTGTGTTAACCATGTAACTAATTGATGTGTTGATATATGACCTATTTATGTGAATGGTTATTTAAGGTATTTGACCTTTATAGAAATATGCCATTTTAGTCGAACATGGTATCAAAGAGGCCATGAAGTCCCACTCTCATTGTTAACCAATATCTTCAACCAGTGTAGATGCATGCGTCAAAGGATTTTTGTATTCTTATATTTTTATGATTTTATGGGTTGAGAGAGGTGTTTTGTTCCATTTGGAGAGCCTATTTCAATTAGAAATGATTTTCACTTAACTAAAAATGGTTTGCTTTCCCAAGATATAACCATATTACTAGATTCATATGTATAATGTTTACATTTATGTTGTTTTAATCTTTCATATGTTGTTTCATATTTTATCCTAGTTTTCTATTTTATTCCTATTTTGTAACCTTTTTGGTCTACCTATGTTGTTTCTCATGTGCTCTATGTGAACTCAACACATAAAAACAAAAGGGAAATGGTTTTCTTTACTGCATATTCATTTTCTATGCACCTTGTGTGAACTTCGGAAAAACTTGCGTTTTTTGGTGAAGCTAACGAAGGCCTAATTACAAATTTAAGAAACTTTTTTTTAATGATGTGTGGCCTCATAAATTTTTATTGCGAACCAAAAGAAATATTTTCTGGGTAGATAGAGTCTCCCATAGGAACAATAAAAAGAACAACAACAACAATAACAACAACCCCATTCGCCATACTCTTACTAAATATTTTGTTTAACTCACTTGGTTTGAAAGATACCTTATTAAGTTACTTTAAGTTATATACTATCTTCATTGTAAAAAGTAATTCCCACTTGTTTTTATAAAAGTAGGTCACTCATTTAAAAACGTAAGTTATTTTTAAAAGTGTATTTATATGCAAAGTTAGTAGTTGGGGAGGGATATATAATGCATTGATAACCCATCACACATGGTTTAACCTATATATTCCACATGTTTCCTTGATTCCTTTTCTCCATTTTTTTCAAAAGCAAATTAATTTGATATCCAAAGTTTTTTTTCCATGATGTTTTTGTTGGAATAGTATAAACCCACTCATAAAATAATTAATCATTATTTGATTAATAATCCTAACCACTAGCCTATATAGTTGGCATCCACTTGTACCTTAAAGTCAACACTTGCCATATATATCCCAGGAATTCATTATTTCTGATTCTAAGTTTATCTTAACCACTTTATTGACTCCTAGAATTAGTAACTACACTTTCCTACAGATTCTACCTTATTCTTTTTTTATCTAGCTTTTATGTGGATAAGGTAAATCTAGTTAACTTGGGAACTGACAGCTTTTGTTTCCAACACATCGTCTATTATTTTCTCTCCATATTCCAAGATTAGCAAGTCTTTCCTTAACTCATCATCACCCACTCATTTTGTTGCTAATTCATGAGGTCCTTGATAGATTAGGAAAGTTCTTTAGCCACCTATGGGTGCTTATCATAATTAGTAAGTCGGATTTATGAGCTAGCATGAGTTGTCTTCCATATACTCTATTTTCCTTTATAAGGATGTGTTACCTATGTAATAATATCAATTATCATTTATTGATCTTTCATTAATGTGTGTTCATTAATTATTCTTCTTCTCTCCTTATGCTAATTCTCTGCAATTCTCTGTGAGGTTAATTGTGTGCCTAGATCCTTAGCTTGTTTATGAAATTCTCTATGCCATCAAGGATTTAGAATTTCTACTATTTTTCTCGAAACTACATATTTTTTAAATATGTTTGCATATAGACTATTAATTTCCACTTTTGAATCCTTATTACCTCAATATTCTAATATGGCCAATCCAAGTGATATTCTACTGAATACTACCAACTACTTATCATGGAGATCTCATATGGAGGATGTCCTAAAAGGTAGTGGACATTACATGATTACCTTGGGAAAAGTAATTACCACCACTAATGTTGATAAGAAAATAAAGCGCCCTACTAAAATTGAATAATCACATGGATTAATAGATATTTACCTCTCTTGATGTGTTCCCTCATGAATGATACATGGATTAAGTTACTAAAACAATCTGTCCCGTTGGTTGAGGAGAAAAATTTAAACATCTTGAAATTATTTTTGAAGGTTCAAAGAATTACTTAATTAGTAGTTGTTAAATTTTATTTCATAAATCTTGAGAGGTAATTATTAAAAGTTGAATTTATGAATTAATATTTATTTATGGAGTAAAACAGATAATTATCTTTAAGGGTGAATTCGAGGATAATATTTGACCAAGAGATAGCTTGCACAAGGAGGAAAGCTAAAGGAAATAAATATAAGAGGAAAATAAAAAAGGAAGGAAAAGATGACACAAACCAGAAAAAGTAGTTAAAATGGAAAATCAGGGATAAAGCAGAAATTATGCCAAGGCAGAAAAACCAAATAAACAAAGACAAGGATGAAAAGCAATGAAAATCAGAATAAGGTAAAAAGCCAAGAAAAACAATGAAAATCAAAGCAAAAGCATCAAAATCTTGTTAGTATTATATAATCCTCCCTTGCCATATATAGTATATTTGATCATTTTGTCTAACTTAGGGAGACATTATTATTGTACTAGAGTGTGGGAAACACATATAGAGGTTAACTTCCATGTAATGCATGTTCATGCATGAGTTTATGTTTCTATGAGACTAATCCCTACATTATAGGATCCACTTTGAGTGCCACCAACAACCTCCATCAGTTGGTTATGGTAGGTAGGAATTTATGTTGAGTCAACCTCTAGTTACATTCAGTTAGATCACTGTCATTCAATCTAGCACCAATTTTGCATGGCTGCATGGGAAAATGTTGCATTTTTCACCTACCTCATTATTTTAACTGGTTTAACTAGTTTAACTAATTGTTAGACTAATTTAGACATCAAGAGTTATACGAGTGGCTCCCTTGCAATGATTTAGACACTCCTAATTAGCTATTCAGTCAACTTGAGTTGCTAGATTCAAATCTTATCCACATGATTCGAATTCTCCTTTTTGTAACACTATTGTATTACTGTTGGATTAATGAAGATTAATGCTGTAATTTACTGATCATTTCTTATCAGAATTGTCTCAAATTTGTCCTTTTTAGTGTACATTGTTCTTGAGATTCCACTACATAATCCTACTTCAGAATTGCTCTCATTTTCCTGTAGATCAATAGGTTAAAAAATTCAACAAAGCTAAAGCAGGAAGGAACACAGTAAAGCATGAAAGAAAAGCAGCTTTATCCTTCCATGAGGGAACACTAGCCTCTATAAATTTCTCAATATGTCACCTCTCGTCAATAAAATAAGGAGTGTGCACCAATATCCCATCTTTTGACAATTTGAGAATAGAATTGAGATAATTGTGCTAGTAAAGACTTGGGAGATGTGCTCCTAGTCAAGTTGGGAGATGTGCCCCTGCTTCTATTCAGAGGATGAATACATCCATTCTTCATCACATACCTAATTTCCAGGTTTATTTATCTCATCTAAGTTTCTTCCATTTGGTTGAAGAAGTGAGAGATCCAAATCCTCCAATTCTTCAGTGCAATTTCACTATATTGATGTATTAATGTTAAAGACTATTTCCTAAGCTATATATGATATCTATTTCAAATTCATACTATTTTTTATGATGTAAACAATCTTTTATGAAATTTCCATGGCATTTCAAATTGTGTCTTTTATGATATAATTCGACATTGTCTATATTTTCATGCAATATTGACTAGTTTTGTTGTATTGAGCATAAATCATCCTCATTGTCACAATTTCTATTTATTTCAGTTCTTATAGACACCTGACACACTGATATAGTGGTTCCATTCCTAAAACCAACAATTCATATCCCTCTCTTGTTGTTTGGGAAGCATAGAAGTTGAATCATAGGTATTTCCACAAAACTAGTTTCACTAGTGCGAACCCCAAAGCTTCCCAAGACTGTTGCATAAATTCTAAATAATAATAATAATAATAATTAATAACATCGTATCGTAGTTTTTCAAGTATCCTTAATCCCATCCTTTCGCCACCAGTTGTTGGAGATTGAACCGTGAAGGTTTTAATTTGCATATGTTGGGACTCTTAGGAGTATAGAAGTAAACTTCAGCCTTGCTGATGTTTGAAACCTAAATTAACCCAATGCATTGTACATAGGAGCCTAAAAAATGATGGCACTTTCCCTAACTTGTTGATTGTCCTTAATTTCCCCTTTTAATCATTTTTAGCTTTTATTGCAATCTTCATAGAAACTAGTAATTCCCTTCCTTGTGAAATTTTACATAGTGTGCCTAAGTCCCTGAAAGGTCCATTACATTTCTTATGACATACACATCTACCTTATGTGATAAACTTAACCTATAAATTCAGGGAAAAGATAGAAAAACATAAGATAAAATGTATCAAATATATAGTTAGGTTCACTTTCCTCTTCAATGGGGGGGTATCTCTAAGATAAATAAATCAAGATACAATGGACATTATTGAACCACATTACATAAATTAATACACTATTTATAGATATTCGATAGTAGAAGGCCTAACTTCTTGTGTTCCTTCTATTGATGAGGGTTAACAACCTAGGGGCCTTTATTCAACAAGGAAGGATTTTTTATAGCAAGACACTACCCAATAACTATATGATGGACCGTACATTGATAAAGTAGGCGAGTTAGGGAAGGACCTTAAAAACCCCCCAACCCCCACCCCCAAGCCCCTTCTACCTGAAAAATAATTCTTGTATTCAAGGCTACAATTATGAAAATTTTGTAAAAGGGTTGACGATTCCCAAGTAGCATATTCTAGATACGTATCCTTCCATTAGGATAGAACTTTCTTGACTCTACATTAGTGTAGGCGAAGCTCTCATGTGGCCAAAATAATTATGGGATGAATCCAAATGGACCCCTCTACATCAAATTCTAGTAATAGGATTTGAAAAAAATAATTCAAACATGCAACCTTCTTCAAACAAAAGACATGAAATACCAGTTAGGTCTTGAAGTGTGATTGGAGAGATAAGTTGTAAGCCATCTGAACCATACCTTGAATAATCAGATATGGGTTGTAAAAATTTGATGAATGGGTGTTGGATAGCTAGTGATTTGTGGGATATTCCTTAACTTTCAGAACATGATGAGATATAATAACATTAGTGAACCATTCTTGTCATGCTTTTTCTACACATCCATATACTAGAGAAGATAAGTAATAGAACAATACATTTTCCTCATATTTTCTTGATAAATTGTCTACAACAAAATTATATATTTCCTATTTGTATATGATGTCATAATCATATCCAATAATCTTGATATCCCATTTATAATGCTCTGAGGATGACAACCTTTATTTCAAACAACACTCCAAGATATGGTGATTTATCTTGAAACTATGCCCTAGGAGATACAATCACCATGTATCAATTGAATGTAGGATTACCATGATTTATTACTTGAAGGTGAATTGTTCAAAATCCATGTTACCCATTGTTTACTCGTGAATTATAAGGGTCTGATATTTCATTAAGATTGCACCCAAACCTTTTAAGGTATCATCATATTTCAATACAAAGGTCTTGGTAAAATTAGACATGGATAAGACTAGGATAGTGTACATGAATACTTTAAAAATTTTAAGGTTGTTTGGTTGTTTCATTCCATGCAAAGGTACGAAAAAGAAGGACACATGCATCCACTCACTTTTAAAAACATAAAATAATTATCATCAACGATGAATATGAGTTATTTCTAGGATGAATGATTCCCATCGCCAATAGCTATTGGGTGATTCTTATCTCTTGGGTAATCCTTATAATTTCATTCTTTTGTGCAAAATATTGCCTATACTGGTGTACATTTGGAAGTTGGATACACATAATCAAGGGTATATCATGATCATGCTCACCTCTATATGGGGGTGCCCTCTTTGGTGTCTTAGAGACCCGTTGATCTTCATCTAATTTTTTTTTTAAGTCGGGTTGGATTTCTAGTATGGTGTTTTCCAGATCTTGTATGGAAATTAAGTGAGCAATAATTCCTTAGTTTTGGACATTCTTCAATAATTTTTCCATCCAATGAGAACTTATGATTTCAAGGGATATTTTCTTAATCCCTTTGAGAGTAAGAGTATGATATTCCTAATTAAAGATAAAGTATAGTTCCTTTAATTCCATAGTAACTACCCCCCATGTGCATATCCATTAAACCCCTAAACTATATCAGAATTACTGAATTCGAGCCTCACATTTTCACAATGACCCCACATTTCCTCATCCCAGCATTCGCTATCATAATTTTAAAGTTGGGAACTGAGTTGAAATAATAAAAGAGTTATTGAACCACTCATCGGTGAATAAAATTCTGGTTACTTCCATTGTAAACCAATAATACCACTTTCTGATGCTTGATGTAACCCAAAATTCTTGAGGTTTGCGGGGATGAAATACCAAATAAAGAATGAAGAGAGGTGAGTGGTAGTTTTCATTGATGAAATGATTCGGTTTTAATGCGAGAATGAAATGAAAGAGAATATATATATTCGCATACACATATATATGGAAAAAACCACATTGATATAGTAAACTTAGATTCTATTAAATGAATGAAACAAAACAAAATGCAAAACAAAAAGAGCTAGAATGGTTATAGATGTATCTCTAAGAAGAGATGTGGTGGATATTCTCACTCGTGACAAGATCAATAAAAAAGTAGGTTGAAGGGTATTTTATCATAAAGTCTTGGAGAGGCATAAAACCTTAAACCTAACCCTAGGAGATGAAACGTCATAAAGTTTATGGCCCAAAGGTGGCTAGTTGAACAATCAACTTCTTGGGATCATAAATTTTTCATACGATATTTGTTTGGGGTGCTTGATATCCCATTGGAAAGGTCTATATAATCTTTGAAACTTTCAAATGGGGATAAATTAATTCCATGGGGAATCCGTTGGCCCCCTAAATTGCCAAAAAAACGTCATTTAGGGCCTCAAAACGACCCCAAAAATTCGCGATCCAAAAAACCATATAAATTACAAGAAAATTGTCAACATGAGAAACTATTTTGAGAAAGTGGAATAGGATGGTGACCACCTATACCCATATGTATCATTCCTCCCCCCTTATGAATAAATTGTATCCATTGTGTTGAGTGCCCCCATCAAATGGGGGATCATCTATTGAACTTGACTCCTAGTGAGCCACTTGTGTTGGTGTAGATTCCATGCTTTGACAAATCGATATATTTGGATCGTTTGCTGGTGGGTTTCCTTAACCTGTGTATCCATGATATTATCAACATTTTCTTGTTCCATGAAGTCAGGATTAAGCTCTGTAGGTTTCAATTGTTCTACAACTCCGAGGTGTCCCATAGTGGTGCAAAATGGTCAAAGGAGCTCCACATTTAATACTAGGTGCAGGCCAAGGAATGGAGGAATGCTTAATTCAAAGGAATTGTTACCAACTTCCTTGGTGATGGTGTATGGCCCATATTGAAGTGTAAAAAGCTTAGGACAGAGTCATGTGAGCCTCTCTTTCTGAAAATGCAACCAAACCTTATCCCCAACGTGGAACTTGTGTGGAACCCAATGTCAGTCATGCTGCTGCTTGTATTTAGTATTATACTTTTCCAAAATGTCATGGACATGTTGGTATATGTGTTGGATTTGTTCAACAAATATGGTTTCCTTATAAACCTCAGCTTGAGCATGTAATGGCCTCCAAATTTGAAAATAAAAATAAAAAATATTTATAGGCCAGTTAAGTACTTCCTAATCTGGACATTAACTTATCTTCTGCGGAATGTGTCGATCTTTGGTTTCTATACCGAAGTGTCGTAAGATTTCCTTACCATTTATAGATGTTCTCTTATGTAACTACTGATGTAATTATATGCTATGTTTATTTTACTAGAACTGGTTTAAATGATTACTCTGCTAGTGCTTTACTACTTAACATGTATTTGCGTAGTTATGTCTTACTTCATGTATATATGTTTTGTTCAATTATATCTTACTTTTTGGTTATAAGTTTTGTTTGTTGTTTATGGAAAATAGTGCCTTAAATTTTAACTATCAAGGGGTGGAGTGGCGGGACTTGTATCCCTTCTGGGGCCACTTGAAGAGGTAACTAGTTGTACCTGTCGTTATGGGGTTTACTAAGTTCATATTGAACTAATGAAAACTTCTCCTTTATTTGT
Source organism: Pseudotsuga menziesii (assembly GCA_001517045.1). Classification (NCBI taxonomy): domain Eukaryota; kingdom Viridiplantae; phylum Streptophyta; class Pinopsida; order Pinales; family Pinaceae; genus Pseudotsuga; species Pseudotsuga menziesii. Next base: position 428,518 of record LPNX010909718.1, on the reverse strand, counting down.
GCAGGTTCATTAGGTGACGAATACTTTATACGACCGCTAATATTGGCATGCTACCTATGTTATACTACTTCACTTCCTTTTGAAGATAAAAGGACCCAGTCCTATCCTAGCAACTCTTAATACTATTGTTTACGTAATTGTTTACGTGGAGCTGGGTTATCAGACCTGCATTTATCTAGGTGATATCATTATTGCAGATTGGGACTGTGACAACTCTTATTCTTATGCTATGTATTTATAACATAATATCTATTTTGTGTTAAGCCTAAGGTTATTGGTTAAATCCTGAGACTTTCCCACCATTATATTAAAAGTTTGTATGACTGTTGGAATATATTAAACCCACTCACAACTTAGGATGAAATAATTAATCATTGTTTGATTAATTATTCACCCACTAGCTTAATTAGTTGGCATCCACTTGCACCTTAAAGTCAATACATGCCATCTATATCCTAGGAATGATTTATTTCTAATTCTGGGTTGATCTTGACCACCTTTTGACCATCCAGAATTAGTATACAACACTTTACAGCAGATTCTTCTTTATTCTGTTTTTTCTACTTTTTCTGTTTTTCTCTGGATAAGATAAAAGCTAGTAAACTAGGAAACTGGCAGCTTTTGTTTCCAACCCATCCTCCATTAGTTTTTCTCCATTTTATAGTATTATCATTTTTTTCCATCTCCTTGAAAAATCACTCATACTTTTTCCAACTCATGAGGTCCTTGATAGATTTGGGAAGTGCTTTAGCCACCTATGGGGGTTTGCTATATTTTGGTAAGTCAGTCTTTTTGAGCTTTATGAGTTGTTTCCATACAATTCGATTTTCCTATGAGGGATGTAATATTTATGTACACTATTATTAATCATTATTCAATGGAAGGATACACACCAATATTCATCTCTTCATTCATGTGATTCAGTCTCTTTTCTTCTCTCTATTTTCCTATGTATGCTTGTGAGAATTCTTAGTAGCAAGATATATTTCCTATGATTCTTCTTAGAATCATTGCTCATAGCATTGATCTAGTATTTATACATGGTATCAGAACATCAAGTTTGATCAATTTCTATAGAGTTGAGGAGCACATCCAGTCTCCTATCCCTCTCTGAAGAAGAGTTTGTCTAGCTTACAAGATTTTCTCCTAGTTTGTTTTGCAAGTTGCAAAGAGTTTCTTCTTGAGCACATCAATTCAGAAATATGGATTCTCCTTCGTCAATAATTATTACTCCCTTCAACTACCACGAATGGAAATCCAAAATCTCCATTCTATTGCGCAGTAGAGGATTGTACAAAGTTACTCTAGCTTTGGAGAATGAGCCCAATGTTGTGATTGAGAAAGCTAAGTGGCACAATATATTGGATGAAGCCTATGGATTGATTTTCCTCTCTATTTTTCCTGATCTACTATTTCATCTATATGGTTTTACCACTCCAAACCAAGTATGGACTCAATTGGAGTCTCTCTTTGGAGTTCAACATGAGCTAAGAGCGCATCAATTGGAGATTGAGTTATTCTCAATGAGTCCAAGCAATTTTGAATCTATTGAGGGTTTCTTCACCAATTTCAATTCACTTGTTCTAATGCTCAAGAAATGTGGGATTGAGAAAGAACATGATCAATTAATCCTTTCCATTCTTTCAAAATTGGGTCCTGATTACTCAGTTTTTGTGTCTACCTTTCATGCTACTAGGCTTGTTGTTCCTAAGTGGAAAATGCCTTATTTAAATTCTTTTCTTGATTCACTAACAAAGGATAAGGATAAATTGATACATATTGGTGTTACTAATTCTCCCAAGATCAAGTATCATACTCTCTTGATTCAAGGAAGCAAGAATCACAAATCAAAAGAGAAGCAAATTGTGAAGAAGCCAATGTCAGAAATTGAAGATGAAGATTCATATGAATATTTAATGAAGAAAGTTAAGAAGAAAGGGAGCACATCCAAGTGTTATTATTGCAGAAAGGGTTTTCATTCAGAGAAGAAAATTTTCAAGAATAATATGGACATTATGTCTTATCTTCTTGAGAATCACAAGATCGAAGTTCCAGATGAACTAGAAAAGCATGTTGATTCCTCAGAACAATGTCATACTGCGCAGTTCCATGGTGATATAACTTATGATTTGAGTTCCATAGTTCTCTCCTTCTCTCATGTCTCTGATATATATTTAGTATCTGACATGTCAGAATCAAAAATATCAGAACCTTTCTTTGATGATCCTCCTCTCAGTCTACTAGATTCATGTCCCAAGAATTGTGATTTTTCACTAGATATTGACTTGCCTTTGAGAAGCTCTTGCTCACAAGCTTGTATATCTGATTTAGAAGATTGTTTGCAGGATGATATTCATGTAATGACACATATAATACCACCATACATACCATATACCATACCTCTTAATAATCCAAATACTATACAAATCCCAAGCTCACTAGTTGATTCCTCATTGGTCTCTTATGCAGTGATATTTATCTTACATGGTTTGAAGTCTTTCCTATATTTCAGTGGATGTTTATCAATGTCCTTAGTCATATATAGACTGATATTAAATATGTTTGTATCTGTTCTAAACACTTATGTCTCAGATCTTATGCCCATCCATCATTCATATTTTTACACCTATCAGTTTTCCCCAATTACTCATAATTTTCCTAGTCTAGCCCTATATCCTCTTGGAGCCACTGAAGCCTTTGTCCTTGCTGTTCCATATGATAATATTTATGATATATCAGATTTTATCAGCCTCATATCAGATATATACAAGTTCTACAACATATTGGAATATTGACATGTGATTCACATCACAATTTTGCAGCTATTCAGGGAATTGGGTGTGAAATAAATTGTCTTAATTTTTGTACTCTTTGGAAAGGAGTATGCACAGATATATTTTCCATTTCAGATTATGTTTTCAAATCACATTTTGACATCAGCAAGAATCATTCATATAATGCTCCTACTTCACCAAATGATGAGATACAAGGAGTCTCTCCTCTTCCTTCTTGTAGGTTCTACACTCCAGCGCATGATCATGGAGTTCATGATTTCTTCAACAAGTCTTTCATCCATAAGAATTTCATTCAGATCATTCAAGTGAAGATAAGGATATGTTGAAGACATATTATTTCAAAATTTTGTGCCTTGTCCTTTCTTCAGGGAGGATTTTCCCCATGTGGTTTTGCCTCTTTCCTCACTTTTCTGGACATAATAATTGTTAAAGCGTGACCATAGCCTTGTTGCTGGGCCATATATGCATCTATATTTTTTGTCATACAATCATAAATTAATACTTATAGGGGGGGTGTTGGAATATATTAAACCCATTCACAACTTAGGAAAAAATAATTAATCATTATTTGATTAATTATTCACCCACTAGCTTAATTAGTTGGCATCCACTTGCACCTTAAATTCAATACATGCCATCTATATCCTAGGAATGATTTATTTATAATTATTGGTTTATATTTACCACCTTTTGACCATAAAAAATTAGTATACAACACTTTACAACAGATTCTGCTTTTTTCTGCTTTATTATGCTTTTCTATATATAAGATAAAAACTAGTCAACTAGGAAACTGCAACTTTTGTTTCCAACCCATCCTCCATTAGTTTTTCTCCATTTTGTAGGATTAGCATGTTTTTTCCATATCCTTTACAAATCACTCATGATTTTTCCAACTCGTGAGGTCCTTGATATATTTGGGAAGTGATTTAGCCACCTATGGGGGTTTTCTATATTTTGGTAAGTTAGCCTTTTTGAGCTTTATGAGTTGTTTCCATACAATTCGATTTTCCTATGAGTGGTGTACTATTTATGTACACTATTATTCATAATTATTCAATGGAAGGATACACACCAATATTCATATCTTCATTCATGTGATTCAGTCTCTTTTCTTCTCTCTATTTTCCTATGTATGCTTGTGAGAATTCTTAGTAGCAAGATCTATTTCCTGTGCTTCTTATTAGAATCATTGCTCATAGCATTGATCTATTATTTGTACAATGACATGGTTTATAGGGTAAGACATTCATGGAATATTTCATATGCCATGAAACCATAGCTTAGTGAAGTCAATGAGGGTTTTGGTGGGGGTTTTACCATTAAGTCACGAAATGGTATTTGTAACTATATGCATGGGGATAAAAAAAATTGCAACGAAGGTGGTGGACAAGGTGGTGTAGTTAATGATCCTTGGGATGGGTGTAAATGGAACCTTAAGCTTTGGGCCTTCACTGTTTGGGATTCATTTGGTCTGCGCTATGGGTGATCTATGTTGTTCAACTCTTTGCTTATCCAACATCATGGAGGAAATAGGATTTACCGATGTTGGAAGGAATACACTCTAGTTTTTTTTGCATTGTTTGTAATATGGTTGCTTCGGTTAGAGATTTTGCATACTCCTAATCATTCTTGGTTTTTATTTTGCAGGTGATAGGGCTTCCAAGCGTGGGTCGTGGGGGACTACCAAGATATCTCCGATACCCTTTCTAGTAAGCCCTACAAAAAAAAACAGGCCCTTTTACCTCTATGTGCAAAGAGTGACAGAGCATGAGCTCTGTGTGAGAAAGGGTTTATCATTTGTGAAAGTTTGGGATTATTGGAATTCAATAGATGCGTTTGGAGACTCTGTGATTCGGCTTGTATATAATGCGTTAATATATTGCATGACTGTGTATTTTCTTATTAGCAATGTTTATTTAATGGTAATTCATCATGCAATTTACGTTCCTATGATTTAGTATGGGGATGGTCGTAAGCTTGGATTACTGTTGTGAAAATATAGATGTCATGGTTGTGATAGCATAGACAAAAGATTTTTTACATGGATTATTTTAATGTGGATTTTACTTCTCGTCCATGAGCCTTGATCAAGAATGAAACGTGTAATTTTTTCTGGTTTAATCGTGAAACATTTATAGAGCAATGATTTTGATTACGGCTTAATGCTGGGTTTTGGGGTTCAAGCTTGATAGATGTGATTCCCACCCTTATGTGAAATACATATCCAATGCAAAGTTTCGATGTTTAATCCTGTACGTATTTTATTTTCGTTATCATAGTTTACTTTTGACTTATGTGGAAATTGTTAAATTTGCCAAATCGAATCCTACAGGATTTGATTCTTGGCAAGGTTTGATACAACATATGTTTTTAAGACATAAGCCCACAGGATTCGATCCTGGGTTGCGTGGGTTTGTGTTTTAATTTTGTATGTGTGGGATATGCTTTGGTAGAAGTGCCGACATGATTTCATCCTGAATGATTTAATTGGATACAATATTTAATAGTGAGTTTGTATTTAAGTTTGACTCTTATCCTGATGATAGATAGTATGTTTATTGTTTATAATAACTGTTCCTACACACCTTGATAGGTCTCGATCACTGGAATACGATATGGGTAAAGTTATAAAGTGGAAATTATTTGGTTGGAGGGTGTTTATGATATTTAGTAGTTTTTTTTTAAATAGGTTAACTTTGTTTATATTGTGTTTTTTCATTTTAATCAAAGTTTCAAGAATGAGTTTTAAGTTATAATTTTATGCATAGAATTTATGCTAAGGATATAGGTAATAGTTTTTATGGTTATAATTAATACAAGCCTGCTAGCAATATGAAATCCGCCAACAGAGAAAATATATAAAGTTAGTTTTTAAATAGTTCTTTGGTTTAATAAGTTTCAGCAGTTAGGGTTAATAAGATTTAGGTACAAAATATCTGATATTATTTTTATGGTTTGAACTTGAAATAATAAACAGGAAATCTAACTCACTTAAAAATATAGACTCTGTTTAGAGAAATACCTCTATCAGAGAAGACTGAAATTAACCTGTAAATGATAAAATTAAAGGTGATAATCTATCATTACAAATATGAATAAAATATATTTTCCTAACTAGAATATCATGGTTGAGTAGATAAAATAACCTAGCTATAGCAGACAAATACTACTTATCCATTCAGAATTTAATCTCCTCATTTAATAAGAAAACATGTGTAAATTGTAAGGGAAAATCAAGAACCTCATACCTGCAAGTTGAAGCTATTTTAATGGATGAAAATCCTGCACACTCAAATACCCAGTATTAACAAGTACATCGATAGATCTGACCTCTGTTCAGATAACCGAATAACTTGGGCACTACCACGTTCCACCCAACCATGACTCAGAACCATTCTTGGTTTAAATCCGGATCCCCCCCATTTGGTTCCAACATGCAAGTAGCTTAGATATCCTAAGGTAAGGATTCCCTATCTGGGATATCAGGTTCTGTATAAGTTTCCTTTTTCCTCTTAGGAAACAAATGTTCTCCAAGAACTCTCTTGAGTATCATCAGGTAGAATTATTGAATAAATAATTTAGGTAATTTGATTATTTATTTAAATTTAACTTAGGAACTTTTGACTAGTTCCTACATTGATTCTTGTAAGTATTTAATATTTAATTATCATTAGTAATAATAATAACATGTGGATCCTTTCATTATTACTTATAGTTACTAGTATTATTACTATGCTTACTCTTCTATACATATCATGTATAAATTATATATTTATATATATATACCATTTGTTAACATTTTAACTTTAGGTATCATATAGAATGATCCCTAATCATATGACACTTTTCTTTTAGCTTAGTCACTTTCTTTAATAAGGCCTTCGAGTAGGGGTTAGGTCAACTAGGTTAGGAAACTCTAAACCTCCTTGTATGTTGGATTCCCTCATATAACATGGTAGTCATTCAGTACTTTGATGAGATACATAAATTTGAAAATTCATTTAATCACTTAAAAATAAGTAATATGTGATCAAAGTTTTATCATATTCATTTTCACTCAACATATTAATTTTTCAGTAACTCCTAGCATTTATCCAAAGCCCATACTCAACGCTAAGAAACAAGGAGTTACAAACTTAGTGCAATTCTAGAGCTCCTTGCTCAACACTAATGCTAGGATGTATTTGTAGGATACACCTAGCGATACAATGACCAAGGATCCAATGTTCTAGAGCTTATGCTCAGCATCAACTTGGAAGGTTATAGGGATTATTCCCAACACTTCCAATGTTGATCTTTTCATGTGCTTCAGAGCTTCTCGCTCAACACAAAAATTTAAAATACTCATGCATTCCAAAGCCTCTTTCTCAATGAACCCATTAAATACTCATGTGTTCTAGAGATTCTTGCTCAACACAAAACATCACATACTCATGTGCTCCAGAGCTTCTCGCTCAACACAAACATCTCATCAATTACGTGCTTCAGGTTCCATGCCCAACACATTAAATCATTTATATAAAAAATATGAAATTGGCTTACGCCCAATATATCAAACAAATCATCATTCTCATGTGCAGTGGGGTCTTAGGCCCAATATACAAAATAAAACATCAAAACAACATCATAAGCAATGGGGCTTATGCCCATAAGTTCTAGGTCAAATTTTGGGATATTACAAAGCATGGGATATTCCTCCTGTGTGGATGCAAGGGGCATAACTACATCAACTGGGGACAATAGTTGGAAACCAAAGCACACCTGAAAAGGGTTGTTACCAGTAGATATATGAAGAGCTAAGCTATATATATTTTGAACATAAGTAAGCCTCTCATCGCACATGCAGGGATGTTTAGTATTGTACATTCTCAGAATATGCACAATCATCCGGTTGACTCCCTTTGTTTGTCCATCAGTTTGAGGGTGGAGGGAAGTCAACTTGGTGAGATTGGTATCCATCAGTGACCATAGAATAGACCAGAAATTGCCAGGAACCTGATTTCTTGATGTGAAATGATATTCTGTGGCAGCCCAAAATGAACCCAAGCATGCTCGAAGAATAGCTTAGCAGTGGCTTTGGAAGATATGCTCTTCTTGCAAGCTATCAACATGACCATATTAGAGAAGCGATCCATGACCAAAAACACATAGTAATTAGCATTCTTATTTGAAGGTGGTACCGACATGTAATCCATGGATATGGACTCCCATGGTCCATTTGGTGTGGAAATGGGGGTGTACAATCCTTTGCTTTTAATGGTTGATTTTTCAATGGCGTGGGTAGTGTAGGATATAATATATTGATCGATTTATTTTCAGATTTTGGGCCAATAACAATACTTCTAAAATACTACCATTATATTCTCAGTACTAAATTTCCTTTCCACCCAACTGTAATGTGCTTCCCAAATCATCTCCGCATGCTTGCTTGAAGAAACATAGAAATGGCCCAGCTGGCATAGCAATCCTTCCTGAAGATGAAAGTTTTCCACTATTGTACCTACACACAAGGATTGATAGATAGGATCGAAATCAGGATCATTGTCATATAGTTGAGTCCACCCAGAGGTATCATGGCAGAAAGAGTTGAGCACCATGGTTAATGATGCCACTCGAGGTTGACTGAGGAAATAAACGATTCAATTGGTGCTTCCCTTCTTATATTTAATATTTGGGTGGAACTACTGCAAGTAAGTGGACCACTTATGGTTTCATTCATTCTATAACTTTCCTTGGGTTTGGATGAACTATAAGCGCTTGTGATCAGTGTAGATGATTGTTTCTTTTCGAAGGATGTAATGCTTCCATTGGCAGCAGGCTGGGACAATTTAGTAACTTTCCTTGTCATAGGTGGGGTACTTACATATAGTATCTAAATGTTTCTCATTATGATATGCCACTAGATGGCCATGCTAAGTGAGGACCACACCAAAAACATTGTCACGTCCCCATGCCTCCGACCAGCAAGGAAGACGCGACTCAATCATTGACCATCCGGGCTAACTGCCCATGAACATGAAATTCACAAAAATTGCATAAACAGAATGCTTAACAAATTTGAACTAAAATATGCACACAAGATTATTCGTCATGCACAGATGCAATTTAATCCTCATCCACAGTGGAAACCAACAGCATTCATACATGCATGTATTCAACATGTTCATTTCATTTTCATTAACAGTAAATATAGGATTGCAGAGGTAAAATACACAAGATCACTTATCTTATGATGAACTCGATCCACAACCAGCTATGTCGCTGCAACGTTCCACCCAACCATAGGCCAGCGTGCTCCTTAATCTCTCAGCAACGCTGCCACCCCCGAGCTGGGCATGATTCTCCAAGGAATAAGGGAACTAGCAGGTTTACACATATCCAGGGATGCACAAAACACATAGCCAAGCCAACCGAGTTGGGTTTATCAGGCCATTAAGGAGTTGGAGAAGGAAGATTGCTAAGCTGGTGAGCTCATTATAGAGCCAAGGACACCCACACCAGAACTAGCCTGACCTCTAAGACACCCATCCACACCCAACACAAGGAATCAGTCCCTTCTCTGCTACACAGTCCCTCAGGCCCTGCATTCCCTTCCAGTGCTATTCAAGGGTGATGGAGAAGAAGGCCAGCCCTCTAGCTCTGTCTGTGTGGTTCCAACCACCAGGTTTATCAAGCAAAACTAAGCCAACATCCCTACTCCTCTCACGGTCCGAAGACCAACCATTGCACTCAGGCAACTCATTTAGCTATCACAGCCTAAACAGGGAAAAACGAATCTCAAGTGACATACAACAATTCCCAAACGCAGCAGCAACACACTTACAACAGGGGAAACATCAACAGTCCGTCCAAGGCAATTGAGCCATGGGAAGACTCACACAGACCATGCTGGAAACGAATTTACAAACTCCCAGCCTGGGTGTGAGTAACAATCAATGTAGAACCCACAAATTTGACCCATGGGGAAAGGATTCAGCCACATCATTCACAAAACCATGGAGGAAACGGCGTGGGTAAAAACTAGGAAGATTCCTGTGCGTGGAAAGAAATAACGGACTGGAAATGGTGGAAAACAAACAGAGCATAGAGAGGACGTGAAATTGGGCGTGCATGAGTGTTCAACAAACTCGTGGAGCCAAGAAAATGTCTGCGTGAGACCAAAAACGCCAAGAGCCTGTGCGTGAGGAGAAAACAGACAAAATAGTGGGGAGAGTAGCATTTCCTGCGTGAGTGAAGAGTGTGTTTTTCCTTTCCATTCAGAAGTCAACTATGGGTGGAGTGTGCGTGGAGGCATGGACTGACAGTCCTGCCACCCCACTCCCAAAACAATTAACTGCCATAACTTTTCCTAGCCGCCAGCAGAAATTATTAAATGGAGGTAGTTGGAATAAAACAAAAGAAGATGACACATGGGTTTTTCCCCCTTTTGGCTCAAGGTTTGACAAATACCCCCCCACATCCTTATCCTTGGGAAAATCATGCCCCATTCGATTTAGTTTCCATGACCGTAGCTGGTTGTGTTCATTTTAATTATAGATGCATATTTACATGATGACCAACATAATATGTGCCGCATGCCCCGATATACCATCGGTGACAAATTTAAATCCAAGACATAGCATAACCGATCAATGGTGGGGCCTTGGCCTTTAACTCCACACCATGATCATTTACAATATACACATCATATACATCTAATGCAACAGGGTCAAAACCGGGGCATTACAAACATAGTCTGAAGCATCTCTCTCAATCTCAAAGTGTTGTTGTAGATCTGGTAAGGTAAGGACGAGCGCTAAACATAAGCACTGCTTCATCTCCTCAAATGTGTGTTGTTGTGGCTTGGACCTACTGAAATTAGGCATATATCCACATTTGGTCACCTTTCAAATGGACCAAGCAATATTAGAGAAGCCCAACACAAATTTACGGTCGAATGTTGCAAGGCCTGGGAATATGTGAAGCTCTGTGAAAGTCGTCCGAGTCAGCCAATCGCGAATGGATTGGATCTTGGTCAGATCTACATGAAGACCATGTACATCCAAAATGTATCCTAGATATTGAACTCTTTACATTCCAAAGGATCACTTCTATAGATTTCCATATAACTTGTGATGTTGCAAGGCGTTGAGGACCTGGTGGATATATTCTAGATGGTCTTCCCATGTTCTACTATAGATGAGGATATCATCTATATATACGATCAGAATGGAATTATTGAATGGCCATAAAATTTCATCTATCATTGTCATGAAGGTTGCTTGAGCATTACTCAAGCCAAAAGGTATGTCCAACCACTCAAAAAGGCCTTCCTAAAATTTGAAGACAATCTTCCAGACATCGGTTTTATCAATTAGAACTTGATGATAGCCAGACTTCAGGTCAATATTGTAATTGGCCCCTTGAGTTGATCAAGGAGTTCATTGATCCAAGTAATGGGATACCAATTCTGTACTATGATTTTGTTTAGAGCTCAGTATTCATTACATAGTCACCATGTCCCATGTTTCTTATGTACCAACACAATCTAGCTCCCACAAGGTGAGGAACTTGGTCAAATGTGCCCCTTTTGGATTAACTCTTGAATCCAAAATTTTATTTATTCATTCTCCATGAGGGAATCCTTGTATACTGGCCTATTAGGTAAAGGCACACCACATATAAAATCAATGGAATGATAGACCTAACAATGTACTGGAACCCTGAAAGGTGTGGTGAAGATTTCTTTGCATGCTTCCACATTCTTATACACTTATTTCTAATTTGTATATGGGTTTGGTGTGGAGGTGATGGATTTTGTTATGATCTTTCATTCTCTAGTCAGAATGAACCATGAAGAGTATGTATTTCCATGTCTCGGATATTATCTTCCTACACTGCTTCACTATGATCAGAGACACTGCAGTAGTAGAAAGTGTCTCTGGGAGATTATCTTCTTACCTCTTTCTTTCTCTGCTCAGTGTTTGAGTCAAAATATGTATCTCAGGATTTTTTAGTGTCAAACAATGATTTTTTTGAGCGGCATGGATAGGTATTGTGCCAGGGTATTTTTTGGAACTCGCACCACTTACCATATTCCTTATTCAATTTCCCATTACCCTTCTTTTCCAATGGATTGGACTGGTTGTTGGGACTTTATCCATCCTTCCTATGTCCTTTGGGTTATGAATTAGGGGCACTTTTTTTTTGTTTCTCCTGCTGATTTGCAAACCCAAAATCCCACTTATTTTTTTCTTAAACTTTTCCTTGATTTCACGACATATCAGTAAGCTGCTCCTAGTGAGGATATGTCGAGGAAATACATTCCGACTAAGTGTAATTATGCAATCCAGTAAAGTAATTTAGAAATGAGTGTCATTCAGATTCCCTAATACCCATCTTTGAGCATAGGGTATGTAATATATTAGTATATTACGACACTATTTGGTCTCTTTCCTGACACAATGTCATCCACCGAGTGTATTAGTCATCACATTTTATGACAGAGTATAATTTCTCTTTGACGACATCAAAAAATTATTCCCAAGTGGCTTTTGCATTAAATATCTTAGGTTCATACCTCACATGCCTCTCGCAGTACCTGTCAGTCCAATATTTGACATGGGGGAGGGACTTAAGGAGCATGAAGGTGATCTTTTCAGTATTGGAAAAATTTTGAATAGAGAGGTAACCCTCTAAAAGACTCAACCATTTTTCCAAAGCATCTGCATTTTCCTTGAAGGGAGTCACCGCCCCTCCCGAAAAGGATGCTCATTGAAGGTGCATTTTCCATCTTTGGCTTTCTTCGAAGGATATGGGAAAATTTATCCATCGTCTTGTTCCTCTATCGTACAATGGTTTCCTTGAGAAATTGTTTAATAAGACCTCTTTCTTCATCATCTCTCTTTTCTTCTCCTGCCATGTGAGCATGCTTTGGGAGACGAGAGGTATTATCCCCAATATCAACTAGTTTGAGACCCAACTATCGATATCCATATCTCATCGAGGACATGCACTGAGAAACCATAAGAGAAAAACGATCTGATACCATTGATTTGGGTTTATGTGAGAATAAAATGAAATAGAATATATATATTCACATACACAAATATATGTCAATAAACATAGTTATACAGTAAACTCAAATTCTATTAAATGAATGAAACATAACATAATGTAAAACAAAATCATCTAGAATGGTGGTAGTTGTATCTCTAAGAAGAGATGTGGCGGCTACTCTCACTCGTGACAAGCTAAATACAAAAGGAGGTTGAAGTTCCTTTTATCATAAATCCTTGGAGAGGCATAAAACCATAAACCTAACCCTAAGAGATGAATCGTCATAAATTTTACGGCCCCAAGGTGATTAGTTGAACAATCAACTTCTCAAGGTATTAACTTGAGCATACGATCTTCATTTGGGGTGCTCAATATCCAATTAGAAATTTCTATTAGATATTTACAACTTTCGAATGGGGTCAAATGAATTCCAAGCGCAACCATCTGGCCCTCTGAATTGCCAGAAAACTTTGTTTAGGGACTCAAAATGGTCAAAAAAATTTGGGACCCAAAAAATTGTAGAACATTACAAGAAATTGTCAAGATGAGAAACTATTTTGAGTCAGTGGAATAGGTGGTTGACCACAAAAACTATCTGCATCATGCACTTCAATCTCCACTTCTTCCTACATGGGAGACGTTTGGTCAATAGTCTCCAACTTAGGGGTATTTTCCATAGTGATGTTTTCATAATTGGTAGGTGTAATCACATCAATTTGAAATATTTTGTGTTATTTTCATTTATGATCTAGCACATACTTTACATCAAAATTATAGAAGAGTCCCTATAGTTTTTGGTCTTCCATTTTCGATAGAGATAGCCTTTGTACTTTCAAGGGAGGAGAAAGAAATTTTCTTACAGAATTGACCTCTGTACGGTGTGAATAGGGATTGAATTATGGTTTGTACATTCATCGGTGTCTCTACTTCTAGATCCCTCTAATATGGCTCTAAATAGGTATCAATATGAAACACTTTGATTTTCACTTGAATCACCTCCTTGAGTTGACTAATGAAACATTATTTATAGAAACAATCTATTAAGTTCTCTATATGGATGCCTAAATTCTCAAAGCCTGAGATAAATTCTATGATCGATCCTATTGGGTGTAAGTTAGTAATAAACCCTAAATAATAAGTATCTTTCTTGTAATGGTCATGGATATATTTTACAAATAAACTCCAGGGGATGAGGTGCACATAGGATTTTTTATCCCACTCTCACCATTCCATGTTTCTATATGTAGATGCACGGACCCTACCCTATGTTTCATCATATCATCAATAATTTCATGAATGGAGAATTATTGTTCCATCTAGGTGAACAATCCCGATAGGTTAGAACCCTCAAACTTGTTTATGTCTACTATGCAAAATCGTTCTAGGTGTTATTATCCATGGAGGGTGGGTTATCGTTGTGAGGAATCGAAGGGGGTTTATAGAAGATAAATAATCCTAATAATATATTCCTTCCTAGAGTGTCTCATTATGTTGTGTATTCCAAGGGAATTAGTCTAACATGCCATGAGAAACCAATTAATTGAGCTATTCATTTGTTCTTGCCAAATTTTAGTCTAGGATGAATAATTCTTCTTGAAGTTTCTACATGTTTTTCATATATCACTCATCATTGTCCTAGAATTTTTCCTAAAGTTTCTTGTATTGTTATTCGAGGGTTGAAAACCTTGAAGAATTATAGAACATGTTCATGATTTGCAGGTCCTTGAAACATGGTCTATAGGGAATACTATCATTCACCATGGGATTTCTAAGTGATATTAAGGTTATAGAGTCCCAAAGATGAAGGAGTGGAAGGTTCTTTAGCTTTATTCTATACGATTAGATTCCAACAATAGTACTTAGAACAATATCTCAGGGAACTAACTAAGGAATCTTTTCCATGACCTTAGCCATACTACTTGACTTCCAAAGTACTAGAGAGTGATATCCCTTGTTTGTTTTCTCATTGTGCTATAACAAAAATACGATCAATCTATATGATCTAAAGCTAGTTATTGGTATACCAAGGAGACTTCCAATATACCCTAGGGTACGAAAAATTCAAATTCCATATAATTTTTTTGTCTAATGTGGTACTACTAAAAGGGGTACCAACATAGGTTACATGGGTGCAGAACAATGTGACTTAAGTACCACTTCTATTTTTTCCCTATATGTTTACCCAATTGTAGGTTTACTCGTTGAATGACATATCACTATGCTATATTAATATATCAAGACATTTCTATAAAAAAAAATTAAACTAGGCTCACTAACCCCATAAAGAGATATATAATCAATGGAGAATAATTTACTTTTTAAGGTAGTGTTTGAGGCCAAAATTTTGAAATAAGAACAATTCCTTGTAAAACCCTAATATAGAGATGGTTACAAGTTCATTGTGAAGATTTGCTAAGTTGGGAATTTATGCATATTTGAATATGAAATTTTGTTATTTATTACCCCTATAGTCCTTCTTTGTAACTCCATAGGTTTTACTAAATATTGATTTTCCAAGAAAAAATGAGCGTATTTTTCCAAAACTTGTTGATTTGGCTTTCTCATAAGAGAGAATTTGTAGAACCTACCATGCATTCCAATTTTTACGTTTGAAAATGAAATTTTTATTATAATTACATTGGTATATATTATTTACTATACAACTAGAGACACTCAATTTGGATTTTTAAAAATTTAAATATAACAATTTTACCCAGAAAGCTTGTTCAAGGCTAGTTTTTGGGATACTCACAAAACCTTACTTACATAGATATTAAATTATAATGTATATGTTAACACTGAAAAGTGTTCACCTAGCTTTCCATGGTCTAAACCATAGCCATACATCATATTCCCACCATATTTCCTTCATTTTGTACCTTCACAATTGTATTTCCCCTAAAAATGGTCCAAAACATCATTATTCCTTCCCACAAATGAAGGGATGATTATCATTTATTATGATTTATCCCCACTCTCCCAAAAAGGGTCAAAACCCCTAAAAAAAGAATGGGTAAAAAGACCACAGATATATTCCATGGACAATAAAATACCATGGGTCATTACCTTGGGTCAAAAAACCCTAGGACCATATTATAAATACATTGTGAAGGACTCTCCCATAACACTTTTGGATCACCTTTTTCCATTTTTCCATCAGTCATATCACATACTTTTCCTTCCATATTTTTCCATGCCATTTCCTATGGTGTACATTGAGTTCACTCTGTACCCATTTGGATCAATTACCCTCACTTAACAACCAGTTGTGGATGATATTGGAGACCCAAACCATGGAGCTGCAAAACCACTTCCAAGGACGGCTACAGTGGCCAATTTTCAAAAAAGTGTGTCTATTTTATTTTCTACATTAGTTAGTTTATTAATGTGTTAAAACCATTAAAAATATGTGTCATTAATGTTTAAGTCTTCCTTATGCTCTAAACGGGCTAAGGTTGGTGCATCTACATGTAGTAGGGGATAAATACCCACTATAGTATAGTGAAATAAAGCCTAAATTTTTGGACCAAGATACCTCCTTATATTCGCTTTTAGGTAAAAAATTTAGACATAAAACTTCACCAAAACAAATAGAGAAAAAAAGCCAATATGACTCATTTTAAAGGAGCGAAACCTTTTGGAATAGTAGAGAAACCCTAACTTATATAGGTTGTACCTACTAAATCATAGAGATATAGAGGATGAAATATTTATATATGTTACTTCCATATCTGATTTATTTACCTTGAAATTTATGGATCCTAAAACATGATAGAAACCAAGTTGGAGAGAAAATGCTAATATGACTCGTTTGAAAGAACCAAATCCTACCTTTAGAAATGGTGATGTATTGGTAACTTCGGAATGTATTCACTTGTATATTTTTATATTGTATTTCATTGTACCTCGACGGAGATTTTTTTTCCTCCGATCGGGAGAGTCATTAATATAATAAAGTCATGTAAATTCATTGATTCTAACCCTCCATTGTAAGTCGGGGCAATAGACCCCACAATTGAGTTGTATTAGGGTTATTAGACTCTCCTACAGAAGTCGGCCTTGTAGAGTAATTGTCAAGTGGAAAACAAGTATAAATGGAGAGTGAGACTCTTTATTTGAAACACACTCTCACTCAACAATGGTGCATGAGTGAGAGAGAAGTAGCTCACACAAGTGAAAGAGAAAACATCTATCGGAGATCATCTTTGTATATTTGCATTTTTCTTTTTCTTTTGGTGCTCATTCTATCTCTGAGGAAGTTGTGGGGTTTTCTCCTTTATGGTTTCCCCGAGGTAAATTATTTGTGTCTCTTATCTCTTGTGATTATTGTTGTGCATGTTATTCTCTCAGATAATATCCTAGATCATATTGATTAAATGATAAAAGTCAAACTCTAATTTGACCCTAGACCAGAAAATCGGCACTGCAAAAGATCAGCTCGAGATCCAGTTTCGACATCTGAAATTGGTAAAATGTAAATATTTTGTATTTCCATTTGAGGTTCTCATTAAAGATGTCTCATCACACCAAGCTTGATGAAAATATTGAAGGAGCTGAAAACTTCTGAGCATGGAAGTATAGTATCTCACTGGTTCTTGAAGAAAATGAATTGGACACCTACATAAGTGGAGAGGTTCCAGTTATAGAGGGAGATGAGGCTAAATCCTTACACAAGAATAACTTGGTCAAGGAAAAGGGGATTATTTCTGATTCTATCAAGGATCACCTTATACCACAAGTGTATTCCCTAAATACACCTAAAGAGATGTTTGATTCCTTGAACAAGCTATTTGAAGGGAAGAATACAAATCGGAAGATGACTTTGAGAAATCAGTTGAAGAATGTAAAGATCTAGAATGAAGAGACCATACAGTCATACTTTACAAGGGTCTCTCAAATCAAAGAACAACTTGAAGCAGCGGAAGAAGAAGTAGAGAATGGAGAAATTGTGATAACCACCTTGAATGGCCTCCCTAGGTCATGGGACTCCTTCATTCAAGGGATTTGTGCAAGAATAAATCTAATCACTTTAACTGGATTGTGGGAGGAATGCTCACAAGAAGAAGCTCGAGTAGTAGCTTGAGAAGAAAAGATGCGAAATGAATATCAACCTCTCACAGCACACACCAAGAAAAGCAAAAGGGACTACCATCATCCTAAAGGTAATCATTCTCACCAGAAAGACAACCCTAGAAGATATAGTAGAGATCTATCTAAACTTGGATGCTATACATGTGATGAGAGAGGACACTTTGCTAGAGATTGTCCTAGAAATAATGGGGGATCTCACAATAAGAACGACAACAAAATAAAACATCATGCTCACACTGCAGAGGATGATGAACCTCCTAGAAAGATAGTCAAAGAAGAAAGTGAATATTCTTCAAGTGATGAATAGTATGTTTTGATTTATGCCCTCACGGGAACTGTTACACATGGAAGCAATGATTGGCTCATAGATAGTGGGGCTTCCAAGCATATGAAGGGATTTAAATAATCCTTTGTGATACTATCCAAACATGAGTCATCCCACAAAGTAAAACTTGGGGATGACTACCAGTATCCCATAAAAGGTATTGGTGAATCCTCCTATAAGCTAGAATCTGGAAAGTCTATGAATATGAAGGATTTCTTATTTGTACCAAGACTAAATAAGAATCTCCTCTCCATATCTGCATTGGATGAAAAAGGAAAGAGGATTGCATTTGTAGATGTCCAAGTCTTTATGTGGCCAAAGGGAAAGACTATAGATGATGTAGTAGTGATTGGAGAGCAAGAGCGAGGCTTATACAAATTAAAGGGCCAACTAGAACAAGCTTTGTTCCATGACTCAGTAGAGCCAAGTGAAATTTTGAACAGAAGGCTTGCACATGTGCATTATAGGGCACTACCACATGCAAGAAAAGTTGTTGAAGGTCTTCCAGAAATGCAGGCAAAGCATGAAGGTGTTTGCAAGGGATGTACGAAAGGAAAGAAGACAAAGAAGACATTTCCAAGTAGCAAGAGTAAGGGGAAAGGAATCTTGGAAATCATCCACTCCGATGTATGCAGTCCGATGTCAACCAATTCATTAAGTGGGTATGTATATTATGTTTCTTTCATTGATGATTTTTCTAGGAAGACATGGATATATTTCTTGAAAAACAAGGATGAAGTATTCAGTAAGTTCAAGGAATTCAAAGCCTTAATCGAGAACCACACAGAGAAGAAAATAAAGACCTTTCGATAAGACAATGGAAAAGAATTCACATCAGATGAATTCAAGGAATTATGCAGAGATTCGGGGATTAAGAGGGAGTTGACCAATCCATATAATCCACAACATAATGGGGTTGCAGAAAGGAATAATGGAATGATTATGGAAGCAGCAAGGGAAATGCTTCATGACCAAGATCTCCCTATGCATCTATGGGCAGAAGTTTCTAGGACAACTGTGTATGTACAAAATCGTACTCCGCATAGAGTACTTGAGAAAAATACACCAGAAGAAGTATTCTATGGTAAGAAACCAAAAGTTAGTCATCTCAGAATTTTTGGTTGTTTGGTGTACATACACATTCTGAAAGAAAAGAGGACAAAGTTAGATCCTTCAGGAAAGAAGGGTATATTTGTGGGATATAGTGAAAGCTCAAAATATTACATAATATATTTCCCAGGATTCAAGAAGATCAAAATCAGAAGCGATGTGACATTTGACAAAGGTTCAGCTTACAACAAATCCAGAAAAAGACCTATTGCAGAACTTGAAGAAACAGAAGTACCCAGGATCCGAGATACAACTATGAACGAAGAAACTCCAAAAGAAGATCGAGAAATGAAAGAACCTCAAGAACCTGTAGATCCACCCCAAGAGAATAATCCCTATAGGAGGAAAAAACCATGGGTACAAGAGACTATCCAAGGTGCAGAGAGATATGGGGCTCTAGAAGAAATGCACAGAGAAAAAAAGAGAACTAGGTCCTACTCCATTTATGTATTCCCACTATGTGAAATCATTGATAAAGAACTTTTCAACTATGAAGAAGTGACAAAAAAGAAAGAATGGAAGGATGCTATTATCGAGGAGTACTATTCGATCATGAAGAATGATTCCTGTGATGTGGTCCCAAGACCATAAGGAAAGTTTGTTGTCGCTTCCAAGTGGATCTACAAGCTCAAGCATGCTGCAGATGGAAGCATAGAGAAATATAAGGCAATATTTGTGGCACATGGCTTCTCCCAAAAGGAAGGGATAGATTATGAAGAAACTTTTGCACCTATAGCCAGATACACTTACATCAGATCAGTACTTGCTCTGGATTCAGTGATGAAATGGAAGATACACCAGATGGATGTCAAGACCACGTTCTTGAATGGTGTAGTAGAAGAGGAAGTGTATGTGGAGTAGGCACTCGGATTTGAGACACATGATACAAAGAATCATGTGTGCAAATTGAAGAAGGCCCTGTACAGTTTGAAACAGGAACTCGTGATGTGGTACTACAAAATTGACAGCTTCCTAACTAGCTTGGATTTACCAAGAGTAAAGCAGATTCCAACCTTTACTACAAGGTTGAGGAAGGGAACCTAGTGATACTCCTATTGTATGTAGATGACTTGTTTGTAACAAGTTAGGATGGGTTGATTGTTGACACAAAGAGGAATCTTGCTTCTACATTCGAGATGAAATACTTGGGTATGATGCACTACTTTCTAGCCATGGAGGTGTGGAAGAATGCGGATGGAATATCCATGGGACAAGGGAAGTATGTAGTGGAGATTGTTGTAAAGGAAAGTGTCCTATGTCTAGGATTTAAGAGGCCATCAATATAATGGGGTTGAAAGGTGGACGCAAATAGTTCTGCAAGTAAACACAAGCAAGTTTCAAAGATTGGAATGGTTCATACCTTAGCCAAACAAAGGTTGATCCAAGCAGCCCTCCAATCCTCTTCTTGCTCCTCTTGCTCCAAGACACCTACAAAACGAATTATACCTTCCTCAAACCAAAATGACCACATATAATGCAATGATAATCAAATAAACATGAAACAATGATCTGATTAACATCATCATATGATCATAAACAGAGATTCAATCACACATTGAACAATGATTTGGGAAGAAGAAGGACATCACATCTTTATTAATATTGAAAACAAGTACAAGCATACCTTCTATTCAAGTTTGGCACCTCACAAAACCTTGATCCAGTTCTACTGCTTCTCTTCTCCAAGGAACTCATCCTCCAAGCTCTGCAACACAAGGGGATGACCGCTAGGGAAAATGTGTGGGCAAAGAGAGCTCCAATTCCTCTAGAATAACAATGCAAAGATTCAAGTCCCCTCTCATGGACCTCCCTACCTCTATTTATATGCTTAAGGAAGAGTTAGGGGCGAAGACGAAGTGGTTACAACTGAAGGAGTCAGTTGCATAACTACCCAAACTACCCGAATTTCTAAATTTTTGTTTTTTGACATTTTTAAGAGGCATACACGGGTTGCATAACTAGACAGTCATGTACATGAAAAGTATATGTGGCTTTCTAGTACATAAATTCATGTATATAAGCACACGTGGGTTGTATAACTAGCAATTCGTGTGTCATACGTGGGTATTATAGAGAGAAACTCACGTATAGACAAAAAAAACTCATTTTTAGGGCATTTTTTGGGCATTTCCAGACTTTACTGTCGTCTGGAAATTTTTAGCTAACAGAAATATATTTCCAACGACGTAGAGATGAGGTCAAGCGGAGTTACAAAACTCAAGATATCGGTCCTCCAAGTTAGGTGTTTTTTCAATGACTTTCATGAAGTGCCGTCATGGAAGTGTCGACATGCGACGAAATCATGGGAAAGTGGTCACAGGAAGAGATGTGTCATTTTGAGATATAATAGATTCCCCCTAATGTGTGAGGTTAGAGGGGAAGAGGATAGCCGAAATACATTA
Source organism: Pseudotsuga menziesii (assembly GCA_001517045.1). Taxonomy (NCBI): domain Eukaryota; kingdom Viridiplantae; phylum Streptophyta; class Pinopsida; order Pinales; family Pinaceae; genus Pseudotsuga; species Pseudotsuga menziesii. The sequence goes on along the minus strand of LPNX010909718.1, from coordinate 406,754 downwards.
TAAAGGAAACAGCTGAGTATGGAGAGAGCAGAGAATCCAAGATCAAAAGGCTCGAACAAAAGTACCTGTAAGAGAGATAAATGTCAGAAAAACTGATCTCTGGGACATACAAGTCCATATACAAAACATCACCATAAAGATACAGGCGGATCCAACATATGTATAACTGATGAAACTATCATGGTTGTTCAATATGCAAAAAGGCGCCATATCAAATCTAAAGAAGTCATGGCCACAAATGAACAAGGTGGATCCATACTCAACAATCGATCATAGCCACAAAAAATACATGGTGGATCTATGTCTCAGGAAAATGTCATATAACATATAATAAAGTCTTGTGCAACTTAGGCAATAGAAAAATAATGATGCTACTGTCGGCCCAAGGTCTTCAATCCAAACCGCCCAAAAAAGGTACGAATCCTAACCATGCGAATAAAGGGAGTTGAAGTCGAACATGGAGGAAACCGTTTGATTACTAGTCAATAATGAGAACCGTTAACAAACGCGAGGGAAACCACCATTAATGAAAATGGTCCCCAAAGTACCTAGTACATTCTAACAAGTGTGATTACAAGGACTTGAAGTCGAACACTTGAATAATCTATTGAGTAGGAGACATTAAGGTATCCCCACTACCCAATAGCGAGGGAAATTTCCATTGATGACAACAATCCCCAAGGTACTATCATAAAACTCTAAATCTCATTCCCAGAGCAAGAGGTGTTGCAGTCGATAGGAAGAGATCCGTTGGAAGGAAGGCATTAAGGAATCCTTCATCATCCAACATGAGGTAAGTCAAAGACTAATTGGATCTAGAATTGGTACTGAATTTCACAACAAGGAACGCTGAAGACATGATGTAATGAACTGATACCAGGGGATGGCCAACACAAAAGGTCAAGGAAACTGCAGAATGGCCGACAAAGGTTTAATCCTTGAACAATGAGCACAACACAAAAGTGACTTAGGCATCTTTTGACACAAAAGAACCAACAAAACAAATCTGCAATGTAGGAGACATTGACAGATTCCCCATATAATTGGAAAAGAGACCAACTGGAGGAGTAAAAACTCTGAATCGGGATAAGGTCAAAATACTAGGACCCAACTGTTGATAGACTCAAAACTAGTGCTTTGTTCAAGGAAACAAGACTTGCTGCCATGATGTAAAAAACATGTGAATGAACTTCCCTTCCCCTCTTTCTTGTTAATGTTTAACGAGTCCAAGAAAGCAAACTCGAGACCATCTTCATTTTTGGCAAGCTCAAAGAAAAGAAAGAATAATGCTTGATAAAGCACTCATTCGTGGATTTTACGAGCCCGAACTAGTACATGCTTGACGGTGTTTTCATAGTTTAGAGAGTCTAAAAACTCCAAAGAAGACTCCAGGGGGGTCCTTTTTCGTACAATTTAGTCTCCTGAGGCCGAAAAAGTATAAAACATACCAAAGAAGAACTCTCTTAGCTTCCAAATAAGTAAGGCACACCTTTTTTGCATTTAGTCAGGAAGGTCCGAAAAAGGTTAAATTACCACCTACCCAATGCTCCTTCAAAAGCAGCATATAGCCTAAGTTTTATGAGTGTGAAGGAAGGCAAGATCACTCGGAAAGATCCATTTGATTACGAGAAATGGGGCTTATAACAATAAACTCAATGCTTTGTTCTTTAGGGTTTAACAAGCATGACAAAGACATAAAGTACACTCAGAATCTTTTTCATATTTTGGTCCAGAGCATGAAAAAGAGAAATCTAAGCTCATACCAGGGGTTCATTTTCCGTAAGTTTAGTCCCTCAGGTATGGAAAAGTGATAAACCTATGCCTGAGAATACACTTCTCAATTCCAAAGAAAAGAGAGTGATCCTTTCTCGTATTATTCAACATGGTCCGAGAAAGTGATAACCTACCACCAATGTGGATGCCTGTTCACATATTCTTAACGAGCCTGAACGGACAAGTTTACTCGGCAGTCAAGTTTATTTTGAGGAGTCATACCTGGGCCTAAAGAAACTCAATATCTTTCCCGTGAATTTTTAACAAGTCTGAAAAATTCAACTCGCGGCATCCTTACTGTTTTTAACGAGCTCGAAGGAGAGGAAAAAGAATGCTCTAAATGCGAGGAGACGAGTGTCATAGGCAGGCGAAACTAGTTCCAAGTGCAAGGAACAAACCTATGCATAATGCAAGGAAAGTGAACAAGATAAGGACACTCGGGGAATGTCTCCTCAAGGTAAATGGTGTCAAGTTGCAAAGGAAAAATGATACAAGGCTTAGCGATGATGAGAACAAAGATGAGGGCTTATACAACGAGCTAAAAGCGTGGAAGCCGGCATCAGGCTCAAAAGTGCGAGCAGGATACATGCAAATGCAATTACATCTTGAAGCACAAGGCGAGGCTAGTAAACAGTTGTGAATCCAACTAAGAATCATGTCTCCAAGAAACAACAACATTAGAATCATATTCAGAAGAAACGATCCGATGTGGGTCACTTTGGCAGAAACACATGTGACTTTGCTATCTTCTACAAAAGGTAAATTCAAGGAAGAATCAACCAAATAAGATTCTATAGCACCAAGGATCAAGGGTTTATAATCAGTAAGATCAACCTCAGAAGGAGAGAAAAAATCAACAAGGGAGATAGAGTCTGCAGGAACAAACTCAATATCACAAGAGTTGAAAAATTCATAAGAAAAATCAAACTCATCAGAATCACTGACTTGTTGTTCGAAGGAAGAGTCAAAAGACTCAACAAGACCAACATAAGAAGAAAGGTCAGGCTTACTAGGAAAATCAGGGTTATACTTAGGCACAACTAAACCAACATTCAAAAGAAGGTCAGACTGTATCAAAGACTGTAGGAAGACTTCATCCAAAGGAAGGAGATCATCCTAGATAGGACACATGTCTAAACTTTCAAATGGATTGACAGAGTGGAGAGCAAGCTCCATGGTCTGTATAGGATAACTCACCTGTTCAACTGCTGGGACCAAGTCTTGAGAAGGTAAGCATGAAAATAGAGGCTGCTTCTCAGAAGCAATTGATTGCAAAGGACATGAGGCCACATAGCTCACCTGTGGCGAGGTAGTGTCTATAGAAACACTGGGAATCAATAAAGGAAAGACCTGGTCTCTAGTTGGGTCAGGAGACGGATCAAGAAAATCCAACTGATTGATAGTGACAATTTCTTCGCCATGATTAAAGTACATCACACGAAAGAATGTTGACACCACAGCTTTCATGGCATAGACATAATCACGTCCAAGGAGCATATTGAAGTCCAAGGGGTCTTCTATCACCATGAAGTCAAATAAGACGGTCTTCCCACCCAAAGTAACATGTGTTTGAGCAAGAATTCCCAAGGCTATACAAGTTCTTCTATCAAACGCCAATAACTGACTAGTAGTCGACACAAGGCTGGGAGATCCCATGCCTCGCCAAGCACGAGCAGACAAAACACTAACTGAGGCTCCTTCATCAACAATACAACGAGCGATCGTGTAAGGTTCAACTTTGACCTTTATCTAGAAAGGTGCATTAGAAGGAAGGAACGGCTCAACTAGGCTATCCCAATCAAAGGAAGCAATCCGAGAGCTTGGTGGGGGTTGATCTAAAGCGAGTTCAGTGCCCCCTTGTTCAGTAAGTTTTGAACTGGCAGTGAAGAAAATGTGACTAGCAGACACTTCACTCTCCATAGGAAGAGTGGGATTGATCGACAATGGGATCGATTCAACCGCTTTGTGAAAGTCACTCTCCGAAGGGAGAGTGGGATTGACCAAAGATGACATTGGTTCAATCACATCAAGATCACTCTCCGAAAGAAGAGTGGGATCGACCAATTCTGAGATTGGTTTGACCACTTGATCAACCAAAGGTTGAGTAGGTTGTTGAGAAACTATAGGTTGTTCAGGAGAAGGAAATTCTTGAGTCTTGGACCACACTCTTCACACCTTTGGGATAGCAGGGCACTTGTGAGTAAGATGATCTCCCTCACATAGCATACAAGGAAACTTAAGTTTGCACTTCGAACGACTGTTTTCTCAACATGTCAACATGACTAGTAGTGGATGACTGTTTACTCTCAACATGACCTGCAGAGGATGAGAGTTTTCCCCCAGCATGAACTATAGAGCCTGGATGACTGGGTCCAACCTGACTAAGAGAGGTTGGTTGTTGAAAAGCTTCAAAATGTTCAAAAATGGGATGACTATGAAGCCAAACTCTTCGCACCTCCATGATAGAAGGGCATTTATAAGTAAGGTGGTCTCCCTCACAAAGCTTACAAGGAAACTTGGGCTTGTGTTTTGAATGGGTAGTCTTTTCAACAGTGTCAACATGACTCACAGTGGCTGACAGATTGTCTTCAGCATGAACCACAGAGGCTGAGAGAATGCCCCCAGCATGACTTGCAGAGGCTGAGAGACTGGGTCCAACATGACTTGTAGAGGTTGGACGGGCACCATCAACATGAAAAACAGAGGCTGAATGGTTAGGATCAACATGCTTTGCAGCAGTTGAGTGTGTGCCCCCAGCATGAACAACAGAGGCTGGGTGGATGGATCCAACATGAAAAACACAGGTTGGATGGGGAGGTTCAAATTGAACAACAGAGGTTGAATGGGTGCCCTCAACATGACCTATAGAGGCTGAATGACTGGATCCGACATGACCTAGAAAGGTTGGAAGGATCCCACCAGCATGATCAACAGAGGCTGGATGGTGAAGACCAACTTCACTTGCAGAGGTCGAGTGCTTAGATCCAACATGACCTGCAGAGGTTGGATGGGTGCCCCCAGCATGGACCACAGAGGCTGGGTGGTGAGGTTCAACTTGACTTGTAGAGGTTGAATGGGTGCCCCCTTGCTTATGTGCCTTCTTCCTATTCCTCCTTCTTTTACTCCTTTTAGACTGCTGGTTACTGGTATCAGTACTTTCACCGCATGAGGTAGAAGGAGGAGGAGAATCAACTATAGGTGAAGGGGAAGCAGTGTTTTGATGCCCTTGATATAAGGACATTACTTGAGAAGCATCAGGATCATTCAAGATAGTTGGAGTGGAAAACAACCACACCGGTAGCCCTAGGGTGAATCCAGGAAGATTCAGGGTGGCCATCAAGGGAACACCAACATTCCCTGTGAGAGGAATAGTACAAGGATTTTTCAGCATGGGGATCTCTTGGTTGGTGTTCGAAGGGGTGTTAGCCATAGTTTCAAACTAGGAGACAAAATCCAAGGTTGATAGGCAACCAAAATTACAAAGAACACACCTAAAGGCACACTAAGTATAGACAAACCACACAGCACTCACTAAAAATTCCTAAAGCCAAACAGACAAACAAGTATAAGATATACTTTCCAAAATAAAGCTGATAGACAGTTACTTGGTGTCCCTATAGATGTTATTAGGCACAAGCGGAGGAATTACCCACCGCCCTCCCACACTTTCTACCGAGGTTACCTTCCAATCCCATCCAAGGTCCACCAGAAATAGCCTTCTGGTGTACCTATGTATGAACCCTAGATGTCAAAGAGACTAAAGGCTACCTTAACTATATTGACAGTCTGGGGGGACAGTCACAAGCCTGATTCGTACGCATGGGCAGGGTAGCTGATCCTGAAACCTTGTCTAAGACAGAATCCCCAGATGCATAAAAACCTTGGTCTACGCTTTGACAAGGAATCAGAGGGTTATCTCCTCAGTCCAAGTCTCCACGTGGCCTCGTGCTTAACTCCTATTTGAGAGGAACTTCCCAGATACAATCAATGTAGAAAAGGGTTTACCTAGTGATTGGCCAACTATGTCTGAGATTTAAATACTTGTGGAGAGTTAAAACTCCCTAATCTACAAGTCTAGCCTGAACTAGTTGGTGTATGACCCTATAAAATAAAACTTACTAATAATTTTAAATTATATCGTTTATTTTAAGGGTTGTTTTTAGTCAGAGGGTAAATGGCGTGAAACTTATGTGGTGTTTTGACTCAAAGTTGAAACAAAATGACTAAGCAAAGAGATATGAAATGCAAAAAGCAAAAACTATTCTCTTTATTTTTCAAATAGAAAACTTGAAAGCCACAAAAGAACAATTTTTTTTTTATATTTTTTCAAAAACAATGACATGCTATGCACTCTAAACTAAAAAACTAATCTACATGCATATAAAGCAAACATGTGTTTTTGTTTCTTTTTCTTTTATAAATACATAAGAGAAATCAGCCTATCAACTAATGCAAGCAAGTACTGAAAGCAAAGCAAATAGACAACTACTCTACACCCCACAAACAAACCCTAGGTTTCCCTAAAGTTAGATATCAACCTCTCTTGAAAAGAAGGCTTACAAAGGTAAACAAGCCAACAACTTTGGAATGAAGAGACTGAGCAAAAAGACTGACATAAACAAAGGTCAAGAAGTCCCAAGTATCAATCTAAACCTACCAACAAAGGCTTCTCAGTACCTTGTCCAACAAGGTCAAGCCAAAAGAAGGAGGTAGGGGGGGAAAGCAGCAAAAACAAGTATACGTTCTTTTTAATTTTCTTTTATAAATGAAAAAAAAAACTACCTACAAAGAAAAGTATGCAGATAATAAGAACAAAGCAAAAGGAACTTTTCTATACAACCACCAAACAAACTCTAGAATACCCTAAAATCAGCATAAACCCTACTTGGGAGGAAGGCTTGCATAAAAGACAAGTCAACTATTTTGGCATGGTGAAGTTAACCAACAAAAGAAGAAAGAAACCAACACCAACAAGATTCTGAAATCAAACGAAGATCACTGACATAGGCTGACCAGAAACATAAGCCAAAAATCAAACCAAGCAAAGGAGGTAGGGGAAAGAGCAAAGAGAAAACCCTAATACTATAAAAGGCTTACCACATAGATAAAGAACAACCAAAAAGGGATGACACTAACTCCCTGGAGTCATGCACCTATAGAGGACCCCAAAAGACCTACCAAAACACCTTCAAACAAAAGAAAAATCACAAAAGAGGAAAAAACACGGTTTAAAGGGGCATACGCGGGTTTCACTATTGACAGGTCACGTGTCATACACGGGTTGCCAATAGAGAAAGTCGCGTGTACAAACACATGTGGGTTGCATAATTGACAAGTCGCGTATCCTACGCGGGTTTCCAGTATAGGTATTCGCGTGTACCAAACCAGACACGCGAATGTTCAGTCATGCAAGTCACGTATGGGTGGAAAAAACTCCCAAAAAGGCCAAAAACTGCCTTAAGAAGGTAGGGGAGCTGTTCTATCAGACTTGTAAAGTGTTTCTAAGTGGAAACAAGGACCTGAAACAATGCCAAATACTGAAAGAAAGATAGAGAAACCCCAAACAGACAAGGCTATCCCCAGCGGAGTCACCAGTTCTGTTGTAAAGGAAAGTGTCCTATGGCTAGGGTTTAAGAGGCCATCAATGTACTAGGGTTGAAAGGTGGATGCAAATAGTTCTGTAAGTAAACAAAAGCAAGTTTCAGAGATTGGAATGGTTCATACCTTAGCCAAACAAAGGTTGATCCAAGCAGCCCTCCAATCCTCTTCTTGCTCCTCTTGCTCCAAGAGACCTGCAAAACGAATTATACCTTCCTCAAACCAAAATGACCACATATAAAGCAATGATAATCAAATAAACATGAAACAATGATATGATTAACATCATCATATGATCATAAACAGAGATTCAATCACACATTGAACAATGATTTGGGAAGAAGCAGTACATCACATCTTTATTAATCTTGAAAACAAGTACAAGTATACCTTCTCTTCAAGTTTGGCACCTCACGAAACGTTGATCCAGTTCTGCTGCTTCTCTTCTCCAAGGAACTTATCCTCCAAGCTCTACAACAAAAGGGGATGACCGCCAGGACAAAGGTGTGGGCAAAGAGAGCTCCAATTCCTCCAGCATAACAATGCAAAGATTCAAGTCCCCTCTCATGGACCTCCCTACCTCTATTTATATCCTTAAGGAAGAGTTAGGGGCGAAGACGAAGTGGTTACAACTGAAGGAGTCAATTGCATAACTACCCAAACTACCCGAATTTCTAAATTCGTGTTTTTTGACATTTTTAAGAGGCATATGCGGGTTGCATAACTAGACAGTCGCATACATGAAAAGTATACGTGGGTTGATAGTACAAAAATTCACATATATAAGCACACGTGGGTTGTATAACTGGCAAGTCGTGTGTCATACAGGGGTATTATAGAGAGCAACTCGCATATAGACAAAAAAACTCATTTTTAGGGCATTTCTGGGCATTTTCAGACTTTGGTGTCTTCTGGAAAGTTTTAGCTAACAGAAATATATTTCCAACGGCATAGAGATGAGGTCAAATGGAGTTACAGAACTCAAGATATCGGTCCTCCAAGTTAGGTGTTTTTTTAGTGACTTTCATGAAGTGTCGTCATGGAAGTGTCGACATGCGACGAAATCATGGAAAAGTGGTCACAGGCAGAGATGTGTCATTTTGAGCTATAACAAAGATCCTAAAGAGGTTTAATATGATGGAATGCAAGGCCATGAACACACCTATGGCCTCAAACCTGAAGCCATTGAGTGATGCTTCATCAGATTCGGTTGAACCTACGATATGTCGTCAGATGATTGGGTCATTGATGTACCTGATGAACACGAGATGAGATATTTTCCTTGGTGTGAACACATTGAGCCATTTCCTGACAGATCTGAGACATTTTCACATGATTGCTGCAAATCATATTCTAAGGTACCTGAAGGGTATAGTTGATTATGGGCTCAAGTATGAGGCGAATCAGAAGATTAACCTAGAAGGTTATGTGGATTCGAATTGGGCAGGAAGTGCCAATGATAGGAAGAGAACTTCAAGGTGTTGCTTCAGTATGGGATCAGGTGTGACATCTTAGTTTAGTAGGAAGCAGTCCTGTGTGGCACTGAGTATAGCTGAAGCAGAGTATGTCGCATATTGTTCGGCTAGTTATGAGGTAATGTGGTTGAGGAAGATACTATCTAATCTATTTGATCTCCATTTGGATGCTACTTGTATATATTGTGATAACCATAGTTCTATGAAGTTGTTAGAGAACCCGATGTTCCATGACAAGTCAAAGCATATCGAAATCAAATATCACTATATCAGGGATATGGTGAAAGGAGGAGTAGTGAAGCTCCAGTATGTTGCGACAGACGAGCAGATAGCTGATGTGTTGACCAAGACATTAGTCAGAGTGAAGTTTGAGTACTTCAGAGAGAATCTCGATGTTCTCCATATCAAGGTTCCTTCCAAGGGGAAGTGATGCATCCATGATCCTTTCTAACATGGTGGCAGGCGAGGCCTCCCATGGTTGGATGTAAGTGTAGAGCCTTTCTTCGGATGGTAGATGGTTTTTCCTACCATGTCGATGGATGTAATTATAGATCCTTTCCCTGGATGGTAGATGGTGTGTCCTACCATGCCAATCGATGTAAGTTCAGAGCCTTTCCCCAAATGGTAGATGCTACGTCCTACCATGCCAGTGGGTGTAAGTGCATAGCCTTTCCCCGGATGGCAGATGGTGTGTCCTGCCATGGTAGTGGATGTAAGTGTAGATCCTTTCCCTAGATGGTAGATGGTTTGTTCTACCATGCCGGTGGATGTAATTGTAGATCCTTTCCCCAGATGGCATATGGTGTGTCCTATAATGGTGCTGTATGTAAGTGCATAGCCTTTACTTGAATGGTAGATGGTCTGTCCTACCATGCCGGTGGATGTAAGTGCAGATCCTTTCCCCAAATGGTAGATGGTGTGTCCTACCATGGCTATGGATGTAAGTGCAGAACATCTCCTCGGATGGTAGATGGTTTGTCCTACCATGTTGGTGGATGTAAGTGCAGAGCCTTTCCCCAGATGGTAGATGGTGTGTCCTACCATGTGGGGGATGTAAGTGCAGAGCCTTTCCCCAGATGGTAGATGGTGTGTCCTACCATGGTGGTGGATGTAGGTGTTGGTCCTTTTCCCAGATGGTAGATAGTGTGTCCTAGGATTCCAGTGGATATAAGTGCTGGGCCTTTCTGACATGGTGGAAGGTTGGGCCTCCCATGGTCAGATGTAAGCGCTGGGAATTTTTGACATGGTGATAGGCTCAGCTTCCCATGGTCAAATATAAGTTCTGATACTTACATCCAACACAAAAAAGGGTTGGCTCTATAAAACTTCCAATTACTGGTAGAATTGAGAGATAGCACCATTTGCTCGAGATAGCAGGAGCTTTGATGATGATCCAGCTTTGATAATGATTAAGTGATGAAGACTTGTGCTAATGAACTATGTCAAGAGAATACCTTCTTAGTTAAGAGGTAGTGTTAATGTATTTGTAACTTTGGAATGTATTCACTTTTATATTTTATATTGTATTTCATTGTACCCCGACGAAGATGTGTGTTCCTCCGATCGGGAGAGTCGTTGATACAATAAATTCATGTAAATTCATTGAGGTTAACCCTCCATTGTAAGTCATGGAAATAGACCCCACAGTTGAGTTGTATTAGGGTTATTAAACTCTCCTAGAGAAATCATCCTTGTAGAGTAATTGCCAAGTCGAAAACAAGTATAAATAGAGAGTGAGAGTCTCTATTTGAAACACACACTCACTCAACAGTAGCACATGAGTGAGAGAGAAGTATCTTGCACAAGTGAGATAGAGAAGAATTGTCGGATATCATCTTTGTATCTTTGGGTTTTGCTTTCTCTTTTGATGCTCATTCTATCTCTAAGTAAGTTGCGGGGTTTTCTCCTTTATGGTTTCCCTGAGGAAAATTGTTTGTGTCTCTTGTCTCTTGTGATTATTGCTATGCATGTTATTCTCTCAGATAAGATCCTATATCATATTGATTAAATGATAAAAATATAACAAAAAATTATTCCTTTTCTACCGAAGAAAGATCCATAATACAACTATAATATAATTAAACCTATAATTTGACAGAAAATATAGGAAAATACAAGAGATAGTAAATAAAATAGATATATATGGTCACTTCCCTCTTTAAGTGGGGAACCTCCAAGAGAAAATATCCAAATACAATGACAATTTTTTATTCCCATACATAACTTAATATTCTATATGCAATGCTTTAATAGCCAAAGGCCTAAATATTTATGGTCCTACTATAAATGAGGGTCAACTACCTAGGGGGCTTTATTCAATAAGGATTTCATTTTAAAATAAGACACTACACATTAACTAACTAATGGGCCTTATGGAATTATACATTGATAAAATAGGGGCTTAGGTAGGGCCCTAACATCTTGAAGGAATTGACTAATTAGTTATAGCTTTGATAAAATTGTAAGCCACATTTTCTTACCATAATGAGATTTGAGGTTACTAGCTTGACAATGAGTCTGTTTGCTTAAATACAAGTGATTTCTCTTTCATTGAAGACAATTTATGTAAATTCAAAACCATTAGACTCTTACTTGAACAATGCAAGATATATAAGCTAGAAAATAAATGTATTTATGTTATTTTTATAAGCTTTATCCTCCTTATTATAATTTTAATCTAAATTTAACTCCATTAGAGAATCTCTAGGGACTGCTTATATAGAACCCAACCCTAAAGAAATTTTGTGATTCTTTGACTACAAGAGAAAATAAGACTTTGTATCTTGGATTAATCAACACTGCAAGTACATCTAATAAATCCTTAGTGGGAAAACAAAAGGATAAATACAACCATCCAAATAAGAAACAAGCTTGTGATGCAAGGACATCCCAAACCTTGACAAGTATACTCAAAGATAAGAAATTTGAATGATCGACTAAAAGAGGAAAGATTTGAGGTAAACATAAGTCGAAAGGGGTGAACCGACAAGTAAGTGCCAGATAAAAATAGTCTAATTCGACAAAGTAGACAAGAAACGACTGATAAATTGACAAACCAATGCATTTAGAAATAAAAACGCCTTAGCAGAGGTAGTTGCAAAAATAAATGAGCAAATTATGGTGGTAGTTGAAGAAGGCTAGATGACGCAAGGAGCTGAGGAAATTGTAATTAATACCTGAGGAAGATGGAAACATCCTAGAACTCTCGAGGAACATCCAAAAGATTATTTGACAGTACCAATAAGGCGGTAAATAGGATATTTTTACATATGGGAGAGGATGCTTTATATTGTTGTTGGTTTCAAACTACTTTCCTTAAGTCTTAGTATTTAACTATGAATATTGTGTGTAATAGTAGCTTCTACTCAGTAATGTGCATATAAAGTTGGTAAAATTGCATATATTTTTATGAAAGTGATATTCAGGCTACATAGTGTATTGAAGGTAATTTTCTCAAATAGAGAGGCAAAGTTTACAGGTAATTTTTGGAAAGCCTTGTTAAAAGTTTTGGGCACGCAGTTAAATTTCATTACTTCATATCATCCACAAACAGATGGGAAGAATGAAATAGTAAATCATGTCTTATAGGACATGCTAAGGATGTATGTCATGGACAAACGAGGAAAATGGGAAGATTACCTACACTTACTTGAATTTGCATCTAATAATAATTTTCAAGTTTCTGCAGGAATGAGTCTGTTTGAAATATTATATGGGCGTAAGTGTAATACTCCAGTTTTATGGAGTATCCTAGTTGAAATATTAATGTTAGGAACTAACTTATTTAAATATATGTAACTAACCATGAAACATGTACAACACATGTTGAAGGCTTCCCAAGATAGGAACAAAAGTTATGCTGACTTAAAAAGAACTCCTAGTGGGTGATCATGTGTACATAAAGGTAAAGCATAATAAAAGTACCTTGAGATCGGGAAAGTATAAGAAATTGGCACTCATATATTGTGGGCCATTTGAAATTCTAGCTAAAGTAGGACTGATTGCATACCAGTTATCCCTACCACCCAATATTAAAGTGCATATTGTGTTTCATGTTTCTATATTGAAAATATATGTACATGATGTTTCTCATGTGACTGATTGGAATGTAATCCAGGTGAAACCCGAGGGAGAGGTCAAAGTGGGACCAGAGCGCATACTCGACAGGAGAGAAATTTTATTCCTAAATCGTACCATCTGACAGGTAAAGGTACAATGGAAGCACCTTAATCTGGAAAAAGCTACTTGGGCGCTGGAAAGTAATATGCAAGAGTTATATCCAGACTTGTTCCAAGAAGATGGAATGGAAGAATAAAAACAAAAGTTATAACATTGAGGATGATGCTATATTTTAGTGGGAGGTGTATGTAATACCCCCTGAATTAATCATTATCATTAATTATGTTGGAAAATACTTTATTGGTTATTTTTATTATTTTTGACACGAAAGTAAAAAATAAAAAAGTTTGTAATAAAACATTTTTATTTAATAAAATATGTTGAAGGGAGACAAAACTGGATATATATGTTCAAGAGTGTTTGTTGACCTGTGACAAGAGGAATAATACAAGTGGAAAAAAACATTGAGTGAGAACTCAAGATGCAGGAGGCATCATCCCCAAAAATTCAGGTATCCACTCCTAATTGAGTGCTAAAGAGAAGGAGGCTCATAAATGACCAAGTCCTAGGAAAAATACTATATAATAGTATGTCCATGAGCAGCAGGAGGCTAGCATTAGATGAGGATTAATATCTGTAAAATGCAAGAGATGGCACATTGAAATATTTTTCTCTTGTGGTTCGGCGAATAGGCTCGAGGGTTATGGAGCAAGTAATTTGGCTGCTCTCGGATTTGCTTGGGAGGATAGCTTCTCCACTTTTTTTTTCCCATCATTGGTACCAGGTTCCTACTTTGTTTTCTTATGATTGATTTTAGTTGTAGTGAAATGTGAATTTTAATGCTAAATTGCAGTTATACTTCCAGGAAGTAGTGTTTATTCATTTTTGTAGAACAATTATCCATGTTTTTATGTAGTATATCAGATATGGACAATGTTAAATTAATTCCTAATGAATCTAAGATCAGGCATCCAAACCCGCTTCAAGGATTGATAGTAATGTTATTGTTGTAGCAATTAGTATTTCGTTCTAAGCATAATTATTTGAGTCTGATTGTTGTTGATATGTTATGGGTTTGAATGTTATTGGTCCGAGAATGTGATCCAAATGGATGATTTCCACCTATTATTAGGATGACTATAGCAGTATGACAAAAATAATATCTATGACAACCACACAAATACAGTTACGATGTGGAAGAATGGTGATCCAATGAATGTTGGTTCCATTACAGGAGAATGAGGACAAGAGCGCTGGAAAAACTTACAACAATTACTGGGAGAAAAGGGTATTCATGTGCTCTATTAAATAATTCTTGAAGGAAGAGAAAAATAAAGGGTGTTTCTTCACCCTTATTCCAAAAGGTCTTAGTGTGGAGCAACTGAAAAAAGATGTCCTAACAAAATTTGCAGAAGTATTGAAGGAATTTACCGCCGATGAGTAGTATATCACACAATATCGACATGATTCCAATATCAAGTCTACCAAATAAGTCATTTCATAGGATGACGCTAACAAAAAATGATGAGATGAATTGACAAATCCATGAGTTGTTGGACAAAGGAGAGTTTGGGCCCATGTGAAATACTAGTTGTACTTACACCTAATAAAGAAGGAGAGTGGAGATGTGCGCTAATTCAAGGACCATTAATAATATCATTATTAAGTATAGGTTTCCATTACCAAGGATGGACAAATTGATCGATTGTTTGAGTGGAGCTAGATACCTCACAAACATTGACTTGAAGACTGGCTATCTTCATATCAGGATCCAAGAACATGATGAATAAATGAAGGGATGTATGAGAGGTTGGTTATTGCATTTGGGTAGAAGAATGCACCCAGCACATTTAAGAGGTTGATTAATGACATATTGAACACTTGGTACTTGTGGAAATTCGCCATAGTCTATCTCGACGATATACTTATTTTTATCCGGACTAAGGGAGAATAGCTGGCACACCTCCTGCAAGTATTGCAACAACTACAGGAGGAGAAGTTACTAGTTAATTTGAAGAAGTGCCCTTTTATAAAAGAAGAGTTAACATATATAATATTTGTGATCTATCGGCAATAGTTTTTAATGGACCCAAACAAGCCTCAAAGTTATAAAGGAATGGTTGGATCTGATTAATGCGATGAAAGTCATAATTTTCCATGGACTTCCCAGTTTCTATTGGAATTTCATAAGGGATTTTAGTCAGATATGTGCACCATTGATGGAATGCATGAAGAAAGATGAATTCAAGTGGATATAAGTCACTCGATGAGCATTTGAAATACTACAACAGAAGGTGATGGAGATTCCATTGTTAGATATCCATGACTTTGAGAAGGTGTTTCAAGTCGACTGTGATGTGAGTGGAGTGGTGATTGGATCAATGTTCATATAGGAGGGCCAAACTAATTGCATTATTTAGTGAAAATTTGGATGAATCCAAGCAAAAATACTCAATCTAAGACTAAGAGTTTTCTACCATCATTAGAGCATTGTAGAAGTGGATATATTATCTACTGCCAAAGGATTTTGCGTTATGTACTAATCATCAGTCTCTGAGGTATTTGAACACTCAGACCAAGTTGAATTAAAGACATATGAAATGGGTAGAATTCCTATAAAGTTATAATTTTTTGATAAAGCATAAATCCAGTAAGTTGAACAAGGCTGTCAATGTGTTAAGTTGAAGGATAGCATTGATGAACACGTTAAATATTCAAAAACAAAGGGATAGAGTAAGTGAACACAAAATATGAAATCAACAAAGACTTTAAGGATGCATGGAAGGTGTTGAAAGAGATATTGAGTCTCAAAAGGACACCATACTTGGATTAGTTCATTGAATAAGGGTATCTATTCAAAGGGCATAATTTATGTATTCCCTGAGTATCAATGAGGGACAATTTGATAAAAGAATTGCACATTGGAGGACTCACACGACATTTTTGTGTCGATAAGACTAGAGCATTGGTTAAAGAGAGATATTATTGGCCATGACTGCCAACAGATGTGAAAAAATGGGTTGGACAGTGTAGAGTATGCTAGCATGCCAATGGACGAAGTCGGAATGTAGGGTTATATACACCATTGACAATGCTGAAGGCATAGTATCATAATTCGAGTACGAATACGGATTTCAATATGATTCGATATGAAAAAAATACGTAACAAAAAAATATAGTACATAAAAAATACAAGAGTAGGTTGCTTATAGACTTTAAAAACTTATATTTCAAATTTTAGAAAATTTTAAAATATACATAAACCATTCAATATTTGCATGGAGTCTTCGAATTTAATGAGAAAAATGTGTATCATGGACCAATTTGCCTATCAAATACAATGTATATTTTATACTTCCAATCACAAAAAACCAAACAAAACATTGAAATGTCTATATAGTCTCCAAGATTCAAATGTATATTTTTACGATTGAAATATAAATCTTAAAACCTACAAATCTAATAATTTATTTAGAAATTTAATTATAAAAATATTAAATAATTAATATGCTGAAAATAAATTATAAAACAATAAAACCAATTTCTAATAATATATTCCAAAAATATTATATCAACTAAAATCTCATATTTTAACTAGTTACTAAACTTTTTATTTATATTATAAAATAAACCTAATATAAAAACTAATCTAATATTTTATATTTAAAACTAAATATAAAACAAAATATATATTATAAATTTTAAAGCTTTAAACTTTTAAAATGTAAAAGTAACACTAAACCGACTATGCATTTACATAGTAGGAACAAATTAAAAATAAAACAATAATATATAAATAATTCTTATCTTATAATATGTGGCCAAAAATGTAGGCAAATTTACCCTATCCTTATTATGGCAAGAATTTGGCGATTTTTGAACTTCCTCTGAATTTACAGATAGGAAAGTCCAATACGGTCGAATTATGCTACTATGGCTGACGGTTCCATGGGAGAACCTTAGTATGTATTTTATATTGGTATTTTGAAATGAACAATAGGTAATGACTCCATATTAGTGCTAGTCGACATATTTTTGAAGATGGCACACTTCATTTCATGTCGGAAGATGAGTGATGCCACTAGTATTTCTATTTTATTTTTCAAGGAAGTTTTAAGGTTGCAAGGACTGCTGAAGAGTATTACTTTGGACAAAGATACTAAATTAATGGGTCCTTTATAGAGTACCTTGTGGAAGGAACTAGACACCAAGTTTTAGTTCAAGTCTGCATATTATTCATAGACAGATGGGCAGATAGAGTTGTAAACATGAGTATGTGAAATTTGTAAATATGTTTAACATATGACCAACCCAAACAATGGGAAAATGTGTTAGCGCAATCATAGTTTGTGTATAAAAACTCAGTGAATCGATCGACAGGAATGAGTCCATTCCAAATTATGTAAGGGAGAATCCCACATGGAATAGTCAATTTGATAGAGTTGTTGATGGAAATGCAAAAAAGTGCAAATGCTAAATTGTTTGTAGAGAACATGAAGGAGGTAAACGACCAAGTAAGGATACAACTGGAGAAACAGAAACACAACATATAATATAATAGCACACCAACGTAGACGACTGCATTCATTTGCATAAGGTGAATTATTTTTTTCATAGCTCAGGAAGAAGTGATTCAACGATCAACATATTGACAAACCGATAAATTTAACAATAAAAATTTCGTATAAAAGGTATTTGCATAAAAAAATGATTAGAAATGGTGGTAGATGAAGTAGGATAGATGACATAAGAAGCTAAGGAAATTGCATGTAATACCCAAGGAAGATGCAAACTTCCTGAAACTCTTGAGAAAATTCTAGAAGATTATTTGATTGGACCAGGAAGGAGGTAAATGAGATATTTACAGAGAGAGAATAGGATGGTTTCTATTTTTGTTATTTTCATATGGCTATCCATGAGTCTTATAAGTAAACTATGATTATTGTGTGTAACATTTTCTTCGACTTGGTAATGAAGAATCGACTTTGAGCATGCTTGTGTATGAAATTCTTCATTTATAGAGTAATAGAAGCAATAATCCTTAGTATTATTTGTTTTGTTCTTTGTGTGGGTGTTCACTTTGTTTTTGTTACGTGCTTCGATATGGAAATCGTTCCACCATCCAGGTTGACACTACCTCATTTGCATCACCTTGCAAACATAAGAAAAACAACGGTACCAAAACCTTATTACAACTTTGTACAACCAATGGTGATAAATGCTCTGAATCAAAAGGTAACATTATTGAACAACATCGTAATATTCATGGATGGAATGGTATTCTATAATATAAGTGTTTCAATAAAATGGAATGATTGAAAGAAACTTTAAATAAGCACACCATCAATCGTGATTCTTATTCTAAATATTCTTCTCATAGACATGCACTTTCTTCCTTTATTCTTTCCTTTAATGCATCTCATTCTCCTTATTCTAATGAGTGGATCATTGATTATAGAGAATATTATCGTATGTATAAGGATAAATCCATTTTATACTATAAATGAATGAAAAAAATGTCTTACTCATGATAGATCTCTTAATTTTTTAGGATCTAGAACAATTCAAATAGATGGTGCTCATTTCAAAGTTGTAGTTTGCATTCCATGTCTTTCTTGCAATTCTTATTCAACAGTTCATATCACTCATTTTAGTGAAGGTAATGCTGTAGAGTTTACACCTTACTAAGTTATAATCAAGGATTTCAAAGATCCTAAGAATTTCCTAGTAACCATTTTTTTTAATTATATTACTAGGATGTACAAATTTGACAACTTAGGATTATCATATTTTATATAAACTTATATTTCTCATCTTGATGACTTGAGAAAACTTTGGAATCAGAAATTTGGTCATATAATATATAGCTTATTGGACAATATTTGTAATTACAAAATCATGACCGTTTTTTTTTTCCATTTCTCAAAAAGGTGGTGTTTTCCCCAACTATGTTCTCAACTATCATCATTAGAACAATTTTGACAAAGTTTCCTCTTGGCATGCCTCATCCCCCTTACAGCTTGTTCATAGTGATTTCTATGGTCTATTTCATTATTTTTCTTCAAGTACTTCTCAATTTTTATTGATGACTTCTCTATATGTACATGGGATTACTTTTTAAAACTTAAGAGTGAATTTTTTTGGCATGTTTTTTCCTACGAGGCCCTTATATAAAAACAATTTGGATATCAAATACACAATTTACAAACATATAATGAAGGTAAATATGTAGTTAATAAATCTACAAATTTTTTCATTGCGCAAGGCATTCAAATGATAAATATTGTTCCATACACACCATAGGAAATTGGAGCTATTGAGATAAAGAGTTGCACATTAAAATAAATATCAATTATATGATCCAATTTAAGGGATTAAGTCCTCATTTTTTGTAGACTCCATTAATTATGTCGATTAAATATTTAATTTCACTCATACAAAGGCTTTAAAAGATATAGCACTTGAAAAGGCATGGATTGAACATAAACCAAATTTAATCCACTTTCATGTGTTTGGTAACTGTGAAGCATGGGACCACATTGCTAATGAAAAATTGAAAGCATTATAACCTAAGAGTGAGAATTTAATTTGTTTTGTATATTTTGAAGATGAAAAAGGATATATACTTCTTAAACCTCAATATAATGAAATTATTATTAATGGAGATGTTAAATTTGATGAAAATCTCTCATTCTATGAGCCTAATTTAATATGTATGCCACCTTTGGCCTACAGGTCATCTTTAGTTTCTACCATATTTTATTCCCAACATTTTTTCTAGATGCCCTATTTTATTTATTTTTTTATTTGATGATATTGAGGATGAAAAATAAATTCCTCATGCTCGCATTCCTCCAATCAAGTCCATTGGACATGAATATGCACTAGTTCCATCACTTACTAAATGGGTTTTTTTCAAGACAAGAAGCAACTAGTGATATTTTGGGCCATGACCTTACAAATCAATGTCGAGCATGTTTAAATTTATAATGAGGATTTTCTCTTTTGGGTCAATTTTTGGAGGCTCGTGATCGATAAACATTTACAAAATATTATATCCATCTAGATTAAGACGCAATAATGAATGACTAATATTATTCTGTGATGGTGAGTGATACTTGGGATCTTGTAGCTTTTACTACAAAAATCAATCTTCTGGCATGAAAATTGGTGTAGGGAACTATATATGCATCAAATAGAATCATTGAAGTATTTAGGAAAATTTTATTTTCCAAAGGATTCTCTCAAATTGAAGGAATTAACTACAATGAAGCATTTTCCCTAATACAAAATATTAACTCCATGTGTCTTATTCTATCCCTTGTTGATTCCTATCAATGGGAAATTCACCAAATGTATGTCAAATATTCCTTCTTAAATGGGGTTTTGAAAGAATACATTTAAATGGAATAACTTCCTAGATATGTTCAAAATGACTCTAGTATTTTTTGTCACCTTAAAAAATTTGTGTATGGCCTTAAGAGAAATTATATCCTCGAGATTCCTATGCGAAAAATGGATACTTTCTTATATCCAATGGGTTTTATAGATGTCATTATGAACCAAATGTCTATACCTAGAAAGTAGGAAAACATATCGCAATCCTTATTATTTAAGGTATTGACCTGTTTCTTACTTGTAGTGACACTTAATTTTTAACCCATGTGAAATTCAACCTTAAAAAGAAATTTTAAATGACCAACACAAGAAAAAAACATGATTTTCTTGGATTACAAGTCTTTTACACTAAACAAGTAACTCGTATTTCTATGTATAAGTATTCCTATGACCTTCTTCGTCGCTTTCATGTGAAATATTCTAAACCTACATGCACCATCTCCCTTCTAATCTAAAATCAAATTATTGCCACTTACATATCAATGTAAGTATATTTCAGCTTGTATCATCAATTGTCTAGAAGTATCATATATTATAGTCTACCCATCCTAGTATTTCCCTTGTTTTTAGTCTTGTTGCTCGATATATGCAAAACCCCCTTGAAATCCATAGGAAAACATAAAATGGGATACTTTAGTATATCTATGTTATATTTAAGTTTGTTATTCAATATAGTTTAGGAAGGACTCCTTTGTTGGTTTGTTTCACTTTATTATTTGGTTGGTCACCTGGATGATCCCACTATAGGGTTTTTTTCAATCCTAGTCCTAGATTCGTCCCTTAAAATTATAGGAAACAATAATATCTTTCTCTTTATTCAATAGAATCAGAGTATCAACTTGGAGTCAATGTAAGTAAAAAATAGATATGGCTTCAATATATCCTTTAGTATAGGTTTTATTCTACTAGAAACATCCAACTACCCTCTAGTGTGATAATAAAAATGCCATCAAGCTTACCAAAGATCTAGTTCAACAATAGCATAGAAAACACATTGAGCTATAGATTCACTTCATAATAAATGTTATTGAGGATCACATTCTCGAATTGTTTTTTTCGTTACAGATAATCATCTTGCGTATTTATTTATAAAGTAATTTATAGAATAAAAGTTCTCAAAATTTTTAGCTATGTTAGGAGTTAAGGAATTTGTCACCAAGGGGTGTACGATCTAATTACTCCTTCCTTATATCATGTCACCTTTGTAATTATTTCAATCCTATCTGAAGTTGTTCTTTGGGGGGATGTTAATATATTTAGACACTTACGAGTTAGTTAAGATCAACTTGGTTTAAAGTGTCTTTAGGAAAATTTAGTTTCTTTAGTATGCATTTGTACTTATGTAATATGAAAATCATGATATATTTTATAAACATAATGTGTTTTGATGGTTCATCTTCACCTCAATATTAATGATTATTGAGCAACGGATTAACACCCAATTGGTCCATTATCTCTAATTAAATAGAATGATAGATAATTTTCTTTATTATCAATTTGGGAGAAACCAATTTATAAAATAATTTTCCTTTTGCATTAATTATTCCCTCAAGTAGCTATTTGGATGGGTTTGTGGATTCCTTCCTTTTCTTAGGTGTTTAACCATTTAAAATATCAATGTGTTAATACGTGATCTATTTTTCTGAGTGGTTTCTTGATGTGTTAATTATGTGTGGAGGTACCATGTTTTAGTCAAACATACTTCTCTTGATGCACTTGGGTTTGCTTTTTTTTTAATGAGTGAAGTTTTTTACATGTGTTTGTCCTACAAGAACATTGCAGAAAATTGATATGAACATCAAATACACAAGATAAGAACATATAATGGAGGAATATATGTAAACAATAGATTTATGAATTACTGCATTACACACAGTATTCAAATGTAACATACTATTCCATTCACACCATAGAAAAATGGTGTTCCTAAGAGAATAAAGCATGCATTAAGGGAAATGGAAAATGATATGATCAAATATAAGGGATTAAGTCCTTAGTTTTAGCTGGAAGCCATTAATTGTGTCAATTACATAGTTAATCACACTCCAACGAAGGATTTAAAAGATAAAACATCATAAGAAACATGGAGTAAAATAAACTATATCTAGTCCATTTTTGCGTGTTTTATAGTGAAGCATGGGATCACATTCTTGATGAAAAATGGAAAGTATGACAACCTAAGAATGACAAGTGAAATTTTGTGGGATATTCTATGTGAAGTGTTATATACTTCTTGAATTGTATTCCAATCAAATTAATGTTATAACATAATCTTAAATTGATTAAAATATATTGTGATAGAAGTGCAATTCGATGTTTGTGCAATCTTTAGCCTATGAACCATGTTTTAAAATTATACCACCTTTTATTCACAACTTATATATTAGTAATCCTACTACAGTTTCTTCTTTACATGATGAGAGTGGGGGTGAAAATACACCTCCGTCTACTTACCTTTTTTCTAGTTGGGTCCATTTAACATGAACCTACACTACAAACACCACTTCCTAGATGGGTCCATACAACATGCAAACAAACTAATGATCTTACAAGTGATCCTAGAGATAAATGCCAAAAATGTTTATAGTTCTATTGAGATTCTTCTCTTTTCTCTTAAGCTTTAAAGATTTGTGACCCAAAAACATTTGTAGAAGATTTTAGCCATATAGATAGCGATGCAATAATGAATGAAACATATTGTTCATTAGTGGTGAATGATGTTTGGGATCTTATACCTCTTATACACGGAAGAAAACTTGTCACATGTAAATGGGTGTAAAAAATCAAGTATGCATCAGATGTAATTGTTAAAATACTTAAGGAAATATTAGTTGCAAGAGGATTTTCCTAAGTTGAAGAAATTGACTACAATGAAACCTTTTCCTCTTTTTCCAAAATGAACTCCATCACCTTGTTCTCACCCTTGATGCTTCATATAATGGGAGGTCCATAAAATGGGCGTCCAAACCATATTATTGCATTGGGAATTGCAAGAAGAAATAAATGTGGAGAAACCTCTTGATTATATTGAAAATGACTCCATCTTGATTTGGAACATAAATAAATGTATTTATGGCCTTAAGAAAGATCTTCAAGCTTGGTATAACAAAATTACTACCTTTTGTATTCACCATTTTTTTCTATATGTCATTCCAACCCCAATGTATATACCAAGAAAGTGGGAAACCATATCACAATCTTTGTTATTGATCTCAATCACCTTATTCTTACTAGTAGTGACCATAATAACTCAACCCATGTGAAATCCAAGTTAAGAGGAAAATTGAAATGAACAACTTAGGAGATTTGCATTATTTTCTTGGTCTCCAAGTCTTGAAAACCAAAGAAGGAATATTTATTTCTCAATCTCTGTATGCATGTTACCTTCTACATTAATTTTATGTGGAATATCATAAACCTCCCCATATATCTTCTAGTATTGTGTCAATTTTAGTACCACCTACATTACGCTTGAAGTAGATGCCTCCTTGTACCATCAATTAATTAGCAATTTTTTACTTAAATAATATTCATCTTTGTATTTTATTTTTTGTTGGTACTTTTTCTTAGTAAAATAAAATGGTCCATCTAATTCATTGGAAAGTACAAAAAATGATACTTAATTTGTTATATCCAGTGTAGAATTCAATTTTCCATACATTATAGTTCAAGGGGAACTGTTTCGTTGGTTGGACTCATCGATTTCTAGTGGGTGGGAAATCCTAATAATTGACAATCTACTATAGGATATATTTGTAGTCTTCATTCTTGACCGATAACATGGGCTTGTAGGAAAAAACAAGCTATTTCTACTTCTTTGGTATAATTAGAATATTGCGACATAGTTAATGAAATTCAATAAGCCATGGAGAGATGATATATCCTTTTAGAGTTTGGATTTTAATAGTATAATCTAACAACATTTTGGTGTGACAATTAGAGTTCCATCAAGATTTTGAAATACCTATTTTAACATTAGTGAAACATACACATTGAGCTACAAATTCACATCATTGGAAATATTATTCATTATCATGTTATTGAAGTTATCTTTCTCCTTATCAATGATCAAGTTACAAAAATATTCACAAAGTCTCTTATAGAATAAACCAATTTTAAACTTGATATGTGTTGGGATTTTAGGAACTTTTCATTAAGGGGGAATAGGCTCTAATTCCTCCTTCCTTCTCCTATTTTGTCATCTTTGTAATTCATTCAACCATATCCCATGGTGTTCTTAAGGAGGTATGTTAGTGAATTCAGACACTTAAGTTAGGAGTTAGTTAATGTCAACTTGGTATAATTTTTGTTTAGGTAAATTATGTTTCTTTAGTATGCATTAATATGCATTTTTACTTATGCAATACGATTATAACAATATTTTTTAGACATAAAGTGATCCCATGGTTCAAATTCACCTTGATCTTAAGAGTTATTTATCCATTCCTTAACACTTGGTTGGTCGATGATCTCTATCTAAAGAAAATGGAGGGTCATTTTCTTTATGACCAATTGGAGAAAATTCAAAAAAAAATTCTTGACCTTTTGAATTAATATATTGGCTCAAGTAAACATTTGATCGAGGCCATGGATTGTTTTCCTCTGTGGGGTTTTTAACCATGTAAAACATAATTTTTTTTATCTATGATATTTTTTGTGAGTGGCCTCTTATGGTGATAGAACTATGTGTAAATACCTTATTTTAGTTGAATAAAATTGAATTTTACATGTGATAGTGTCACCACCTTAATAATTTTGATGATTATTTCATAAACATATATCACTAGAATAGCTGAATCATTTCCAATTATTTTGAAGTAAATTTTGGAGTTAGAAGGTCTGTAATGGAACCCTTTTTCATATAAATACATGTTATTTGTGATGTACCATGTTTTGGAATCCTTATTTAGGACATAGACATAATTATTCAATTGTTTGACCAGATGTCATTTCTAAAAAACACGAAAAATATTGTTGTTGGTGAATGCATGCACTTATTCATTCAAATCACCATTAAGAAATGAACTTGTCACATCAATTTGATATACTATCCATTGAATATTAAATTTCATGGCTAAAACTAAGTAATTCACGTTGATATTTGATATTCCTTGTTTATGTGTGAATCCCTTTGCACGCAGTCTTGATTTATGCTTTTAAAGTGCTCCATCTCTTCTGCACTTGAATTTATACAAGTTGAAACCAATAGGTCTCTTACCTATAGGTCTCTCTATAATAACTAACATATGATTTTTCATCAATGTCTCATGGTGCATCCCCTTCTCCCATTCTGGTGTTTCTTTGGTCTCTTCATATTCGTGAGGTTCATATCAGTCCTAAATGCTAGCCATGAAATAATAATTTATTTTATTATACTTCATAGGTATTTTGGTTATTTTTAATTCCTTCATATCATCTAGTCGAACATATCCAATGGTGTTGTGCCACCATTTTTTCTCTTTTTAGGATCATCTTCTTCCATATCAACACTATCATTTTTCTAATTTTGAGTACTTGCAATGGTTGCAAAATTGGGTCTTTTTGGAGACTCGTCCTCATAATTCCTCTCCCACCCTCCCATTTTAGGTGGAGGTTGTACAAGCATTCTACTGGAGATTCTAGTCAACACTTCACCATTCTTAGAAATATTCATATCCAAATTCATATAAAATAGCCCCATATTCTCATCAACCACAACATATCTAATAATTATCACTTTGTCAGTATACACATCAACTAATTTATATGCTTTGTGCATGTCATTTTATCTTCTAAGCATCGATTTATTGTTGTTGGGATCTAATTTTGTTCATTTATATTTAGGGACCCATGCATATACAACTAAACCCAAAAATTTGAGATGACTTACTTGTGGTTTTCATCCATACCATGCTTCCTCTAGAGTCTACTTCATAAAAAAAAATTATAGATCTATTAAGAAAATACACTACAATGTGACTACTTTAACCTAACATTTTCAGAGAGCATATTTGTTTTCTACCATGCAATGTGTCCATTTGAAAATAGTATAGTTATGCTCCTATACCACTCCATTTTTCTGTTGAGTGTAGGGTGTGTTGTACTTCCTATGAATACCCTCTTGAGTACAAAATTTATTAAATTACATAAAGAAAAATTCTCCACCATTATCGAATATGAGAATTCCAATGCAATATCTATATTATTTTTCCACCATTTCTTTAAGCTTATTAATCTCAATAGACACTAAATTTAACTTAAAAGAATACACCAACATTTTTTTGAGTGAAATTACCACGATTTTTTAGGAAAAAATATCTACCTTTGTCTGATACTTCATGCAAATCTTTCAAGTGCTAAAAAATGGTTGTAAAATCCTTTTTATTTCCATCACCTTCCATTTATGGAATCATCTCATCAGTGATGTATATTTTTATGAGCATCATCGGTTCTATATTTTTCTCATCATAGGTTTCCTAGTGTTTTCTTGTTGTTACTTAATTTTACTTACATATAAACACAAGCCAATTCAAACATTTGTACTGAAAAACGGCTAACATACATTGTTTCTAGGTATTATAATTTCTACGAGTATTCCTAGTTATGCTCTAACATAATATTGTACAACATAGCCATTTTGCAAATAAAAGTGTTAAAATAGAGACTAAAGTGTTAAAAATACGCATAAAAACAAAGGTTTGTATCCCAAACTATTCAATCTAGCGATACTTATAAGATTTGAGCATATAGATATTGGCACATAAATTGAAGAGATATATTATGAAAATCAAATCAACAATAAAATAATCATGTAAAAAATGAGATATCATAGATCATTACACAAAATGTAGAATTAAATAATGATGTATTTAATCAACTCGAATGAATGGAAGTGAAAAATATTTATAAGAAGGAAATTTGAAATAGGTCAAGAGGAAACTCAAATTGTTCATCTAGTGTAAGAGAGTCTCTTTAGGATTAGCTATATCTAAAGACACTTAGTTAGCCATGCTTTCTCTCCTTAACTAAGTTGCATTGACACATGAGTTCACAACCACTATTTTTGATTGATGGATACCTAGTTAACTGATTGAATGAGCATGGAAAACCCTAAGGAGACTCAAAAAAGGTGTTAATTGCTAAAGATAGACATGAAGGTGAGTTTAGGACCTAAATTAATGCAATACTTCCAATTATGAACTTAAATGGAACTCAATTCATCCTAAAATCAGGGAAACGTTCCCCTAACCATGGAAGGCGTCCCCAAATCTATGAATGGGTCTAGGTCAACCAAAAATGGACATTAGGGTTTTATTTCAATGGTGGTTAATGTGGTTTAGGAGCCTTAAGGATTCTATTTAGGATATATTGTGACTTAGGTGGTCAATATGAGTGAGTTTTGGCCCACTATATTCATGAAATCAAGGGCTAGGTAACTAGGTAGGAGAATTATTCTATGAATAAGGTATTTTTCTCCAACACAACCCCATAAACTTGACTAGGTGAAATAAATAAAAAATGAAAAAAATGGTCCTTACAATTTGCATCCAGATTAGGNCCCCCCCCCCCCCCCCCCCCCGCCCCACCAAAAAAAAAATTTTATCCGTGACAAAACATGCAAAATCGCGATCCTTAACAAGAAATGACTAGATCATTGACTGGTATACTGTCGTTGCAACTCTAATACGATATAATATTTGAGCATATAAATGTAGGAACATAAACTTAAGAAATATACCATGAAAATCAAATCAACAATCAACTAATCATGTAAAAAAATGATATAGAATAGATCATTACACACAAAATAGAAGCAAATAAGAAGAAAATAATGATGTATATCATTAACTTGAAGGAATGGAGGTGAACAATATTTAAAATAAGGAAGATCAAACTAGGTCAAGAGGAAAATAAAATTGATCATTGAGTGTAAGATATTATAGTCAATATTAACTAGATCCAAGGACCCTTAGTTAGCCATGCTTACTCTTCTGAACTGAGTTACACTAACACATGACTTCACAATCAATAGTTTTAACGAAATCATGCTAAATTAACTAACTAAATGAGCATGAAAAACCTTAAGGAGACTCAACAAAGGAGCTAAAGGTTAAAGATAGACATGAAGGTCATTTTAGGACATAAATTAGAGGAGAGCTTTCAATTATGAATTGAATTTGTACTCAATTAATCCTACAATTAGAGGAAAGTTCCCCTAATAAAGGAAGATGCCCCCAAATTTAAGAATGCACCTAGATAGGCCAAAAATCGGAATTAGAGTATGCTTTTAGCTGTATGTGAGGTGGCTTAGTACCCTTAGAGATTAGAATTAGGCTATAGGGTGACTGAATTGGTCAATATGAGTGAAGTTTGACCCACCAGAGTCATGAAGTCAAGGTCTAGGTCACTATGTAGGAGAATTATGCTATAGAGAAGGTATTTGTCTCGAACAATTCTCTGTGAAATTTAGATCAAAACTAAATAAATTTATGAAAATACAATAGAAATTTTCACAAATTTTCCACAATGTTTCGAAACAATTGTTGAAATATAGAATTTTCCCTCCAAAATTGGAGCGATTGATGAAAAAATTTAAAAGTTTATCTAGAAAATAGAAATTGCAGTGAAAATTTCCAATATATAAAGCTAATAAACTAATCCTAGAAAATGTATGGCTTGCAATATGGACTATCTATAGTCTATATATTTGTACAAATTTGTTTGTACAGCTTGGCCATACAAAGGTACAAATATGTCCATATGGCCTGTCAGTATAGTCATATGGTATGTTCATATAATTATATGGATGTAAAAAGAAACCTCCCAAACAATCTACCTAGGACATCATTTTTATTTTATATTTTTTAATCTATGATTTAATCTAGACAAATATTTAAATCTAGCCTTAAATTGAAAAAAAATGTTTTTCTCCTAAAAATGTAAACCTATCTTCAAGTCAAGAAAAAATAATGTTCATCTTTTAAACAAAAAATAGTATCCAGTTTTAGCTCGACCTTAATCATTTTAGTTTTCAATTGCATCAAATGAAGTCTCTAGGTCTATCACTAAACTTAGAAATCTATATGCCTTTCACTTGCTTCACTTCAATTTCCTCTCGTCGTGCCTAAAATAACATATTAAAAATTTTGAAGACATAAAGAAACCAAGAAAACAAAGAGAGAAGTAAAATAAAGAAAATAGTTGTTCCACATTCTCAAATGAAGAGAACCTCCTTCTCTTTGTAATAATGATATGACATAAACCATATGTAATGTCCCCAAAATTCGAAGAAAAAAAATTAATTGTAGGCTAGTTAAATACTACCTATGCTGGACATTAATTCATCTTCTACGGAATGTGTCGATCATTTGTTTACTAATTCAAAGTGTTGTAAGTTGTCCTTAACTTTCTATGTGTTTTCCTATGTAACTGCTGATGTAATTATGCACTATGTTTATTTTACTTGAACCGGTTTAATTGATTACTTTGCTAGTGATTTCTATTTATCAAACATGTGTGTATGCTCGTTCAGTTGTATCTTACTTCCTGGTTATATGTTTTGTTCATTGTTTATGGATTTATTTATGGATAGTTCTGACTTACCTATAACTATCAAGGGGTGGAGTAGTGGGATTTCTATCCCTTATAGGACCACTTGGAGAGGTAACTGGTTCTACCTATTATTATGGGGTTTACTTAGTTCATGTTTGAACCAGTGCAAACTTCTCCTTTTTTTGCAGGCTCACTAGATGGCGGAATCTAGTTACAACAACTAAACTTGACATCCTATGGCATGCTATCCATGCTACGCTATCCTATGCCTATCGAAGACAAAAGGACTAAAGTCCTGGCCTAATTATTCCTACTGCTATTGTTTACGAAGAGTTGGGGTTG
Source organism: Pseudotsuga menziesii (assembly GCA_001517045.1). Lineage (NCBI taxonomy): Eukaryota > Viridiplantae > Streptophyta > Pinopsida > Pinales > Pinaceae > Pseudotsuga > Pseudotsuga menziesii. The sequence continues at coordinate 376,518 of LPNX010909718.1, read as the reverse complement.
TAAGACCTAAATCTTTACGGTTGACATTATTATTGTGGATTGAGACTATGATAATTTTTATCCCTTTCCTATGTATTTATAACATATAAATTGAATTGTTTTAATTCCTAAGGTTGTAGGATTAAATCATAAGACTTAACAAACATTATATTAAATTTGGTAAATACTATGGTTTATGTGGTAAGCCCTTCATGGCATATTCCATATGCCCCATATTCCATGAAACCATGGCTTAACTATGCCAATGAGGGTTTTGATGGAGTTTTTAATACAAAATCACAATGTTGGGGTTTGGACTTTAAGGATGTGGGTAAAAATTACGTCGATGGTGGAAGACAGGGTGGCGCAATTAATACTCCTTGGGATGGGGGGAAAACGATCCCTAAGCTTTGGTCTATCATTGTTTTGGATTCAGTTGTAGTTCTTGTGGGTTGTCTACACGGTTTGGCTCTTTGGGTTCATCAGGACATGGAGGAATAGGCTCACCCTATGCTTGGAAGGTATGCTCTCTATCTCATTTTTGCAGTGTTATACTATTGTTTGCTTCAGGTGGAGGTTTTACCATACTTATTATAGTACTATGTTTCAAAATTTAGGTGATAGGGTGACTTCCATTCATGGCTCATGGTTGTTTATAGGACTATCTATGATACCCTTCCACGGGTAATCCCTATGCTAGCTTAGGCCTTTACCTCTGCGTGTAAATATTTAGCAAGGATTTGAGCTCTGGGTTAAAAGGATTAATGTTGTGAATATTTGGTTATGGATTTGATTGTATGGGTCCCTTGCGATACAGGGAATTCAGGGATGCGTTGTAAATATTATTTTGATGCTGGTTCAAGCATGGAGACTCTAAACCACGTCTGTCCAGACAAAGACTCAACTCTGTAATCGTTTGGTTTTTGTGTCTTTAAACGTATGGTTTGATAAATTTAATGAGATCTCTACATTTTTTTGGTTTTATATGATGTGTTAACTTATGGCAGTGCCATTGTTTGTAATGGCACCCTGTCGCATCATGACTATGTGTGTTTTTTACTTGTAAATGTTTATTATTGTGAGATATATGATTTGTTTATTGTTCCTGGGGTTTATTAGCTACGACCCTTAGCTTGGCATATGATTGCATAACTTTGTAAATGTTGTGGTTGTAGCAGCATTGATAGTAGGGTTTAAATGAATTGTTTTGGCATTTTAAAATGGTTCGTGTGTTAATTTTAATGTTGATTATGGTGGGATTTTACCTCTCGACCATGAGCCAAAAAATATGGAAACGGAGCCTGTATATTTTGTTTTTCTTATTTAATGTGGAACTATGACAGAGTAGCAATTTCATTTTTAAGCTGGGTTTTATAGTTGATATTTGATAGCTATGAGTCAACCCTGAATGCACATCTTGTGTATAAATTGGTGGATATTACTCCGTGTAATTAGTTATGTTAGAGTAGTTTATATTTTGATGTTTATCGATCCCGGTAGGATTTGATTTTTGGGTAATCGTTTGATTTGGTTTTCATGTTGTAAGTAGTGTGAAACCACATGATTAGATCTTGGTCTATCGAATGCATGGATTGGTGATTAAATACAGCATGTGTGTATTTTTTGTTTTGGCAGAGACGCCAACAGGATTCGATCCTGGCTCCTTTAAAGGGTTATGTTGTTTAAAATTTTATTTGTATTATGTATAGAATGTATTCTTAGTTTAGTTAGATGATAGTAGATATATATGTAATGATAGTTAGGCCTACGGATTGGACCTTAATAGGTCTCAATGGGTCTCGATGGCTAGCATACTATGCAGAGAATTTTATGATGAAAAATATTATATAGGGTTGGTTTAAGCTCTATATTCGTTATGTTTATTATAGGATTAGCATTGAGTTATTATGTTTATTGTATACAGGTTATAATGGTTTAAGTTTCCTCATGGAAATGGTATTTTAATTTATATTTTATGTACATATATATATATAATAGTTTTGATGGTTGAACTGATAAGCGACTAGCAATATGAAATCTTCTAGCAGAGAAAAGATGTAGAGTTTGTTTTTAAATAGTTCTTTGGTTGATAGTTTCATTAGTTATGGTTAATATGATTTATTTACATAAGCTATGAATGTTACTTTTGTGTTTTCAACTTAAATAATAAACATGAAATCTAGCTTAAAAGAAATACATCTGTTAGAGAAGATTGAATTTAACATGTAAAAGATAAAAAGTAATGTAGAAATATTGGAGACCATATTCTTCTAACTAGGCCATCATGTTTAAGTAAAACCAAATTCTCCTGTAAGAAAATATTTAGATCTAGGGTTTGTATGAACAAGTAAACTAAAATAATCCTAGCTGGTTTTAATTTCCTGTAAGCAAATAACCTGGCTACTACACGCAGATGCTACTTATCTCTTTTTAGCATTTAATCCATTTATTTAATAAGAAAACTTGTATAAAATATAAGGAAGATTAAGGAACCTCATACCTGCAATTTAAAGCTATTTTAATGGCTGAAATTCCTTCACACTGAGACACATGACATTAACAAGGACATAGATAGTTCTTACCTCTGTTCAGTTAATCGACTAACTTGGGAACTAACACGTTCCACCCAACCATGAATTGGAACCATTCCTGGTTTCAATCCAGACCCCTTGAGCTGGTTCCAACATTCAAGTAGCTTAGAGCCCCTAAGGTAAGGCCTCCCTATCTGGGATAACAGGTTTTGTATCATCTTTGTTTTCCTCTTGGGAAAAATACTCTCTAATAACTCTCTTGAGAATAATCAAGTATAATCATGGAATAATCAAAATATCCCCAAGGCTCTCTTTGGCTTGAGTATTTATAGACAGACTTTTCAGGAAAAGGGGCAATTAAAACAAGAATCTTTTGTTTTCTTGAAATAACTATTTTTACTTAATTTAGGTAATTTTAATATTATTTAAATTTAACATAGGAAATTTTGACTAGTTCCTACTTTGACTCTTGTAGGTATTTAATATCTATTTAACATTAGTAATAATAATAATATATAGATCCTTTCATTATTATTCATAGTTACTAGTATTATTACTTGTACTTACTCTTATATATAGATAGATAGATAGATAGATAGATAGATAGATAGATATCTTTGTTAACATTTTTACTTTAGGTATCATATATCATGATCCCTAGTCACATGACACTTTTCTTTTAGCTTATGGTCACTTCTTTATTAAGGCCTTCAAGTAGGGGCTAGGTCAACTAGGTTAGGAAACTCTAAGCCTGCTTGCATGTTGGATTACCTCATTTAACATGGTAGTTCTTCAGTACCTGATGAGATACAGAAATTTGAAATTTCATTTAAGCACTTAAAAATAAGTAAGATGCGATCAATGTTTTATCAGAGTCATTTTCACTCAACACATTATTTTTTTAGTAACTCCTAGCGTTTACCAAGAGCCCATACTCAACGCTAAGAAACAGGGAGTTACAAACTTAGTGCAATTCCATATCTCCTCACTCAACACTAATGCTAAGATGTATTTGTAAGATACACCTAGGAATACAATGGCCAGGGATCCGATGTTCCATAGCTTATGCTCAACATCAACTTGGAATGCTCCAGGGATTATTCCCAACACTTCCAATACTTATCTTTTCATGTGCTTCATAGCTTCCTACTCAACACAAAAGTTTCATAACTCATGTGCTACAGAGCCTCTCGATCAACACAAACATTTAAAATACTCATGTGCTCCAGAGCCTCTAAAGCCTCTTGCTCAACACAAAAATTAAATACTCATGTGTTCCATAGCTTCTTTCTCAACAAAAAACATAAAATACTCATGTTCTCCAGAGCTTCTCGCTCAACACAAATCATCAAATACTCATGTGTTCTAGAGCTTCTCACTCAACACAAAACATCTCATCAATTATGTGCCTCAGGGTCCATGCTCAACACATGAAATCATATACATAAAACATATGAAATTGGATTAAGCCCAATATATCAAACAAATCATCGTTCTCATGTGCAGTGGGGTCTTTTCCCAATATACAAAATAAACATCAAAGCAACATCATAAGCAATGGGGCTTATTCCCATAATTGTTAGGTAAAAAATTTGGGATATTACACCATAACTACTAAACCCCTATTTGCAAAAACCCTAATATGGTTTATGTGTACTTTAATAAAATGATTAATGAGTAACGTTTTTTGTGAAAATTATACCACGGAGACAAGGAAATATTTGAGTTATGAATTGGATTTTAGTCATAATACAAGCTTTAAAATAATGGATATATTGATTGTTTTCTAAAGGAATTTTATTTTACATAGATCATTAATAATTAAATCTTATTAATAATAAAGTTGTGTTTAATTAAAAACACACAAAATCACTTGAGTTCTTATAGTCAGTTGAATCATTTTTGTGTCGAAGCATAATCCTAAAAAGAGATAATAATTGTCGATGCATTGAAAATGATAAATATTATGAAGAATGTTTTATTTCCTTTAGAAGAATGCTTTATTTCCTTTAGAAGAGATCAATGAATTCTAAAATTTAAACATATATTTCACTTAGATTATAGAAAATTTCAAGAATATCATGGCATAAAATAGGAGGATGGAGTATGTCTTTTTATTGTAAGAATACTACTTATTTAAATATATGAGACTTTGTCCCCGATTCTGGGTGCCAACATGATTTCCACTATTCCAGCTCGAGCTGACGATGCACACAACTGTGCGTTGTCGTCACTTTCCTGACGTCATTCCTCCATCTGCTATGATCTAATCTCCCCCCCATCTGATGGTTGCATTCCTTAACTCCTTCACAATACGTGGTATCCCTAGAGATGTTGGGGAGTACAATGACACCAACTCATCGTTGTACATTCTTAATGCACACAGGGTTTTGTGTTTCCGCATTAAGTGCCCAAGCATCCTGACATTCTTTCACCTCTGTCACCTTGCTTCTCATTCCCATGTAATTCGACTAGTGGTGCTCTCTGTGATTTTCCTAGTTCTTGCTTCTATGGTTTTTTCCTGTGCCATGTCACGCCAAAAAAGAGGAACTCCAAGATGAGGATGAGCTGATAGAGGTTCCCACACTCATCATACCATTTCCTTCAATGCTTAGTCTAGCGTGGAGGGCTATGACCTATAAATTGCGTCACCCTTTGCCTTATGCTCACCGACTGGGAAGATGAAATTACTCGCTCTCTTTCAGTAGCTAGTCGGACCCCTGAATGCATAAGAAATTACTGGGTAGTGAAGAATTTATTAGGACTCCTACTCCTTTGCTCAACCACCCATCCTCTCTCAGCCTGCATCCTCGATGCCACCCTTGCTACCTTCGATATTCCTACTCCTTCTACACCTCCAGGTCCCTTGATTCCTCTGGCTCCCGTGGCCATTCCTGTGGCCATTCCCTTTGTTGGCCCCCCACTGCAACTATGGACTTTGATCCCCCGTCTCTTCCACCACAATGCAGAATGGAGACCACTTCAACAAGAAAAAGAAACACCACTATGGCTTCCTTCAGAAAATCCAAGCCCTTTCTAGTCAAGGGCTCTCCATCCAGCAATGAGGACACCTCAAGAAGCAGTGAAGATTCTAGCAATAAAGATGCTCCTAGCAGTGAAGCCGACGAACTGAGAAATAAGGATGATTCAGGCAATCAGCGAAGCACAATATTTGGGACTCCCATCATTGAGGAGCCCTAGACCAAACTTTAGTCCAGGTTTCTTACTTTAGGTTTTATGTTTCAGGGACTCTAGTTACCCCAAACTATCAACATTATGTTGTTTGAGATGTTTTTTTGTAAATACTTTAAGTCTCATATTTTTCGAATATGTTTTCCCTTGTAGAGGGAGGATCCTGTTGACAATTATGGTCCGTCGTTTCCTTTAAGGAAGACTGGACCTTTCTTTTTTCTTTTTCCTCTTGGTAGGACAGACTCTCGGCTCTCTACCATTTTTTGTACCATTATTTTACTTCAATAGATTAGCTTCTGAATGGAAAAAAAAAGATATGAGACTTTGTATTCTTAAATGCTAATTATTCCATTTTTTTACTATGCAAACCAATTATTTTTTACCTCTTTATATGTGGGATGAGGGACTAAACAAGTATATGAAGGAATAAGAATTGGTGGAGGTGGTGGAGGGGATAGGAGGGAAGGAGAGTAAGGGGGGATTGGGGTGGTTGGGGGAGGCCTACTTTCCATACAACTAAGTGACTTTCTCCTTGGCTCATGAAGTGGATGAAATTTACTATTTAAGAAGACGAAGAAGAAGAAAACCTCTTTATTTTTTGGAAAAGTGACTAAAGAAGTCTATGGAGGAGGAGGAGGAGGAGGGGAGGGCAGAGGATCCGGAGGATCCGGAGGAGGGTCGAAGTGGGTGGAGGAGGAGGGGTAGGTCTACTTTCCCTACAACCAAGTGATTTTATCCTTGGCTCATGAAGTGAATGAAATTTACTATTGAATAAGAACAAGAAGAAGAGACCCCTTTTTTTGTGGGATAAGGAATTAAACAAGTCTATAAAGAAATAAGTACATAAGATCCCTTTGTTTGTAGGACAAGAGACTAAATCCTACAAAGTACATGCACTACCAATATAAATTTAGACTTGTGACATCCTAGTAGAAAATACATGTCCTTAATCATTAGACCCACTCATATATTTTAGTTATAAGACACTCCATAAGATCCATTAACTAGGAGTTACTAAATAATGATACACATAGTTTTCAATAAATATATCATATGACATGTATTAATTTATTAATGCTTAAACATAACAATATTTAGACTCAAATGAACAAGATTCATCCTAGCATTTTAGTAGTCAAAAAATATTTTGAAATTTTTCTTACAAAGTGCAAAGGGAAATTAGAATAGTGGTGGCACAAAAATTACTCCTTTAAGTTGGGTGTTTTTCTTAATTAATGCAAATTATTGCATCGAGAGGCGCTCTACAGCCCAGTATGGGAGATATCTTGTAATGTGATGTAACATTAGTAAAGTTTGTAAGGCAAAAAATAATAGTGATAGTGAATATTATGGGAGAGATTTTGTAACGTGATGTAAAATTAGTAACATGTCAGCAAAAGATAAGAGTGATAGTGAATATTATGGGAGAGATCTTGTAACTTGATGTAACGTTTATAACATGGCAAAAGATAATAGTGATAGTGAATATTATGAAAATAAATTTTCTAATAGGCCAAAATAAAACAATCTAATATGAGGGAGATATTGTAATCTTCCTACGTAACAAAACAATAAAAAGGTAAAAATTTAATTATCCCTAAAAAAAATATGTGGGTCAAGAAAAAAACACAAAATTGAATTATCCCCAAAAAAATGTTGGCCTTGCACATGGTTTTAAAACCATGTGCAAGGCCTCCTAAACAACCCATGGTTTTATTGTACATGGTTTAGGAGGGCCTTGCAAATGGTTTTAAGACCATGTGTAAGGCCTCCTAAACAAACCATGTTTGTAGGAGGGCCTTGCATATGGTTTTAAAACCATGTGTGGAGAAATGATGCAATGTTTGTTCCTAACAAAATAAAAAAATATTATATGTCAGCCATAAATAATATTAAATATTAATAATGAAAATATTATATGTGGACCTTAAATAAAAAGATGTCTTTTGGTTTGAATCAAATCAATGGATACCTAAGAAGAGGTTTGCACCTCGAGAGATTTGATCCATCTCTGCGCTTGATAGCCCATAGGATTTGGATCTACGTTGATAAAATTAACAATTATAAAATAAACAAATTTTGCATTGATAGATAGGGTTGGAGTGAGATGTCGTGAATGTTGGTGAGTGATTTAATGCTAAACATTAAGTAATTAAATAATCATATAAAATATATATAGTAAATTATAAATACTAACAATTAACTATATTATACTATATAATCATTAATTATGATTAATGAAAGTGAATTAAAATTTGTATAGTGAAAAAGGTTAATCATGATTATCTTGAATTAATTTACTTAATGATACTAATTATGATAAATGAAAGTGAATTAAAATTTATATAATGAAAAAAAATAATTATAGTTATCCTCAATTAATACTAATTAATCATACCCAACAATAAAGTATAAAAAACTCAACTAAAATTAATTACAATTAATTGTAGTTTAGTATAAACGATTGAAATCAATCATGGTTAATTAAACTTAAGCATTATTAAATATATTATCAACTGTGGCCAAACCATAGTCATTAAAAGTGAACTATGGCCAATTAAGGTTGGCTAAAGTTGACCATAGTGAATTAAAGTGAATGATGAACTATAGGAAATAAATTGACTCTTAACCATAATTAGCAATGGTGAACCATAGTGGAGGATGGTCAATGAACATGAATTGTATTTAACCAAAGTGAGACATGGTCAACCATTTTCAAACTTGATTAAATATTCTCAACTAAAGTCAAACATAGTAAACTAGAGTCATCTTGGTTAACCATAATTAGCACTGGTGAATCATGGTCTATAGAGTTATTATAGTAGTTGATATTCAACAAAAAAAAAAACATCATCATTGTTAACTATATAATCAACTATGGTTAACCATATTTAATTGAGCAACCATAGTTATTAAAAGCTAACCATGTTTATATTAACCATACTAAAGCATGGTCAATCGTTGTTAACTAGAGAAATATATAATAAAAGTTAACCATGATGAATCATAATTTACCAAAGTCAATTATAGTCAACCAACTTTATCATAGTTCATCATATGTTCAACTATAATCAACCCTATTCTATCAAAACCAATCCTAATGAATCATAACTCATGGTTAATCATAATGAACTCTAGTCAATTACAACAAATATAGGAAACCATGGCCTTTAAACGTCACCGTAACCAGACCTGCCTTCGAACCAATTGAGCTAGCCATCCAATTATATATATTTATATTTTATTATAATTGTTTTAAAATGAATATTTTTATGGTTGTTATAATTCTTATTAATTCAAATAAAAAATAAAACTTGTTTTCTCAGAAATCTGTGTAGCGGACGATTCAGTTGTTTTTTCTTTTTTGGAGGGTAGTGGTTGTACATTCTTTCGTTATATATATGGACGTATATTTCTATTGTCCGATCCTGGTGTATTGATTCTCCCTGCACACCTTTTGCACAACATGAAAAAGCAAAGAAGTGTTATAATGCTTCAAATTCTGATATGTACATACCTGCGCGCACGCTCTCTGTATTTAAAACTTCAAATATTATTTTTACAGAATACAATAAAAAGGCATACATAGAAAAGGCCAGAGTTGCATTATTTTTTTGGGCATGGTGCTACTCTTAGCACGGCTTTTCAAACGACCAAGATCTCCCACCTCGTTTTTGCAGTACAAACACATTCCAATGCGCATTGTGGATTCGTGGAATATATGTAGCCACCCTTGTTTTTTTTCGTCGTTGTTTTTGGCGCTGGCATATTTTGTATGGAAAGAATCAGGTTGCATGTGCCAAGGCAAGGCAAAGCATTGCAATCATAGCAAACCTAGATCTGATCTGATCAATCACAGTCTGACCATAATGAGAGTCTTTTCTCTCACAGTGTGGTCAAAGAACAGTGAATGCCCAATCAAACCCTAGAAGTGGAACATAAACAATATTATTCAAACAAACTTCAAAGGCCCAATCAATATTATTGCACATTACATGATTGATAAATCGATTTTCTCTGCAAATGAATGTGCAAAGAAAGTAAGAAGCAGATATTCAAACGAATTTAAACGTCCAAATCAAATTATTGCAAAAGAGATGATTGATGTATATAAATTTTCAGCGAACGATTTTCCCCTTATTATTTTCAATCCAGAGTCGTGATAGTGGCTTCCCATATGATCTTATATGACAGAAAGAAAGGGCAGCTTATGATTATGCTAGTCACACTATATTGCATGTAATTATTATGAATTTGACAAAATAAAATTGAATTTGAATCTGGTTATAATGAATACGATAAAGTTGTTATGCTTTATTTTTGGTAGTCGTGTCATCAAGACTAACAGAAAGTTGCTATGATTCTATTTCATAGACCTCACTATTATACAGAGTCTCGCAAAGTAGTATAATCATAGCCTTTCATATTTACTATCGTTTGGCAAAGATGTGCCACTCTAAATTAGAGAATAGGTATAACCGGTATGCACTTTGTTTACCATGTCCTTAAGAAAATATGTTAGCCACGGATTGTAGTCAACTAAATTGTTCCAATGAGCGCCCCTTACCTGTAATAGAAACATTGCTTATTTTGGGTAGTAGTGGGTATTTAGTTTCCCCATTTTTCTATTTTTATTTTATATCGAATGCAAAACTTAAACGAAAAAGATTTCTTATCAAAGTAAGGAATCCCAACTAGTTTGAAAAGGCATTGAAATTTAAAAAGTCATTGAAACATTTCATTATTGGACAAATTCCAAACATTTTGAGTGTAAAAAAACATTGAAACATTGCAATATTTGTTATATTAAAAATATTGAAAAATTAAAGCATTAAAGGGAAGAATGAAGACAATTAGATGACAAACTTCAATTAAAAACATTAAAAAATTAAAGCATTAAAGGGAAGAATGGAGACAATTAGATGACAAACTTAATTTATTGAAGGATATCAAACATGTATAAAGCAAAATTACATTATTTATTAAGTAGTAAATATAAAATATCAAAAATGTAATATGCCAAATACTTATATTCTACAGTTTTCTATTCTAGGGATTTCTTGTAGCCTCACGATCTACAATAATAATGAATTAAAATGTGCATGCGAGGTTTCGTGTTAATGGCCCTAAATTATAGCTGAACTAGGGCAGAGAATTGTAGGAAGAAGGCAAACACTTACCATTGATAATCAAGCCAAAGATGCTCCATAGATAAGACGCATGCAGATAAAGATGAGCTAGCGAAGTAATATTGCTTCCTTCCTCGTGTTACCTCCCCGCAGCACAAAACCCTCTCCTTAGCTAAAGGTGACATTTTTTGTGAAGGAGGTGCCTGATGGGGCTGAGAGATTCTTGGGATGTAGATATTCTCGTGTCAGGGAGAATGACTGGAGCATGCACACATTCTAACCTCTCCAAGAGCCCTAGAGAATTGGTTTACCAATCTGGTGTTCACGCCCCCCAACCTCTCAGATCTGCTCATAAATGCTCTCGATGAGCAACCCAGGCTGATGATCACCCAATGCAGTGGAATGACCATGTCAGTGAGGTGATGCTAATATATGGAAGATAAATCGGGATTCACACACTGAGTGAATACCTTGGGGTTTTCTAGCTAAACCCCACCTACACACATGAATCTGTAAAGAATCTTTTGGTGGATACTAAATCGTTGGATATTGATGAATACAATGGATGTTGTTGATAAACCTCGATGGTCTATCCTAAAATATACTAGGGAATATAGTTGCACTGTTGAACCCTCGTTAGCTAAAGACATCGTCTTCAGCCCAAACAGCCACGGTTGCATGCTATGTTGCTGTTGAAAAGATCCAAATCAACAATAATAATAATAATAATAATAGATATCTCCTTTAGTCCAATAACCCTTCTTAAATAGATCATTATGTTCTTTTAGGGTTTGCATGTCACTTTTAAGGATTATGCTTCACTTTTGCATGCATGCAATTCTAATTTGATGTTGACTTTTAAGCCTGACTAAATAAGGCTTCTTTTATTCGATTAATGACTTTAATACTGAATGAATGTCCTGATCTATTCTAAGTACCAAATGTCCTCAATCAATTCCCTCTTATGCAGTACCCTCTCAAACCTATGGGAATTAAGTAGGTTGGTAGGTGTTACAACTGATTTTACCACACATGGTTGGTCACACTTTTATGGCCTTCCCTATCCCTCTGCAAACTCTTTGGACCCCATGGACCATTATTGTACCATTGATGTTTCCAAGATCATCCCTAAAAACACCTATTATTTGTTGTACGCGAATTTTAACCCCTTTCTCACGTATATATGTGGATATTACCCTTAAACCCGCGTACATCAGGACGTGCGCATAAGTCCAAATATTTTTAGAGTTTTCCTTGATGTGGATCCACGTCACTTGTCTCTTGGCATTCCATATGCATCGAGATCACTTGGATTTGACCTTGCATTACCCCATTGGAGCACTATATAAGTAACCCCTTGGATACATTGAAGAGGGGGAATTGAAGAGCAAGAAAACTATAGTCCATTGTTGTCGTAGCTTGCTTGTACTTGAGTCTGTATCCCTTTGTCCCTTGGAGCACTTAGTATTCTTCCCAACCTTGCATTTTCTTGTGAGCTTGCTATTGAGAGATGGAGGATTGAGGTGGTGGAGGCCCAGGTGGAGGACTCTGTCTCTCCGTTTCGCAGACATGCCGATAGAGGTTGTCACTTATGTAATCTCTAATTTTATTAATAGAAATATCTTTTCATGTCCAATGATGTGCATTTAAATGAATATTGAATCCATGGATGTGTTTAATTGCTTATGCATTATTGATTATATATGCTAGAGTAGGCCTAACACTATATTCTATAGCGTGCTTGCCTTGTTTACTGTTGTTGAGAGTAAATTGCTAAACAAGCAGGATTGGAAAAAGCTCAATGAAAATATACTTCAACGATCCGAAATAAGTTATGATTCGAGATCCTTTAGTGTTAGATGTTTTATTTCTCTTGCATATTGGGAAGGGATTGATTTCTGTGGTTTCTCTGTCTGTTGTGGCACACCCCAAGCCATAGGAAGTTTTCTCTGTAACAGAATTGGCGACCATACTCAGGACATTCCTTGTTTTTCTTTGGGGTTTGGGGGCACAATCTGCTTGATATTATTGACTTTCTCTCTATGTCTCCCCATTTCTATGTCACATTTTATAGTATGTTCATCCATTCAAACTCCCCTTTATTGGTTTGACCCTTGGCCTACTTTTTGCCACTGTCTTCTCTGTATATGCAGGTTTTTGGCCAAAAGTCGCGTACATATGTGGATTTTTGGCCAAATGTTGTGTATACATGCAGGTTTTTTGCCAAAATCCACGTATACATGCAGATTTTTGGCCAAAACTCATGTACATATGCAACTGTTCTTTAAACAGTGGCGTACATCCTCCCTTTTGGTTGAGTTTGATGTTGTGGGAAGTTGTTGGGTGGGTTGTGAGTGTGGCTGGCTTCTCCTGGGTTCTTATGGTGTTTGTTAACAGCTTCTTTTGTGACCAGAGATCAATTTTTCATTGAATTTTCTTTGAATTAGTTGTATTCATTTATCTCATTTTTTGTTTTGTCATTAGTGCATTACTTTTTTGTCTATGTGTCTTGCTGGGCTTGTGTTTTATACTTGCTGCAGAGACTGAGAGATTTAGTGACTTTTATTTTATTTTTTCATTCTTTTATATTGAAAAATAAAAAATAGTTGCATGCTTAATTGCATCTTAGATATGTATCTGAGGAGGTACTTCCATTGGATTACTTGGATGAGAGTTGTATTTAGGATTTCATATAGGAATTATTTTTTATGCATCTCATGTAGTGGCATACCCTGTTTTTCATTTGACAAAGATTGCACTTAGCATTGTTTGTTATGGTGTGCATATTTATTTCACTGATGAGTCACAGTACCATTGGTTGCACAATCATTTCCCTTTGAGTAATTACAACCAATTAAAATCAACGCATAGTAAAATGAATTACACTATTTTCTTTTCTAGGGTCCATCAACAAGACTAGGTTTTAGGGTCTTGGAATAGTTCATTGTGAGTTAATTCTCCAATACCACTAAACAAAACAATTAGATGTTTGTCTAGGTGAGATAGAGAAACCCTTGGTATAATTATTGTTTCTCAAGATCCTCCTTTTACACAGGATTTAAGCATGAGGTAGTGTGAGCAATTATGATTGGGATGACCCCTGATTGTGATTGATTAGCATCGAAGATATTTCCAGGATTGTATTTGTATCTGGGGGCCTTTGAGGTATTGGTTGGTGAGCCCCTGGGGTACCAGTTGTGATTTATGGTTTCGGGCTTTGTTACCCTTCCCATATGGTCGATCCCGCCAGCGACTGTCCGCTTGAGCATTGATTAAATTGTGGTCACCTTAGTTTCCTTACCTAGGTATCGCAAGGGGTACTTGCAAAGGTTATTCTGTAGGTGCCATGGCCAGGTAGGGGTTAGACAGCACAGTCTCTATATGCGTTGAAGCTGAGGGACACTATAATTGGTTACATAGCTCCTCTTGTAGTGTATGGGAGTTTCAAGCCTCTCCTAGGTGAGACATACCTGCTGCATTCATGAGCTCACATATCCTCCCCTTGGTTTGTTTGTGCTTTGGCTGTAGATTTTCTTAGGAGTGCGCTCTTTTTGCACTAGTTGGCCTTTGGGATCGCGGTTACTTGAGTATATTTATGTTCTCTTGAGTTTGGGTCCTTTTATTTTCATCATGCAAGGTATCCTATCACCCATCCTTGGTCCTAGTATGGACCCTGGTGTCGGACTTGGGGGCATCACAACCCCTTACCGTGATCATATATTTGGGAATGGTCACATTCTGTCCTCTACTCCATTTGTGGAGGATGTTGACTCCCTTCTCTCGCTCTTTACACCGGTGGTCACCCTCACAGGGGTGGTGGTGGATGTGTGAACGTTGGGTCTACACCTTAATTTCATTTTTATGTCCTATTGTTCACCACATTGTTTCTTTTGGGTGTAGTTTTCATGATAATTCTTCGCTATATCCTATAGTTTGGATTCTTTATTGACTATTTTGGGTTGTTTTGGACTAATATGGTTGTCATGTAGGTTCCAGTTTTTGTACACTCTCTCTGAGGTTTTCAGTCGTTCGTTCCTATCACAGGTATTATGTCTGAACTAGAATATAGGTTAGGATTTCATATCTGCCTATATTTTGCATGACCTTATGACCATTTCATTTTAACCTTAGGTACGAACCCATTCCATGGTATCATGAAACCTTCATGCTGTTGTTAGAAGTGGTACTATGTGAATGGTAGAGCTTTACTATACATGGGTGTCCTAGTTAGCTCCATTTTGCATTTGGTACCCATGCTGTGAGTCCTCTCTTAGGTCTGGGAGTCCCTTTTAGTCCATCCATGTCCTTGAGCAAGAGCTTCATACTCCTCTTGAACTTTATGCTGGCCATTCCCCCGGGACTCCCTTGTATATGTCAAGTTGTAATTGCATTATCATGAGTTTTTTCTGCCTTATTGAGCCTTATGTTAGCTTCCCTAACTTTGATTATCAGCCATATAGCCCAATCTTGTCTCATGTCTAGCCAAGCAGAGCCTTTTTACATACCTTTTATAGCTTGATTCCCCAGTTTTTACTGGGAGGGGACTTTCCCCCAAGTGTCGTTATCCTGCACATGTTTCCTTACATTGAGCATAGGTATGTTCCATTGCTTGGAACCAGTTTTTTTATCCCTTGACACTCGTCTCCTCCTAGATTTGTAACTACAAACCACTTTTATTCTTTTTCAAGAGTTTTAAAATATTTGAAAAAGTCCAAAAAAATCAAAAAACCAAAAAGCCGAACAGGAAAAGATGTTATCTTTGACAGCAATCAAATAATGTCTCCTTCGAACAGAGAATTGCATATCACATCTCTTGGTTGGGTTAATATTTTGACTCTAGGAGCTATACTTGTTTCTCGGAGTTTATCTCCATTGACTGGTTAAGCTTCCAGTCCCTATCGAGCCTCTGTTGATGCCTCCTGTGTCGCAGAGATGTCCCAGTTTTGTATATCGAGTCTATGTTTCCTACATTTAGTCACCATTCACCTTTATGCTCTTTTTTGAAGGAATTTGAAGCCTGAGTCAGCCATTCCTCATTTGTCATGAATTTGCATGTCGACCATTCCCGGTACTATTACTGGTTCATGCAGATCTTGTTTGAGTCCTTCCACATTATACAACATTGTTGAGTACCTCGTGTTGGTTGATGGGGGATGCCTTAATGCCCTCCTTCCAGTGGATTCCATCCCATCGACTTCAAATCATTTATTCTGGGATAGGATTCTAGATTCATTTGAGTTCTTTAAGACTTACAGTCATCAATGGTAGGTTCTCTTGCCATCGAAATTTTTGGGAATACATCAATGTCCCCTGATCAATGGATTCTTTCAAGTGTTCAACCTCAACACATCTATTCGCACTTGTTAGATTACACTCTAGTACCTTGATTCCCATTTTCATTATCGGTGGGTGATCTCGTGTCTATTAACGGTATACATCAATGACAGGTAATTAGACGATGGACTACTATGTTCAACCTCGACACCTCTATTCACATAGTAGGACATGTACTCATAGTGGTTTATGTAGAAGACTTTCCATATTGGTGGAATTCCACATATTCTACCACCTTGATGGTGCCAGTGTTCATGAGATTTCAGCTCTCGTGACTTGATTACAGTGTATGTCAGATATCGTCAGCCATTATGGAGATCTTAATCCATTGTATATCTTCAGCTTTTATGGAGATCTTGATCGTTTGTATATATTCATCATGGATATTCTAATCTATTATATATTGTACATGGCGATGACCACACATGTCACATTTTGTATATCATGCCTATTCATGGCCATTGTACTCTTATGTATCCGGGACTGCTATATGTATTTGCAGTCATATACAGAGATTGATTATTATACTATACTTATGGATGACTAGTTATTCCACCTGGTTCTTCATCACTCCACTTCTGGGATGGATTTACAATGTATTTCGGCCATCATCTTACCCCTCTGACCTCACACATTAGGGGGCATCTGTTACAATTTATTTTACCACACATGGTTGATCACACTTTTATGGCCTTCCCTATCCCTCTGCAGACTCTTAGGACCCCATGGACCATTATTGTACCTTTGATGTTTCCAAGATAATCCCTAAAAACACCCATTATTTGTTGTACATGACTTTTAATCCCTTTCTCGCATATATACGCGGATATTACCCTTAAACCCGCATACATCGAGATGTGTGCATAAGTTCAAATATTTTTGGAGTTTTCCTTGATGTGGATCAGAGTCACTTGTCTCTTGGCATTCCATATGCCTCGAGATAGCTCGGATTTGACCTTCCATTACCCCCATTGAATCACTATATAAGGAACCCCTTGGATACATTGAAGAGGGGGAATTGAATAGCAAGAAAACTATAGTCCATTGTTGTTGTAGCTTGCTTGTACTTGAGTCTGCATTCCATTGTCCCTTGGAGCACTTAGTGTTCTTCCCAAGCTTGCCTTTTCTTGTGAGATTTTTATCGAGAGATGGAGGATTGAGGTGGTGGAGGCCCAGGTGGAGGACTCAATTTCTCTGGTTCGCAGACATGTTGACAGAGGTTGTCACTTATGTAATCTTAGATTTTATTAATAGAAATATAGTTTCCTCTCCAATGATGTGAATTTAAATGAATATTGAATCCATGGATGCGTTTAATTGCTTATGCATTATTGATTATATGTGCTAGAGTAGGCCTAACACTATATTCTATAGCATGCTTTCCTTGTTTACTGTTGTTGAGAGTAAATTTCTAAAGCAAGCAGGATTGGAAAAAGCTCAATGGGGATCTACTTCAACCATCCGGAATAAGGTATGATTCGAGATCCTTTAGTGTTAGATGTTTTATTTCTCTTGCATATTGGGAAGGGATTGGTTTATGTGGTTTCTCTGTTACGGAGAAAACTTCCTATGGCTTGAGGTGTCCCACAATAGATAGAGAAACCACAGAAATCAATCCCTTCCCAATATGCAAGAGAAATAAAACATCTAACACTAAAGGATCTTGAATCATACCTTATTCTAGGTCGTTCAAGTAGATCCTCATTGAGCTTTTTCCAATCCCACTTTCTTTAGCAATTTACTCTCAACAACAGTAAACAAGGCAAGCATGCTATAGAATATAGTGTTAGGCCTACTCTAGCATATCTAATCAATAATGCATAATAAATTAAACGCATACATGGATTCAATATTCATTTAAATGCACATCATTGGATAGGAAAAGATATTTCTATTAATAAAATCAGAGACTACATAAGTAAAAACCTTTGTCAGCACATTTGCGAACCGGAGAAACCAAGTCCTCCACCTGGGCCTCCACCACCTCAATCCTCCATCTCTTGATAGCAAGCTCACAAGAAAAGGAAAGCTTGGGAAGAACACTAAGTGCTCCAAGGGACAAATGGATGCAAACTCAAGTACAAGCAAGCTACGACAATAATGGACTATAGTTTTCTTGCTCTTCAATTCCCCTTCTTAAATGTATCCAAGGGGTTCCTTATATAGTGCTTCAATGGGGTAATGGAAGGTCAAATCCAAGCGATCTCGAGGCATATGGAAGGCCAAGAGACAAGTGACTTGGATCCACATCAAGGAAAACTCCAAAAATATTTGGACTTATGCACACATATCGATGTACACGAGTTTAATGGTAAAATCTGCGTATATATGCGAGAAAGGGATTAAAAGTCGCATACAACAAATAATAGGTGTTTTTAGGGATGATCTTGGAAACATCAAAGGTACAATAATGGTCCATGGGGTCCAAAGGGTCTGCAGAGGGACAGGAAATGCCAGAAAAGTGTGATCAACCATGTTTGGTAAAATCAGCTGTAACAGTAGGTGTTTTAGTGCTTAATTAGAAGAGGACATTACAGTCCTCCCCACTTGAAATTATCTATCTTCGAGCAACTGCAAGCTAGGATGTTGCAATACCTGCTCTCCCTCCCATGTGGAATCCTCCATAGGTAATTCTTTCCATTTTACCAAGTACTCTCGAATCACCCTGTTTGAGAGTTTCCTTTCTCACACCTGTAGGATTCTCTCTAGAATCAGTACCAAAATCCCTTCATCATCTAAGGGAGGCATCTCAGTGGATGGAACAATGTGTTGTCCTACTATTTTCTTGAGGTTGGATGCATGAAACAAATTGTGAATTTTTCTCTCCTCTCAGAGTTCTAGTTCATAATCTACCTCTCCAACCTTCCTAACTACCTTGTAAGGACAATAGAAGCGAGCTTTTAGTTTTTCTCTCTTTTTTTCTAGAGGGAAGATTTCCTTTAAGGTTGTAGCCGTAAATATACCAGATCCCCTACCTCAAAAATCCTTTCAATATTGTGTCAGTCTGCATATATATTATGTTTATTATGCGCTACCTATAGATTCTCCTTTAGGACCTTGAGAATATCTAGATTGTCTTGTACCCAATATTTGGCCTTTGGTTCTCTATTGTCTCCAAAATCCAAGTCTCTAAAGTTCAGTGCCTCATATCCATATAGAGCCTTGAAAGGTGGAATTTTAATAGACATGTGGTGGGTAGTATTGTAGTAGTACTCTCCTAAGTGTAGCCACTTAATCCATGTCCTTTGTTTCCCTGCTACATAGTTTCTCAGATACCCCTCAATCAACTTGTTGACAATCTCCGTCTACCCATCGCTTTAGGATGATAACTTGTACTTGTAGCAAGTTCTATCCCTACCAATCTAATTAGATCCTACAAGAAAGAACCAGTGAATTTATTGTCATGATCACTAAAAATGGTTTTGGGTAGCCCATGTAGTCTGAAAACCTCTCTGAAAAATAACTCAGATACTTGCGATGCTGAATAGTTGGAAGAGATAGCAAATAAGTGAGTAAATTTGTTCAATCAATCTACCGCTACTTATAAGCAGCCTCGTCCATGTACCTTGGGTAACCCTATAATGAATTCCATAGAGATGCTTTTCCATTTCTAATCTGGTATCGGTAATGGATGAAATAACCCTTCCAGATGAGTGTGTTCCATCATGTTCTGCTGGCAGATACTGCATTCTCGAACGTGTTGTATTACCTCCTGTTTGAGGCCCTTCCATGAGAACCTCTCTCCAATCTGTCTATAGGTTTTCAAGAACCCCTGATGCTCTGATAATGGCGAGTCATGTGATTCCTGTATGATATTCCTTTTTAAAGCTGATTATGGGACGAGGTATATCATACCTTTGCAATAGATGATGTCGTCAATGATTTTGTCCGTGTCATCCTAGATTTGTCCATCTAATAACTCATAGGAAATTTTTTTTTTGGAGTATTCTACTAAGAGAAGATACCTCCAATCTATGGATATACTCATGAGGTATAATGAAGTTGGTCATATAGATAAGGCATCAAGCTACTACATTGTTCTTACCCTTGACATAATCTATTTCAAAACCATAAGTGTGTACCTTTCTGAACCATTTCTGTTGGTGCTCATTTAATTCATTCTGCTCCAAGAAGTATTTGAGGTTGTTATGATCTATCTTGATTTTAAACTTGCTTCCCATCAAATATTTTCTGAATTTAGTTAAGACATGTAAGATGGATAGCATCTCTTTGTCATATATGGAGTAGTCACATTCATATTATTTAACTTTTCGTCTTTCAAATGAAATTGGGTGATGGTTTTTCATCACAACTGCCCCTAGTCCTTCTCCCAAAGCATCACATTCCATTATGAACGGATGTGAGAAATCCGGTAGTTCCAAAACTGGGTAAGAACTCATGATTTTTTTCATTTTCTCAAAGGTTTGTTGTGTCAATTCCATCCATGTGAATGCCCCTTTCTTTGTGATATCGATGAGTGGTGCGGCGAATTGAGAGAATCCCTTAAAATACCTCCTATAATATGTGCAAAGGCATAAAAAAAACCTTCATTTCAGTAACCGTCTTTGTTGTAGGACAATCCCAAATATCTCTAATGTTCTCCATATGAACCTATACCCCT
This sequence comes from Pseudotsuga menziesii, assembly GCA_001517045.1. Taxonomy (NCBI): domain Eukaryota; kingdom Viridiplantae; phylum Streptophyta; class Pinopsida; order Pinales; family Pinaceae; genus Pseudotsuga; species Pseudotsuga menziesii. The sequence continues at coordinate 355,732 of LPNX010909718.1, read as the reverse complement.
TATGCACTGATTATATGTCCTAGATACATCATCTCCTTCATTCCAAACTAACACTTAGACATATTCCCGTAAAGAGAGTGCTCTTCTAGAATTCTCAATACCTCATCTAAGTGTTTCAGATGTTCCTCCTAAGTTTTGTTGTAAATTAAAATATCATCAAAAAATATTAGCATATACTTTCGTAGCTGAGCCCTAAAAGTGTGGTTCATGCAAGATTGGAAGGTGGCTGGAGCATTGGTGAGTGCAAAAGACGTGACTAAGAACTCATAGTGACTATAGTGGCAACGAAAATTTTTTCTTGGAAATGTCTCGATCCCTTACTCATATTTTTTGGTACCATGATCGAAGATCTATCTTTGAAAAGTATTTGGCACCTCGTAGCTCATCCATTAGTTAATCAATCCTGGGGATGCGATACATGTTTTTTATGGTATTCTTGTTGAGTGATTTGTAACCAATACAAATTCGTAATGTTCCATCTTTATTTTTAACTAAGACCATTGATGGTGCAAAGGGACTAGAACTCGACCGATTATATCCTAGTTCTAGTAATATCTTGATAGTCTTCTTGATATCATCATTGTATATTATGGGATGTCTATATGGAGTGGTTATGACTTCCTGTTTTCCCTCCTACAACTCAATAATATGCTCAAATACCATATATGGTGGTCTACCTGCTGGAAGATCCTAAAATACCTTCTCATGTTTCTACAATAGTGCCTGAATATTTGTTGGATGTTGGGTGTTGTTCTCTAGAGGTTTTCCAAAGTGACCAAGAATTCTGCTGACCATTCTATGTCACCCTATCTGAGGATGAACTCCATTATCTATGATGATACTAGTCTGGGGGATAACTATTCATGCCCCTCAAAACTACCTGTTTTCCATTTGGCCCCTATAATTCCATTTCCATCGCCATGTAACATTAGTATATTTTCTTATTGAATAGAGCCATTGGACACCTAATACTACATTTTTATTAGCCACATTCACCACACAAAATGAGTATGTCATATGGTAGTTTCCTAATATGACATTCAATTTAGGAATCCAATAGTTGCACTCCATGCTAGTATTTCCTACTACCGCTAGAGTGAATCCCTCAAAATTCTCTGTTGGAATACCTTGCTTGGCCATCCATGATGTATCAATGAAATTGTGGGTTTCTCTCCCATCAATCAACATTCCTACCGTGTGTCCCTGTACTACTCCTATGACCCTGAGAGTATGAAACCTATGTACACCAGATAATGTAGCAATAAATCCCTCTGGTGTATCTCCCTAGAGTGACTCCTCCTCTACTGCCCTAAATTACTCTATTGTTTCATGTTCAAACTCCTCCCCTTCAGTGTGTGAATAGACCTCTATGTAGTGGGCCTTTGGCTTCCCTGAGAAGCTTTGGCCTGGAACCCACGGTTCCTAACAAGTGAAGTATAATTTCTTGGTCTCAAATATTTTCATCTGTTGTTGTCCAACCAAGTTTTCTTTGGCATTTCCTATTGGAAAGGTTTTATGTCTTTATCTCCAATTTGAAATTTGGTCATAAATGGAAACCCATTCTTCGGCAGGGATCATTTTAGGGGCGAATTATAACCCAATGGAGAATTTTAAGGGTTACCAAAAAAAAGTGTGCGAATTTTTATATTAAAGTGTTATTATTTTATTTAATATATTTGCCCATTATTTATTTTGTATATAGCTATGCCAAGGTAAATCACATTCATCCTGATTTGGGGAAAATCTAGAAAAAGAATATTAGCCCACAAAATTATTTATTTTTTCCCACATTCGCCTAAATTTTTCCATCTGCGAGGAAATATTTGCCCAAATTCGCCCAATTTTTTCTGACTGGGAGGAGAAATGAAGATTGTTCGTTGGATTTATGGATAATAGTTTGAAAAATTGGTATTTCACTAAGGATTTATGGATAATACGATTTAAAATTTGCTATTTCACCAGGATTTATGAATATTTCTGTAAACTGGTATTACTTCCACCTCGATTGGGGTAAATTGGACATAGTTCGTCCTGGATTTGGATTTGTGGACAATTATTTGAGTAAAATGTGGAGATTTAATCAATTGGGGAAGTTTTTTCACTAGATTTGGTCCATAAATTTAGTCAAGTGAGGAATTTTTTTACCTATATAATGGTGCAAGAGTCAGGACTCAGGCTCAACATCAAGCTTGATTTCTATTGCAAATCGGTCTTTACAGTGGCTGTCAGGCTTAGTGGATTCATGGGAAGCAATTTCAGAAAGTTTCTTTTATCTGCACTGTACAGGCTTTTTACATGTTAGTTTCTTGAATCTTCTTCTATTTGCTGGATTTTTACAGGTTAGTTGCTATGAGCACTCAACCTTGTTGCTAGACCACAACTTGATGGCATTTTCCAAATTGGAATCTGGATATTATTCTTTGGCACTCTGTTGGTTTTAACTTTTATTCTGGGTGTAATTTATAGTAATCAAGAGCCATGGAGCTCATTAGAAATTATTTTCTAGGGCACATGGTACAGATTCATAGATTTATTCGCTATTCCTTCTATTTTTCTTTTCAAGAATATTCACTTTTCAATCCCACAATTTATTCAAAGGAACAAGTGGAAAAAAATCTTCTGGTTTTCCACCTCGGGAGTCGGTGAGTTCTCTTCTGTTGAGCGATAGCGAATGGCCTGGTTTCTCCTTTTAGATTATTATAGCTTTAGTTTTCTTGACACTAGTAAAATATAGTAAGATGCTAAGTTGCTTAATAAAATTGCGTTAACTTGTAGTTTAATATAAAGCTGCTCAAATGTTAAGGCTTTTAGAATAGTGGAAAAACTTCCGAGGGAAACAGATGGAAAAGCAGAGGGGGAAGGGGTTTTGTACCCACCAGCGATATATATCATACATTGCAATGTGCATCTCCTGGACGATCGAAGTCGTGACTCGTCTCTTATTCTGTTTTGAGAAGGAACAAGGATTTTTTTCCAACTCGGGAGTCGGGGTTTTGTACCCACTAGCAATATATATCATACATTTTTATCTCCTGGACGATCGAAGTCATGACTCGTCCCTTGTTTTGTTTTGAGAAGGAACAAGGAGAAGCAAAAGAAATTAAGATCGTTCTTTGACTCAGGGCAATCTAGTCTTGTTTCCTTGGTCTTTGATCTACTTACATTACAATTGACCAAGCATACCCACTTCAGTTGATTTGATTGATTTAGTTCCAAGCTTCGTAAATGGGATGGAGTAGCTCGCTCATAAATAGTAGTTTGTCTCATTAAGATATGAAACAATGTCACCCTAGGGGGCATATATCAATGGTAAGGAGTCCCATAGGAAGATGTCATAAATATATAGAGCTTCAAATCTATTTTGGATTCATGTTTACCATGCCCAGATAATTTGCTGCATTTGTTATATGTTCTTTTTTTTATAAGTCTAGCTAGTATGGGATATATGGTGCTGTAACCAAAAATACTTTCTATTATATATGCTTATTAATTCGAAGTTCTCCCTACTTTTCCATTACGTGAAAATGATGGACAAGCTAACAAAGGAACAGATCTATGAGTTCAAGGAGGCTTTCAGTTTGTTTGGAAGTCCTCCAACAGGCCATTTATGCACTATGTCTACTCATCGATTTGTGCGTGGTAGCTTGAAATCATCAATAGATTGGTGACTGGTCCCAAAAATCTTAAACAACTATGTTCAAACCTCTTGGTGAACCTTGTGTCCATGTCCAACACAATACTAAATGGAAAACCCCAATACCTACAACATTTTTCAACAACTTCGCAACTTTTTCCACAACACAAGGTATCTTCATTGGCATGAAGATGAAATACTTCGAAAATATGTCCCCAACCACAACGATTCCAGTGTACCCTTGAAAATATGACATATGGGTGATGAACTCCATAGAAATGCTTTCCTAAGGTCTCTTAGACACAACAAAGTTTGTAATGGGCCAGCCTTCATTCATATATCTTCCTTGTCTTGTTTGTATAGAAGACAAGTCATGGCATACTATTCTACATCCTTGTGCATCTACTCGTAATGGTATCCTCTCTCCAACAATGCCATCATTATTCATTGTCACTAGGTGGCTATCCCAAGGAAAATCATGGCATTCATTTAAGAGCTCCTTCCTTATATTTGATGACTTAGATATATAGATGTGGTTTCCAAAGTACAGAAGTTGTTTGTCTACCCACAACTTTCTTAAATTACCCTCATTCACTTGCTTCATGGTGTTTATCATTGATGGGTCTCAATGCAATCCATCCATGATCTACACATGCAAGTCAGTAAAAACCTACGCATGCCATCATGTTGGCACCGGCAACTCATCTTCCTCTAAGGATGTGAGTTGTGCCTGTTTTCTCAAGGCATCAAAATTTGCATTAAGTTTGTTGATACTATATGCTCATGTTGAATTCTTATACCAAGAAGTATTGCCACCTTTGTTACTTAGGTAATTTTTTTAGTTGTGTCATAATGTAGCTTGTTGCAACATTGTCTATATTCACAATGAACGGTTTACCCCAAATAATGCCTCCATGCTTGTAGCCTTGTAGGAAATGCACAAATGTAGTCATATATTTTTCATGAATGGGGTGCCTCCACTTGCAATCCTATAGCTTCATATTATCATAGGATATAGGATGACCCTCCTGTGATCAAACTTCTCCAATGGAAAATTTTTAGGCATATGTCTACACCTCAAACAACTGCTCAAAGTATAGCATCTTTAGCACAAGTGTAAGCTTCAGGTTGTATATGCTACAACCCACAAACACTCCTTAAACATCCTTGGGCTTCTTGTTTAGTGCCTTGACCCCTCCTCTAGGTCTGGAACAGACCTCTGCTAACTTCCTTCTACCCTCGATCTGCCCTTTTAAGGCCTTGTCCAATGCCTTATCAACCCAAAGGGTAGCCCTTTTAGTTGTTGCCCATCCTATACTTGGTCTGCATTTTATAATACCCCATAGAAATGCTTTCCATATGTCTACACCTTAAAAAACTGCTCAAAGTCTAGCATCTTTAGCACAAGTGTAAGCTTCAGGTTGTATATGCTACAGCCCACGGCCACTCCTTAAACATCCTTGGGCTACTTTTTTAGTTCCTTGGCCCCTGGGCCCTCCTCTAGGTTTGGAATAGACCTCTGCTAACTTCCTTCTACCCTCAGTCTACCATTTTAAGGCCTTGTCCAATGCCTTATCAACCCAAAGGGCTTCCCTTTTAGTTGCTTCCCATCCTATACTTGGTATGCATTTTATAATACCCCCCTTTAGGGTACTCTAACAGTCATCCAACCCTGCATATAAAAACATTACAAGCAGATGTTAGTTAATGAATACATATGTACATTGTACTACTGCTATTGCTTGTACATACCCTCCCAATAGCATCATCTTTGTCAACCAGCAACATCTTGCATTTTGTGAGATTTACAAAGAAACTTCACGAGGATCACTACTCAATCAAGTTGTTCATCAATTTGAAGAGAAATGTACAATCTTTCTTCATCAATTTGAAGATAAATGTACAATCTTTCCTCTACATACAAAGAATGGGAAAATACAATTTTTCATTCCTTCCAAATAAGAGCTAAGAATCCAAACTGTCCTTTCAGTTATCCCTATCAAATATCAATGTTATCCTACCATCGCTCAAGCAAGATAATGGATTTCTCTCCTAGGAATGGTAATGGTTTTCTCTCAGCCAAATAATTTACATTGCATTTGTTGACCAGGGAGCCAAGGTGGTCTGCTAACTATAAATTGTCAGCTTGAGAGAAAGGCCACTTGTCCATAGGTTCTTCCCTATGTTTTCATATGGGTGCTTATTCTTCTTCAACATATCCAACAATAGTTTTTGTTGATGCTGCTAGCATGAGTTAGCTGTGGTATTCTTGCTCAAGTCAATTCTAATCAGGTGAGGAAGTAAGAAACGTTTTATTGCATAATTTTTGGAAAACAAATTTCAAAAATTTCACTATTTAAATTACAATAGCAAGAATGAATACTAAATACTGTAAATAAATTCAGTCTCTACTCAAATTATCTTTTTGTGGTTGCATGTACACAGAGATACCAAGATCCATAAACCCTAGTGAACTGAAAAATTACCTTAGGTTCTATAGTGAAGTGAAAAATTACCTCATGTTGTATTGCTCCTCCAGGTTCTTCCCTCTTTAAACTTATTCACACTTACCCACATAGTGAAAGTCACAAGTGTCTTGGGTGCCATTGTTAAGATGCAGCATGCAACTGCCCCCTTTTGGTATGATTGCTCCTGCATAGAAACAATTGAGTAGGCCTACAGTTGTTACCACCTGTAAGTCATGTAATACATTCAAGCGATTGTGAACACAAACTGTACATTCATACATATAACACAAATACATTGAAAATAATTAATATCATAGTTTGAACCAGGATATATCAGTCCCAAACAAGATTGAAAATTTTCGTAGATCCTACTTCGAATTTTCACCTTGTATATCATTGTTAACAACCAATCAAACAACCATCGTTTACCATTGTTAACCACGGACCTTAGGAACCAGAGGGATTGAACAATTATACAGATTCTACTTTAAAATTTCACCTTCTAGCAGCCTGCGATGTTTTGTAGTCACCCCATATCCTTGAGCACTAGTGCATGGCAGCATTGATAGAAGTGTAACTCCACCCCATACCCTTTCAGTTTCTTCCCATCCTATACCTGGTCTGCATTTTATAATACCCCCCTTAGGGTACTCTAATAGTCATCCAACCCTACATATAAAAACATTACAAGCAGTTGTTATCTAATGAATATATATGTACATTGTACTACTGCTATTGCTTGTACATACCCTCCCAATAGCATCATCTTTGTCAACCAGCAACATCTTGCATTTTGTGAGATTTACAAAGAAACTTCACGAGGATCACTACTCAATCAAGTTGTTCATCAATTTGAAGAGAAATGTACAATATTTCTTCATCAATTTGAAGAGAAATATACAATCTTTCCTCTACATACAAAGAATGGTAAAATACAGTTTTTCGTTCCTTCCAAATAAGAGCTAAGAATCCAACCTTTCCTTTCAGTTATCCCTATCAAATATCAATGTTATCCTGCCATCCCTCATGCAAGATAATGGATTTCTCTCTTCATGACAATGCATTTCATGACAATGTTTCTTACAAAAGACAGCATACTACTACTTTCAGGGAAACATGAGCATCTAAATCAGTTTCTTACAGAATGGCCTGTTTTGTATATCTCTGTCCAGCACTAAAATTTATGAGACTTCTTAAATGACTAATTCATACTGTGAGAAAATCCAAAGTCAGATGTCTAACACATTTTACAGAAAAGACAATATTACTTATTCTAGCGGCACAAACATGTTTAGACCTATAATTCTTGGTTAGTCTAATTACAAGGATAAGCTATCATCCATGGAAAATATTCCACAAAAAGAACCAAATGATTTAGAACCTGAAATTAAAAAATACAGAAACAAAAAAAAAAATATATTAGCATGCCATGCTTTCCGAAACCTGACAAAAGATACAGCACAAAGCCTGTCCATTCACTTGAACTTTCAATTTATATTTTAAAAATAGTTATCCTAATTAATAAGTCTAAATATATTCTTCCTAAATTTCAGTTTATTAATGGTCAACCAACAACAATTACCTTTTAGGAGATGAACTGGGCACTATTCTTCCTAACTAATTAAATACATGATGTACCTTTGAACAGTTAACATCAGATATAAATATTCATACCTAGCAATTTGTACAATGCTCATGAGAGGTAGGGATAAATATTGAGATGGCGGAAAACATGGTACACCAGATTGGGATCCACGAGCTAGCAGCCCTTCAAGCCAATGTCTGTGCCAAAGATGAGCTACTTGCAATGGTGTCCACCTTTACTAGTAAACAAACAAAGAATTGAGACAAGAATGGCATTAGAACTAATCAAAAGTTGTACCATATTAAAAGAATGGGTTCCAATTTAATAACAGCAGATTACATGCATATATGAGGAGAGTAAAGTGGAAGTCTACATCAAACTAGTACATTGCAAAAATCACAGAAATTGAATATGGTTCCATTTAAAAGGCATGCAATGAGGTCAACGGGAAATATGATTCCTTTGGTGGCTTGGGATATCTGCAATTTATCAAGAGATCAAAGGGGAAAGGGCCAGGGCCTCCCTAACATAAGAGCTCAAGGAGGAGTTCTTTGAGACAAATGGGTAGTACATGCAGTGAAGAGGGATACTCCTTGTAAATTTTTAGTTCAGCACTAGATTGTGCAGCCTCAATGCATTCCAGGTATTAAACACCCCTTTAATTTGTATGGCATAATCGCTAATGCTCAAGATTTCATGACTTCAAGTTCTTCCCAGCTCAAAAGGGTGTCAACTGCTTTGAAGACTGTTTATGGTTTTCACTGGATCAAAGGTAGACTTGATAGGTTCTATGCCAATTCTCATGTAGCTACATTCTCATCCACCAGTGAGCCCTCTATTATAGTTAACAAAGGGATCCTCCTTGGCAATTTTTTGTTCAGCACCAGAATTAGCGGGCTCAATGAATTCTAGGTATTAAACATCCCTTTTAGCTGTGGCATAACCGCTAATGCTCAGGATTTCATGATTTCAAGTTCTTCCTGGCTCAAAAGGGTGGGGACTGCTTTGAATACTATTTTTGGTTTTCACTGGATAAAGGTAGACTTGATAGGTTCTATGCCAATTCTCATGTAGCTACATTCTCATCCACTAGTCAGCCCTCTATTCATTTGGACTTCACTATCATTGGCTCTAATCATTTTTCTATTTCCACTTGTACGCTCATTGGTTCTAATTGTCAGTATGAGGATTACTCTTCTTTTAAGTTGAATGTCTCCCTTCCTGAGTTTGAATAGTCTCAAAACATTGTCACAAGGGTTTGGCACGCGGTGCCTCCTCTTATAAAGGATATTGGTTGGATTCTTTTGTGGGAGGAAACCATTCTATGCATTATATTGACTCATGTGCTTAAACTATTGCTCGTCTCTTAGCCTTAGTGTGGTTATTCTAGCATAATAAGTGTGATAGTATGAGGATAATTTGCACCTTGTGAACTAAGTCAAGTGATTACCTCATGTTGTATTGCTACTCCAGGCTCTTCCCTCTTTAAACTTATTTGCACTTACCCACATAGTGAAAGTCACAAGTGTCTTGGGTGCCATTGTTAAGATGCAGCATGCAACTGCCCCCTTTTGGTATGATTGCTCCTACATAGCAACAATTGATTAGGCCTACAGTTGTTACCACCTGTAAGTCATGTAAGACATTCAAGCGATTGTGAACACAAACTGTACATTCATACATATAACACAAATACAATGAAAATAATTAATATCATAGTTTGAACCAAGATATATCAGTCCCAAACAAGATTGAAAATTTTCGTAGATCCTACTTTGAATTTTCAACTTGTATATCATTGTTAACAACCAATCAAACAACTAAATTTTACCATTGTTAACCATGGACCTTAGGAACCAGAGGGATTGAACAATTCTATAGATTCTACTTTAAAATTTCATCTTCTAGCAGCCTGCGATGTTTTACAGTCACCCCATATCCTTGAGCACTAGTGCATAGCAGCATTGATAGAAGCGTAACTCCACCCCATACCCTTTCAGTTTCTACCCATACTATACTTGGTTTGCATTTTATAATACCCCCCTTTAGGGTACTCTAACAGTGTTAGGATATTTAGACACTTAGGAGTTAGTTAAGATCAACTTGTGTAATATATCCGTTAGGTAAAAGTGTGTTTCTTTAGTATGCATTAGTATGCATTTGTAAATATTCTAATCCGACGGTCACGATATGTTCTAGACATAGAGTGATCCGATGGTTCAACTTCTCTTAGATCATACCTACCATTGATCCGTGGCTTAACACCCGATTGGTCTATGATCTCTATTTAAAGAGCATAGAGGGTCCTTGGCTAGTTGATCGATTATGAGAAGCTCATGTAACTTTCTTTCTTTTGCATAATAAATTGCTCCGAAGTAGCTATTTGGCCGGGGCCATGGACTGTTTCCCTCTCGAGGGTTTTAACCACGTGACAAACATTGGTGTATTGATCTGTGATCTGTTTGTGTGAAGCGGCTATTCTTGGTGTTCGGTCCTTTGGGAGTACCCTGTGTACCCTAACAAACAGTCATCCAACCCTGCATATAAAAACATTACAAGCAGTTGTTAGTTAATGAATGTATATGTACTACTGCTATTGCTTCAGAGTTTGTTTGCAAACGCGTACCGAATTCTATTTTATGGACAAACCTAATACTAATTGATAAATACTTTGGAAAATGACCAATAATTGTTGAATATCACGTATTGCTAAATTACATGTAACTGCCATCTATATTATATTTAAATTAATAATGAATGGTGGATAAATGGGTATGCATATGACTACACTGGATACATCTGCTTACTGATTGATTTATTACTTTTTATTGGGCTGCCATATTTGTACTCATATCACACTCCAATTTGTCTATGGTTATACATGAATGATGATAAATAGTTGTTGATGGTCATGCAATGCCTAAGTATTTGATAAACTTGACGATTAATGTTTTTGCTAACTACTTGCATAACCTTGGCATAACATTATCATTCTAGATTTGCCTTGAAGTTGACTTACTGATTGCATTTACGAGGTTCATATTTGTCCATGTAGTATGTCTTCTTCTTGAATCCATTAAGGCACTGATCACTAACCCTTCCAAAAGAAGATATTATTCGGTGTTTGAGTCTCCTTACAGACTTTCATTTAGGGCTCTCCCCTAGGGCTACTTGTTTAGTGACTTGATGTATTCACAATGAACGGTTTACCCCAAATAATTCCTCCATGCTTGTAGGAAATGCACAAATATAGTCATATATTTTTCATGAATGGGGTGCCTCCACTTGCAATCCTATAGCTTCATATTATCATAGGATATAGGATGACCCTCCTGTGATCAAACTTCTCCAATGGAAAATTTTTAGGCATATGTCTACACCTCAAACGACTGCTCAAAGTCTAGCATATTTAGCACAAGTGTAAGCTTCAGGTTGTATATGCTACAGCCCACGGCCACTCCCTAAACACCCTTGGGCTTCTTGTTTAGTGCCTTGGCCCCTCCTCTAGGTCTGGAACAGACCTCTGCTAACTTCCTTCTACCCGCGGTCTGCCCTTTTAAGGCCTTGTCCAATGCCTTATCAACCCAAAGGGCAGCCCTTTTAGTTGCTTCCCATCCTATACTTGGTCTACATTTTATAATACCCCACTTTAGGGTACTCTAACAGTCACCCAGCCCTGCATATAAAAACATTACAAGCAGCTGTTAGTTAATGAATATATATGTACTACTGCTATTGCTTCAGAGTTTGTTTGCAAATGCATACTGAAAAACTATTTTGAAAATGAAAGGGCACAATTCCTCTTAAAGAGGTCCTTGAAAAGGATTGGTTCCTTAGTGGAAACCAAAGGTAGAGTGTCAACTAGTTGTGTTAAGTGAACTTTATCAACAATGAAATACCACTGCAATTATCGGTAGACTTAGGTGCCTCTCACAACTTCTTGAAGAAGGATTTGGAAAGTGAACTTGGGATTAGGGTTCATACTCAATAAACATTATGAGTGCTTCATACTCAATAAACATTATTGGTAGGTTTAAAATCCAACTTATATGACATATTTATTTTATCCAGATATGGGGAAAGTAGCAAGACCCCTTCTCCCAACTCATCTCTTGTACACTGCAAAGGCGCTGTCAAAAAATAATTTCCATAATTTGTTATTTTGGATTTCGGTGGGTTCCATGACTTGATATTTGAACCCTTCATCCTCAATAGATTCATATAAAGAGAGAGAATGAAACAACCCATGTCTTCTTCATCAATGTAGAGAGGATATTTATTTGGACTATTTTGGTCAATTACAACATACGTGAACTTAGCCTCTCTATACAACCATCTGGTTTATTTTGCAAACATTGGAATAGTGGCATATTTCATATCCATATGCATGGTACCTTCCAACTTATTAGCCTAGCTAGAAAATATAATGATGTATGTAGCTGGTACATTTTCCACCACTACATCCATTAATATACTCTTAGTAGGTAACTGATCCAAAGTAACCACGAGGTCTGTTATCATTCCCAAAAATTTGAAATTCCTACAATCAGAACTGTAAAGGCTATGATAAGTCCTAGTTATGTCCAACCCCGTCCATTCCATGATAATTTTAGGCATAATGTTATGAGAAGCCCAAAAATATCGCATACAGTTATGAAAAAATTTATCTTGTAAACCGAGTCTGACATAAGGGGAAGATGGTTCCTCCTTGTCATTGGCATGAGGACCACATTAGATTGCAGGGGATTCATTAGTTAGGTTAATGGTATCTTTCTTATCATAGGTTTCAACATGGTGAAGTAACCTATCAATTTTATTTTGATATGTAATAATTTTTTACTAACTCATACAATGGAATAGGGATTTACACTAACTTGTCCCAAAATTGCTACAGGTCTCTTTTCAATGTTTTCATGCCTAGAAAGCGCCTAGAATTAGGTGACTCTGAGACCTGTAGCAATTTACACTACATTTTTTATTGTTTTCTGTAGTTTCACTATTATGTAAGGGATAGGGATTTACATTGAAAAGAGACCTGTAGCAATTTACATTGCATTTTTTTATTGTTTTCTGTAGTTTCACTATTATGTAACTTAATTTTCCTATAACTTTATCTTTCTTGTGATGATTTTTTTCTTCTAACCTATAGTTTGTATTATTCTTGTAACCACCAAAATTTGGAATAAGTACAAATAGTAGTGTTGGATAGACGCAATATCAATAATATTATTTAAGGCATTCAACTTGTAATTGAGAATTAATGGAATATGGTAGAATATCTAGTGCAATAACAACGTATGGATTTTCCTAAATAGTTAAATTATTTCATGTAGGTAGTGTGTTAAATAGGGTTTCCTAATGAAAGATTGGTTATCTACACATACAACATATACATATCACAAGTCCACATCCCATATTAATAATTAGAGGTAGCAGAGTATATCCTAAAATATAAATTGATTGACAACCAATATTCTATAACTGAACAAATAGGATCACTAATGTTCTCTCTAAATTTAGACACAATTGGGTTTTGAACAATATCCCAATGAATAGTTTATTTTATTGTAGATGGCTTGTTGAGGACACTAGTTTCCATGTTGGAATTATCAAATGTTGATGGAATTTGAATTGATGTAACTTCAAGACTTGAATCTTGACTATCATCATTGATGCTCCCCCTATCAAGTGCAAGGTGAGAAGAATGTGGGAGGGATCCAAGTTAATGATTTGAATTCTTCTATTTTTGAATATTTTTGTAATGACTGAATTAGTTACCATGTATATGGTGGTTTTGGTTGACCACTAACCAATTTCACTAGTGTGGTGGTTTTAATTGACCTCTAACTACTTTCATAATATAGTAGACCCATTTTAATGTCAATGAGATTATAATTGTGTCTCATGTGTGTAATTTCCCCCATTAAGGTACAAGGGAGTGCCAATTCATAATGGGTTATAGTCATCGCCTAAATTATCATCTAGATTAATTGATTAAAAGTTATTTCTTTTTGTATTTTTATTATTCAAATGTGTCTTTTCATGTCTAAACTAGACAATAAGATTTACGCAAATTCTCAATTTGTTGATTCCATTGCCAAGAATGTATCCAACCATAATGCTATGTTCCTTTTTAACCTTCTTTTTCATTAGAAATAATTTTGAAAGATGAATTGTATT
>LPNX010909718.1:307747-336325 GCA_001517045.1 Pseudotsuga menziesii | reverse complement strand
AAGTTTGTGTGTATTTTGGTTAAATATTGTGTTAGTCCCTTGAATGCTTATAGTTCTCATTTGATGCTTGATTTATCCATTTGTTGTAGCTTGAATCAAGATTAGTTTTAATCAGTTTCCATTGATTCAGGGTTTGAGAAAAGATATTTTTATTGCATTTTAGTTGCATGAATTAATTGTCTTCCCTTTTTCAAATCTCGATTCTTTTATGTTGATTGCATATTTTCTTTGTAAATACTTATCATTATTCAAAAAAATAAATGAGATCTACAAAGCTAAGTGAAGAGAAAAATGGTCTATGCACTAGGTTCCTATGAATTGATTGTAGGATACCTATTGGCACGAGACCAACATTCATCTAATGCAATAATCAATTGGCATAATTACAATGCATAATTGTATTAGCCTCGAGTGACAAATATTCTTCCAGAAGAATGTCATTATCAAACAAAGATCTTGTGAGGTTGTTTGTACTTCATTGATGGTACTGATTCTCTATTGTTTAATTCCTGTATATTGTTGAGGCTATTGCTTTGCTTTTTTTTGAGCTGGGTCGTAGTCTTGATCGAGCTGCTAAACCTTACTAAACCTTACTAAACCTTCCTAGGCTGATATGTGACTGTATTGGTGATTCTATCTTGGGTCGCGACATTTGTGACCTTGCTTGACCTTGTGGATTGTTGTAGATAGGGCCGTGACTTTTTGGGCTTCTATATATGTCTTGTGAACCTTGTGGGATTCTAGATCTAAACCATGAACACTTGTTAAATTGTTAAACTCATCTGTGACTATTTAAAGGATGTTTGGATTAAGTTGTGATCATTGTGATACCTCTAAGTTTGAACCGTAAATTTACTAAGGTCTATTCATCCTATTAGAAAGGGATGCAATTTTTTTAGGCCTGTTTGGAGTAGGCTATCACTGCTGGTTGTTTTGACATGTTGATATAGGACTGTAATAATGAATTAGTAGCTTCATAATAGTGATAGATCAGATTTGAAGTAGTCCCAAACTGATGTGTGTTCAAGTGGTGGTAGGGGGGTTGATTTTTTATGGGATTGAGACTCCCTAGCCATTTTCTGGATGGACAGGCTGAATTTTTCTCTCATCTGTTGTTATTAGATTCCTTATCCTCTCTGTTCCTCATTTTTGGTCTATTAGTTCAATTATTATGGAATCCTAAAGAATGCCAAACAGAATCCAAACCCCAATTCATCGGTAGTCTAGTATCTTGTGATTTTTCTTAGACTGTGTATTTCAATGACTGTCAAGGTCATACCTACTTCAATTTATAAGGTATTCATCTATTATGATGGATCTAGATAGAAACAGGAGATAACCTACTTGTTATGTTGATTTGGGACTTTTATAATTATATCTAAAAGCTAAAAGCTAACAATACAAAGTGGGATCCCAAAAGTAGCTCCTATAAAAAGATAAAATCAGAACTCAAACCTAACCCCAACTCCATATATGAATTTGAGGTTATGTTTTAGGTAAAAATAGATTCTACATTATACTTTTTTGTTGTAACATTGATGATTTGAGCTACATTACCTTCATGCTTCTTATTTTAATATTGATGGTTTGATATCTATCTCTTACATTGTCTCTTTCTTGTATCTGATAGGAAATGATGCTGGAATTTGAGAAAGCTAGGTCAAGGAGCTATCTCTTCACATAGATAGTTTCCTAACATTAAATGACAAATAACTAATTTGACAACGCTTTCTCTAAGAAATAATGGGCTCATTCAAGTACATGAAACCATGTTGGTGTTTAGCACAAATATCTTGACAAATTTTTATGGTTTGTTTATTGCTTTTGTTTGAAGCATTTTGTCGATTTTTGAAGTTTGTGTGTATTTTGGTTAAATATTGTGTTAATTCCTTTGAATGATTCTAGTTCTCATTCGATGCTTGATTTAACCCTTTGTTGTAGCTTGAATCAAGGTTGGTTTTAGGATTTGAGAAAAGATTCTTTTATTAACTTTTAGTTGCATGAATTAATTTTCTTCAATTTTTCAATTATTTTACGCTGACTGTATATTTTCTTTGTAAATACTTATCGTTATTCAAAAAAATAAACGAGCTCTACATATCTAAGTGAAGAGAAAAATGGTCTATGCACTAGGTTCCTATGCATTGATCATAGAATACCTATTGGCACAAGACCAACAATCATCTAATGCAATAATCAATTGGAATAATTACAATGCATAATTGTATTATCCTCCATGACCATCATTGGCTAGTGGAGGCCAAGATCGAGCATAATGTATGATTCTATGAGTTTATTAGTTTTTCAAGATTCAAGTCCCCACATGTCCGTTGGACCATTAAGGGACGAGATAACAAGTGGAGTTCCCACTTGCCCTAAATCTAGTTAGTGCAGTTGTGTTTCACTAACACCTTCCTGTTGTGACTTGTGAGTCTACATGTTCTATTGTTGATGATGTGATTCATGTTATTTGACTAATGTTGTTATTCTTTTATTTTGACAATATTATATAAATCAGTGAAATATTCACCAGTTTTTACAACTTTTTTATAATGAAGTTAAATATTCACCAAGTTTTTACAACATTATATAATAAAATGAAAGATTCGCCAAGATTTTACAATATTATATAATAAAATGAAAGATTCGCCAAAATTTTACAACATTATATAATAAAATAAAAGATTCACCAAATTTTTTATATATACATATTATATTATTGATAAAATCACCTTCAACTTTTCCTATATATCGGAGAGATTCGCCCAATTTTTATACATATAAGTCTAGGGGGGGTTCTTAAAATCATCCCTGTTCTTCAGAACTAAATCTTGTAGATCTATGGCTCTGTTGATTTCATTACGTAGGGTGGATGGTTTGTAGGATTTTACCCATCCCCAAAATGGTTTTGTCAAAGCCTCTAAAAATAACATAATTAACTTGTTCTCCAACACATATGTCACCATAACAATGACTCTCTGAAAATCTGAGATGAAGGCCTCGGCACTACCTGTATGTTTGAGTTGATCTAACTCGCTAAAGTTTATCTCTAGTTCCTTCTTGTCAAATCACTCTAGGATATTCTGTGTGAACTCACTATAGGAATTGATGGTGTTGTGACCCAATGTCACTAGCCTGTGGTACCACTACTCATGAGCCTCTCCATCCAGGTGTAGTGTAGCCAATTTAATGGCATTTGTCTCTATCATGGGATTGAGTTGGAAGTAGGTATCCAACTTCTGAACCCATATTCTCATTGAAACTCCATGAGCCCCATCAAAGTTTGGAATGGTCAATCTACCCAAGGTTTTCTGCAACTCATAATTATACTTAAACCCTCTATTGAAATTCTTGGGATGGTTACTACTTTTCATATTGTAGAAGTCTAATTAACACATGGTTGTATGGAACTTATCTCTCAAATCCCTATATTTTTGTAAATAGGCTCCAAATAGTTTACTAGGTTCTACTGGCATGACTGGTCCTGCTACTGCATATTCCAGGAAGTGAGGCATAGTAGGTTTGCTAGAAGATCTGTTATATATATGGGGTGTGTTTTTCATATTAGTGTATGCATGTTTCCCACTACTGCTTGTAGAACCTCTATCAACTCATGAGGGAGGTATACTGCAATGAATTGGTTCTAGTTTTGAAGCCAATCTGTTTATTGCATGTAATACTTCCTTTTTCCCTTTGGCTAGGTCATGCAATGTGTTTACCAAGCTACGAAACTCCATATTGTCTTCCTCTTCTCCTATTCATTTCCATCTATTAGAGTGTATACCTGTTGGGTCCATGTCTGGGTTGGTATCTTCTCACTGGATATCCTCAAATTTGTGCTCTTCCATTTACCTACCCTTGTTTCTCTTATAGTTTACAAAAGTGTCTTCTTTTGTATTCATTTACTTCTCATGTTCAAGCCCACAACTCACAAGGAAAATTCTCTAATACCATTGTCATATACAAAATACTGATATTCTATTGTTTTCTATTTTAGGGCTTGCTTGTAGCCTCAAAATTTACAATACTACTGAATTAAAATGTGCATGCGAGGTTTCCTTATAATGGCCCTATATTATAGTTGAACTAGGGTAGATAATTGTAGGAAGAAGGAAAACACTTACCACTGATAATCAAGTTGAAGATGCTCCAAAGATAAGACGCATGCAGATAAAGCTGAGATGGTGAAGTAATATTGCTTTCTTCTCGATGTTACTACTCGACAACACGAAACCCTCTCCTCAGCTAAAGGTGATGTTTTTGGTAAAGGAGGTTCCTGATGAGGCTGATAATTTTTCGAGACGCAGATCTTCTTAAGTGAGAGAGAATGATCGGAGCATGCAGAGATTTTGACCTCTACAAGATCCCTAGCGAATTGGTTTACCAGTCTTGTGCTCATGCCCCCTAAACTCTTGAATATGTCGATAATTTCCCAGATGAGAAATCCTCAATTTGATGATCACCCAATGCAGTGGAGTGACCCTATCAATGAAGATGATGCAAATATACAAAATATAAACCGAGATTCATAGACCCAGTGAACACCTTGGGGTTTTCCAGCTAAGCACCAACTGCACACATGAATTTGCAAATAATCTTTCGATGGATAGTGAATCATTGGATATGGATGAATACAATGAATGTTTTTTATTAACCTAGATGGTCTATCCTGAAAGAGACTAGGGAAGATAGTTGCATTGATGAACCCTCATTAACTGAATGCACCATATTCAACCCCAACTGTTGTGGATGCATGTTGTGATACTGCTCAAAAGTTCCAAATCAATAATAATAATAATATATTATTCCTTCAATCCAATAACCCTTCTTAAATAGCTGTCACTCTTAGGCTTTATGCTTCGCTTTTGCATGCATGCAATTCTAATTTGATGTTGAGTTTTAAGCCTAATGAAATAAGGATTCTTTTATCTGACTGATGACTTTAATACTCAATGAATGTCCCAATCTATTTTAATTACAGAATTTCCTCACTCAATTCCCTCTTATGTAGTACCCGCTCGAACCTATGGGAATTAAGTAGGTTAGCGGGTGTTTTAGTGCTTAATTAGAAGAGGACAGTACAAAAAATTATAGCCATATATATTTGAAATGTTTATACATCAATGAAGATATCTTTATTTTAAAAGCGGGTGTTTTAGTGCTTAATTAGAAGAGGACAGTACAAAAAATTATAGCCATATATATTTGAAATGTTTATACATCAATGAAGATATCTTTATTTTAAAATATGTGTAATATTATGTATTATTTTTTAATTGTTGATTTATCAAAATTATGGGAATTTAATCTTATCAATCTTTATTATCATAAAAATAAAATTTTAAAGAAAATTAATTTAATCATTACTTTTTCTTAAACTTGAATATGTTAAGGGGATAATAACAATCATCATCATATTAAATATTCTTTGAAAACTATCTTTCATATGAGTAATACCCAAGTCCATTGATGAGAATGTTTCCTCACAATCAACTCCTAGTGATTTTTGTGATCTGTATGCAACCCTATCCACAACAATTTATGATGGGTAAACTTAATCTCCATTTTGTCAAAATTAAGAGAGAAATAATAACCTATCCGTGAGTAATGATTCAACTATGAAAACTATTTTTTTCAAACTACCCTATGGATGTATGCCTAAAAACATATTTTTTCCAGTGAACTTTTCGCTTGTCATGCTAGTTAATGATATAAAAAATATAGTCAATTTAAAAAATAATTATGATAAACACAAACTCTAAATGTATAAGTTATGCTTTTGTCGAAAACCCATTTTTATTTATGATTATAAGCTCACATTTACAAATACATTACTTTTTAAAATAAGTGAGACACTTTTATAAAACAAGTGGGAGGAAATTTTACAATGAAATTACTTATAAATTAAACTTAGATCAACTTCTTTTAAGTAACAAAAAAAAATACTTGAACCCAAGACTTCTTATTTAATCAAGTAATTTTCAACCAAGTGACTCAAACACTAGATTTGGTAATATTATGAAAGAGAATTGATTTTTTCGGGTTGTCGTTGTGTAATATCCCACTTCTTTGCCCCTGTACTTGTAACCAAAAGTGTAATTGTGTAACATCTCTTGGAAAGGAGCTCATGTAGAGGCTCAACAAGTAAAACACTATAAGTATGAATGTAAATTCCTAAGTTGTATTGTGATTTGTAGACTTAGGAGACTAAAGACTTCATACTATTAAAATGATAAGGGCATGGAATCCATGAGGGGGAGAGATTGAATAACTGAATAGCCATGAGTTGATGACAGGTGTTATCAGTAGGAACTTAACAATAAAAGTGAATTGTGACGTTCACTAGACAAAACTTAAGTTTATAAGTGGTGTGTGAGTTATGATAAATGGTTAGTTGTAGGAGGGTACATCAAAGAAACTATTAGTTTCCACAAAGAACTAACAATAACCTATGACTTCACAATTAGCATGAGGCTAATTATTACTAAGTGCTAATAAGTAAAATCAAGAAGTTAGTGAAGCTATCATTGATATCTTTATCTTGGCTAACCATAAAAGGTAAAATTGAGGATTAATTATCTAAAAATATTTACTTTTTAATTAGCTAAAAGTTAATTATCTTGAGTTAAAGTTTGACTAAGTTATGTTAGCTAAGATAAGCTAACTAAGTAATGATAATTAGTTGATTTGTTGTGTTAACTAAAGTTAAAAATAATTAGTTAAGGTTAAACAAATTATCTTAAGATTAATTTGTGAGTTAACTAAAGTTAATTAGTTAAATTAATTATCTTACGATTAACCAAGTTAAGCTAATTATTACTTAAAGTTAGAAAAATGGTTAAACTAGCTAAGATAAATTAAAGTTAAGATAAGTTCATTTCTTTTAATTATTTAGTTAAAGATTAACTAAGTCAAGCATAAGTTAAAAGGAATAATTGGTTTAAAAAATACTAGCTTATAAAAAGAAAGAAAGAGAAAAATGGAGTTTAAAAAATAAATCCCATGAAAAAAGGGTTAGGGTTTCTTCGTGAGGGGAGAGAGCTCCTCTTAAAAGAGGAGAAAACATAGCCATTGATGAATCTCTCTAGGACTCAAGAAGGAAGGGTTTTCTTTATTTTTTGCTAAGAGGAAATTTTGGGAGAGCATGCTAGGGAAATCGAAGCCCAAAATTTTTTATGTGGATAGGTGGAAATTCCATGAGAAGGAACGGCGTTGGCATAGGAGAGGTACATCAATTCCACTCCTTACTCCTTATGCGGTTAAATGTTTCTATAATTTTCATCTTTTTAGAAAGGAAATTCCCTCTATATGGGAAGTGATCCCTTAGACATTTAGAGATCTATGTGCTGGAAATTTCTAAGTTAAGCATTTAAGAATTATTATTTTAAAACGGTTGTAAAGGAAGTTGATCTCCCATTTTTATAATTGGCCGGAATAAATGTCTTTAGTTGGACGTCTCTCTCTTATAAGAAAGCTGACTACAAACTATTTATATGTTTTGATTTTCTTCCTGGTTCAGTTTTAAATATTTGGAGCTTTGGAGAAACCCCATATATTGCTAAGAACACAAAGAAATTATTGAAATTTTGTGTAAAAAATTCTAGTGTCTCCAATTTTAAAGGCTAGTTGGGCGTTGTCATTCCCTTGGTAGATAAAATCAATAGGCTATGTTTTTTTTTTGACTAAGGGAATCAGCAACTGGGGATGGGTTGGTACTCGCGTAACACGGGGTCCAAGGATCCAATCCCGCTACCACTATAAACCTAGGTGTAACCACAACGCCTGAACCATGGCACACGGGTTAATTTGGGGGGGATTTGAACTCATGACCTTCCATTCACAAACAATTCCATTTACCACTTGCTCTGCCCCTCACGGGCCAAAATCAATAGGCTATGTTAAAACTTTGACTTTTGTAAATTAAAAGACAAGTTGAGTGTCTCCTTTGGATATTGAGCCCATGCAAATGAAGCTTAATTATATTTTAAATTTTGAACCCCGATTTATTGGTTGGCCTTTTCTTGAAGGAAAAAAATACTTTAAATAGTTTTTGTCATCATTTAAATAATTTATTATTAGTTTTATTTATCATTATGTTGACAATAACTATGTATTTATTTATGTTTTATTTAGTCAATTTAAAATGGATCCCAGAATTTAGAGGTTACTGCCACTCGAGTTTCTAGATATGATCCTCCTATGGGTGCCCTTTTCAACATTGATTTGCTTTCAATCAATCTCTAAACATTGTGAAGAGTTACTATTGACACCAACTTTTGTTAGTGCTTGGAAGAAGAACAATATAATGGAAACAGGGTTTTTAATACAAATGTGGGGACATTATCAAAACCATATTGTATATAAGGTTATCAATCGTATAGGACATACATATTTGTTGCATGTCCCTTATTCAGAATATAGATATATGATTAAATGTACATATGGTTCAATCATTTTGATCTCTAAATATTGTCCACTACCAAGGCATAAGGATTATTACATCATAAATCCATTCATAAAACCTTTTTCAAATATAGGCATTATTGATATAGGGGTCCATGGTTTCATTTCTCTAATTGGAAACACTAGTCAATAGAAACATGGATGGATACTTGTACTTCATAATCACAATAAAGATGGTTCTAAATTTTTTATCTACAACAATATAAAAAGAGTTTGGACAGAAACCATTGCTTTTTATATTGAACCTACTGCTCCTAAGGATGTTGTTTTTATAAATGTAAAATATCTTCATGTGAAAATAACGTCCGAAGAAGATTCCTTATATGTGTACAAAATGTACTCACTGAACATTGAATTGAATATATGGAGTGTGCATTCAATTTACAAGGACGTAGGAAATGATATATGTGTCTCACCATACACTACAACCAATTGATATGTCTTGTGAATGATGGTTTTACAAGTATATGGTGCATAGATGAAATTTAGGATTTCAAACGTGGTCAACATCGACTTCAACAAACAGAGATTTATTTCGAAGATGGTAGAGGGTTAAAATGGACACTTTTACAATATATGACAAGAAATACAAATATATATTGTTCATACTATCTACCATTCCGAGCAGTGGGATTTTTTATACTAATGTTCAAGAATGATGAAATTCCATTCATATACTATGATTTGAAAACTTGCAATATTACTCATTTAGCAATTGTTGAAAGATCAGTGTTTCTAAATATTTGTATACCTATGCCAACAAATAATCAATGCAGAAAAATTATCACGTATGAGAATTTCTTTCCTCTCACTCCAAACATGAGTTCATTCAATGATCTTATCCCATTCCCTACAACATGGTTTCAGTCCTTGCAAGGTTTTGGTATCTAATTTAATAAGTATTAATCATTGTAAGAACAACTATGTTTTGGTTTTTGGATCATGTAAAAATTTTGATAAGTTTTGGTATTAAATAAAACATAGCTTAATCCCAAGAAACTTTTTATAATGGAATTCAATACACATAGAGATTTATTGAAATAGCTATGTTTTGACTTTTTGCATCAAATCAATATTTTCATTAGTTTTGATATAAAAAAACACATTATTTGGTGTATAAAATAATAATTTATTGGTTAATATATCCTAATTACTAATATATCATCTTATGTCGTGCTACATTAATGGAGATACTGCATATATATCTTGTATCGAACAATTATTAAGCAAATACATTTTTCTACATTTTCATTATTGTGGTTAAAATGTAAACATTCCTATGTATGCTGCTTTGGAATGTTGCATTGACTCTATCATTTCATATATGTTTTATTTTAAGAAAACAAATTCCAATTATACTAGGAATGGCCAATACAATCATACAAACAATGCATTATTAAAAAATTAACAAACAAATCATTTAATTTGAACTTACAATTAATAAAAAAAATCAGATTTTAAATGAATTTTTTTCTCTTCATAGAGCAAAGATATTCCATAGTTAGTACACAACTAACATTTGTTCCTTAATCAAATGAAAACAACATAACTTACAATCATGTAAATTAAATAACTTTGTACACTAACTTGAACTATTGTACGAGGTTTTTTTAAGAACTTCATATTAAATTCTCAAGGCATTAGTGCACGTGCTCAAATAATAATTTAATTAATCCACAATAGAATTTGAGCCCAAAATCCGACGGATGTCATGTCTAAAATTTGACAGACACCTGTCTATTATTCGACAACTTCCTTTTTTTTGTCGTCGGTGATAATTCATCGGATATTTGACCCCTTGTCTTACACCATCGAATTTTTTTACAGAGAATGAAGCTAATATGCTGAAGGCTTTCACCCACTACATCGTCGGATTTTCGACGAGAATTTTGTCGAATTTCAGATGACAAGGTTTTCGAATTTCAAACGAATTGTCATCAAATTTTAGACGTCAAGGTTGTCGAATTTCAGATGACAAGGTTGTCAAATTTCAGATTACAAGGTTGTCGAATTTCAAATGACAAGGTTGTCGAATTTCAGATGACAAGGTTGTCAAATTTCAAACGACAAGGTTGTCAAATTTTAGATGAACAGGTTGTCAAATTTTAGATGAGAATATTGTAGAATTTCAAATGAACTATGGTCGAAAGTCTAACGGCATCTCGTCGAATCTTCCTTGTCGAAGCCACGACATCATCGTCGGATTGACATGAAATCCAACAACAACTGCTAGCCATTGAACCTTGGATAACCGACAGGTTACTATATATTAATAATAATAAAAATTGCAAATTCAAATGATTTTCAGAATTGTATATTAATAAAAATTGCTCAGTTTGTATGGTTTTTAGAATTGTGAATTATTTGATATAGGTCCATACTAGATTTTACACACACACACACACACACATTGTTTTAACTTTTGACTATTGGGTACCTTGTCAACCATTTAAGGTTGAAACTTATGCAACAGAAGCAATGCTTGTTGCTAGCTATATTCCAAAAAATGGCATAGATACACCATTGTTGTGTCCTTTAGGATGCTTTGTTAGTGTCTTCTATCTGGAATATTGCATATGAAATGAGTTTGTCTAGTTCTTAATCAGCCATTAAAGGAACGCCAAGAACTCTCAGCTTACCAACCTCCTAATCATCAAATGATATTGGTCATATGTAGCCTCTCCACAAAGTCATCTAACCGATCCTTATGATTGTAGGTTGCAATAGGGAAGATCCAGTTGTGGCATCTTTCATGCTGGTATGTATATACTATATTGTGATGTGTGAAGCTAAGTATTTTTGTTAGGATTGCAGCTCTTGTGAAGACAATACACTAAACCCATCACGTGTGACTAAAGGCTAAAGCATCCACTTATTTTTGTAGTCTGATCTTCCTTGGAGAAGCAAGATGACATAAATAACCTAAGATTCCATCCCTTTGAGGAAAAAGAGGTGACTAAATCACAACATAAAGGAAAAAATAGGAGAAACTACTTGTTAGAAGAGAAATTTGTGATGCATTTTTAAGTGTTGAGTGTATACCATGAAGGAAATGACCATGCAAACATAGGAATACATATTGATGACTTTTATCGGGAGATAGTTCAGACTTACATGGAAGATGAATAGCCACATATGTTGCAAATGTATTTTTGCTCCTTGGGAAAATGTGAATTTGTTATCCCTAGAAATTGTTAATTTCAAGCAGTGAAAGTATTGGTTTGTAATATTTTGTGTGGGGTCATCATTCTTAGGAGACTTCGAATTGACATTGGTGTGCAAAGTTTGAGTGTGAAATTGGTAAAATGGGCACACATTGGGCTAAGTGGACAGGATATACCAATGAGAGAGTCGACCAAGAGAACATGCTAGTATGTGACTTGCACAAATAAGACTTGCTAAGAAACATGAGGTACCAAGGTGGGATTTCAACCACCAAAACTATAGCATGCTTGAAAATAATTTTAGCAATGATATTTATAGGTTGGTTGAAAATAGTAGAAACGTTTTTTTAGTATTGGTTCCTTAGGTGTAGAGGAAAGGTGGCTTTATTGCATATTTGGTAGAATTAGTGGACTTGGAAGAGTCATTTTAGCAGCAACTTTTGACCTTTTGAGGTAAAAGGAGATGAGAAGAAGAACAATTGTGAAGTATAGGTGTAGAAAATTACTTATGTTAAGTTTGATCCTCTAAGTGGGAGACTCGATGGATGGAAGTTGTATCCCATGAAGTGATGTGAAGAGACATTCAAGCACAAAAAATTGATTAGAAGTTCATGGATTGGTGCAATTTTGAAATCTTGGTGCAAATTTGGATTAGCTACCCAAATTCCTAAGTCATGATGACCTAAGTGTGTATATGGGCACGACAGTCTAAGTTGATTGATTTGCTTGATTGGTTGCAAAGGAATTATGATGTGGTTGAGAAGGAAGCTAAGATTGGGAGTGTAATTTTGAGTAGTGGACTTTGAGAATAATGGTTCTTAGAATTGTGGAATTTTAATAATTTGGATCTTCCAAACAATGTGAAGGTTGTGGAAGCTATGGTGTCCAAATATGTAGCTAGTGTTTTCACACTAGCTTGTCCAAGAAAGAACCTACTAAGAATTATGGGAGCCTTAGTAGTAGAATGAATTGGAAATACAATTAGTATAGTAAACCGTAGTAAATAACAGTAAAAACCAAAACTATGCGTGAAGCAAATGTGAATAAAAACAGCTAAACTAATATTTTTCTCTTCCACATACAAAAGGTGTATACCAACTGTAAGGATTCAAATAAATACAATTCTGAATATCGGAAGTATAATGCAATGTATCTAGAAATGGATACAATAGGAATCCTCAAACTAAGGACTTCTGAACACTTTTTCCAACACAACCTCGATATCCAAAGGAACAAAATATTGAAGGGTCGCAAAGAGACTCACCAATGTGCCATAGTTGAAGGACATCCCGAGTCTTCAAACAAATAATGAGGGGACCAATACCCTTTATGAATCTCAATGGTGTGATTGTGTAGTTGATATCGAGTGCATGAGAAATAACCTTCCTAAGGGGCGCTAAGGACTCCCCTTGGATGGTCCATAGGAACTCATCATTAATGGTGATAAGGCCAAGGTACATGGACCTATGGGTCTATCTTTTGGAATAAATGTGTTGATGTTGACATAGGGATACTTGTAACTTCCAAGGAAATTAGGGTTCCTTGACATGAACACAAGGGATACAACCATTTAGTGACTAGAACATGACACAAGGATGAGACACTATGGGTGGATACAATGGTGAATAAGTAATGTGACTCAAACTTCCTTTGCTTAGATTATCAAAACCACGCTGACTTGGTAGAAGATGAGATTAATATCAGGAGAGGGAATTATATCTCAAGTGACTTGGTGGGGATAACTGCACTAGGAAAGGATACAACAGAATATCCTCACACAAAAAATGATGATCATGGGAAAAAAGACTCCAAGGGTGACTCATGAAAAAATACTCAGTCTAAAGAAATTGAGAATGATACCGACATAAGGGACTGTATGTGATTTATATGGGTGCTTAAAATCACAGTTTTGGAATTCTTCATGGTTTAATTATCTCAAAGAAGGGATAAATGTGTACTTGATATGGTACTATCTCGTGGATTTTTAGCAAGCCCAAAATGGTCAATTCTCATTGGTGTTTTCATTTTTAGAGTCTTAAAACATAAAGAAAACCCTAAAAGTGGTATTTTTAGTAAAGTTAATCTCCAAATCCCAAAAAAACATAAAAGTGTACAATGGAGAAATCTTCTAGCTAAGGAGACGAGAGTATTCCCTTTTTGTAAATAGCCCATATGGCCCGAAAAAGGGGTAAACGAATACATGATGGATGTTATTTCAAGTCTTTTAACTATTCAGAAGGAAACAAGCACACTCATCGATCTTTTGATTTTTTAATGAGACAAAAAATATCTTAAAGGAAACTTCATGCCAGAAGTCCATTTCTAGGACATATCCAATGAGTGTCAATGTGATTAAGTGCATGAAACTTCATGTTTATATGTCAAACTATATAGACTCCCAATCCTAGAGGGATGTGAGTGACATGGATGCCAAATGAAAAGGGTACTAAATTGGTCACCCATGTAGAGGTAGGAAATACTATTGAGTAAGGTAAAGTACAATAGTGGTGGGGTTTGGACACATAATTAGATAGAAGGGGGTTCTATAGGAATAAATGGTAGATTGGATCAATGCATCATAAACTTTGAGTGAGAGGATGTCCTACATGTCAATTAGCAGATCATACTTGTAGAGGTGGATGTCACCAAAATGGAGAACTACTAATGCCTTGTATCTATAAGAAAAACAAATACTTCAGTGTAAATGTGCATCTTAAATATATATAAAGAATACAAATATATATTGAATGTGACTTAGTTGATGACACGTAAATTGAGTAAATCCCAAAAATGGCCCAACAAAAGTGAAATGATAATGAGAAATGGTCCTATAATCATAATAGACACATAATATTAATTTAATGGTGTGATAAACACAAAAAAACATCATATGATATCTGACCTCGGGAAATGGTCGAGATCAAGCATGTGAAAAAAGAGCACATTGGGATATAGAAAAGAATAAAAGTATTACAAATTGTACAATCCAATGTGTATTTCAAAGAAGAAGAACCGTGGGGTGGAATTTTGCAAAAATAGTGAATACATCATCATAAGTTTACCACAAGGAGAGCACGTCATTTTATGCAGGTAGCATTGATGACAAAGAGAGTGCATCAATTTTTTTTTTCTTTTCTAGAATAAGGTTTCATGGGATTCCAAGAAAAAACCTATTGCCACTCTTTAATATGTAGAGTATGTAGCAACAAGAAAATCAATTCAAGCAATTTGGATGAAGAGAGTGTTTAAATAATTGAGGCTTGAACAAGAAGAACCAACAAATAGTGACAACAACTCAATAGTAGAACTCTCCAAGAACCGAGTATTTCACAAGAGGAGTAACTTGGACATTGACACAATATATAATTTCATTCTATATTTGACTAACAATGGAGCTATCTTTTAACATTTTTGCATCTAGATAAGTGTACAAATATTTTGCATCTAGAAAAGGGGGTTTTGTGTATCAAAAATATCATGTGGGTGTCATAGAAGGAAGTAGTTCTAACTAAGGAGTGTTGGAAATAATCCCAAATACGAGTCTTTAATTCTCTATTGGTACAAATTATTCTCTAGTTGGTCTTGTGTGTTATCCAACTCAAATCTAACGCCATTTTCTGCACATCTTGGACAATCTTAAATTTGAAATCATAGTACAGTATATCCAAAAACTCATATTTTCCCATAGGGAAAAATACTCAAACATTAAATGTAATTAATTTGTTTTGATTTTGTGATGGGTTGATATGGTGGTATGTAATTATTGTTCAATGTTTTCATCTTATTAGTAGTTCCCTTTCCCTTCACCTTCAATAGAGATAACCATTTTTATACACTACTATGTTAACATGGTTATTTTAATAGGCTTTAACAAAGAGATTTTTCAGGATATAAACTTTAGAGTTAATATTGCATCCAACATAGTGAACCTATTTTACATATTGGTCATTTCCTCTAAAGTTCACATAATTGTTGGACATTCTAACTATTATTCTAAAACCATACTTGTTGGCCTCAAAGACCACAAAGTCCAAGGTCTTCATTACAAACTAGAGAAACAAAGTAACACAAAAGAGAGATACAAAGTACAAGGCCTTCATTGCAACTCGCCATGGAGAAGTTATGTTCATCATATTTATTAAGAAAAGTCTAGGATTCCTTGTACTAGACTTTGTTGAAGGTCTAACCCCTTAGCTTGTTCAAAAGAAAGCGTAACCTTATTTTTGTAGGTTGAATATGTAGCATCAGTCATTAATTAGTAAAATTTGAACCCATTGACAAATACCTTATTCCCATTCACGAATGAATGGGTATCCTCTATCTCCACAAACCCACTTCTTCATACTATAACTTTATGGAATAAATTAATAAAAAAACATACACACAAGGGCCCAAAAACTTATTTTCTTACCACCAACCATTTGATAATAAAGAGCTTAAATCTTGAAAAATAATACAAAATCCCAAGTTAAAACTACTCAAGAAACTTATTTCCATTGAAAATATCCAAACACTAAAAATCTATGGTAGTCTATGAGCTATAAAAAAGGTTATGCAAAGTGAAATACTTTGATAAGAATTTATCTTTACCCAACTTATAGGTCACCCTAAATATTAACCAAAAGAAGGTGCATATGTTGAAATATTGTAACTTCGAAGAATATTCTATATGTATCTTTTTGTGGACCCGGATGGTCCTACCGAGAGAACCACTTGTATTAATTTGTACCCTGATGCTTCTAATCGGAAGAACTAATAAGAGTCGTGAGGTAGTCCCCTCTAATTGTAAAGGTGGGCCATTATCACCCTAGTGTGGTTACTTGAGCCTACATGTGTAACTCGATCCTACATGATTAACTCAAGCCTACATGTTGTATTTAATTATTAAAGTGAATGGATGAATATAAATAGAGGTGTGGTGCTCCTCATTTGAAACACACACACTCACTTGTGTAGCGCATTAGTGGAGGAGAGAGAAGTAGCTGGAGAAGGAGGAGGATCAATATTTGATCAACCTTTTGGTTTTACCTTTTATCTTTTGGGGCATCTATATTGAGGAAGCTTTTGATGGGTTTTTCCCTTTAGGGTTTTCCTAGGATAACTCTATGTTGTTCTTGTGATACTGTTTCTTTCAGTGATCCTATTTATATGCTTTTGTTATGAAAATGAAATGAAATATTGATGTTTTAGCTAAGCATATGAAATTTTAACGTGGTATCATAGCTATCCTGAATAGGACAGCTTTCACAAGGTGAAATAGCCCTCTCTCTCTCCCCGGAAGAAATTAGGGTTTCAGGAAAATTTTGGAGTTTCAGAAAACTGCTTGCATAGAAGGTTGTGCCCTCTCAAAGCACATATTTTGAGCCTAGAATCAATATTTTTGGGTGTGTGAGTATCCGGGAAATTCAAACCCTAGTTTGATAGCTGCACTAGAAAACTGTTGAACCAGAAAGCTGCAGAAGCTGAATCTTGCAAGTCTGATTTGGAAGGTGAATAATTGAAATCTCTAGAATCTAAGCACACTAGTCAACTCACCTCATTCAAGCGCATCTCCTAGTAAGGTCAGTTTCTCATTCCACAAAATTTCATTTTTTTGTGATTTTTTGACAAGATGGCCCCAAGCACTAAGCTAGAGGACAAGCTAGAAGGAATATAGAATTTATGAGCATGGAAATATAGGATTGGTCTCATTATCCAAGAGAATTATCTTGATAAGTATGTTAAAGAATAAGTTGCAGAACCTGAAGAAGCTGAAGCCAAGGAGAAGCACAGAAAGGATATGATTAGGGAACAAAGGATTATTACTGACTCCATCAAGGATCACTTGATCCATCAAGTGTCATCCAAGAAGACTCCAAAATAAATGTATGATGCCCTATCTACAATGTATAAGGGAAAAAACATGAACAGAAAGATGAATCTAAGAGCTCAACTGAAGAGCACCAAGATGAGTCTTGGAGAATCCATCCAAGACTACTTCACAAAGGTTTCTCAGATCAAAGAGAAACTAGAAGCTATTAGAGATAATATTGATGAATATGAAATGGTTATGACTGCTCTCAATGGTCTCACTAGACCCTGGGAGTCCTTCATCCAGATGATGTGTGCCAGAAAAGAAAGCATGAAGTTTGATATGGTATGGGAAGACTGCATTCAATAGGAGAATAGAGTGGCAAATAGAGAAGCATTACTAAAAGAATATTATCAATCCCTATCCACTCACACCAAAAGAAGAAGAGGCCAATATAATTTCAAGAGAAGAAATTTCAAGGAGTCTCAACCTCCCAGAAGAATCCAAAGGGTAAGAGAAAATCCTTCCATTAGAGACTACTCTAATTTTGAATGTTTTCATTGTAATAAGATAGGAAACATTGCCTGAAATTGTCCTATGAAGAGGAAAGAATATAGGAAGAGGATCAACAACAACAAAAGACATCATGCTCATCTAGCAGAAGATGAAGAAGAAGAAGAAGAAGGACCTCCAAGAAAACAAGCAAGAGAAGAAGATGTAGAAGAGTATGTGCTATTCTCTGCACTCTCTGGGTCTATAACACCTGGAGAAGACACTTGGCTTATTGATAGTGGTGCTTCAAAGCACATGACGGGACAAAATAAAACTCTGTCCAAACTTGAAGAAAAGAGCTCTCCTTAGAAAGTATCCCTAGGAGATGACTATCAATATCCGATCAAAGGAGTTGGTGAAGCAAGTTACAAACTTGATTCAGGTAATCCCCTAAAGATGAAAGATGTATTATATGTACCTGTTCTAAAGAAGAATTTACTTTCTATCTCAGATTTAGATAAGAAAGGATTCAGATTTGCTTTCATAGATGGCCAAGTACTCATGTGGCCCAAAGGAAAGAATATTGAAGATGCAATCATCATTGGTGAAGAAGAAGGAGGCTTGTATAAACTCAAGGGGCACTCAGAAATAGCCCTTGTGCATGAGTCCAATGACCCTAGTGAAAGATGGCATATAAGGCTTGCCCACATTAATTAGAAGGCTCTACCTCATGTGAAAAAAATTAGTGACGGGATTACCAGACATGAATATCAAGCATGAAGGCATTTGCAAAGGATTTGTGAAGGGAAAGAACATCAAGAATCCATTTTCGAAAAGTGAAACAAAGACAAAATGTACGTTGGAATTGATTCATTCAAATGTATGTGGTCCAATGTCTTCTGCATCCTTAAGTGGCTTTGAATATTATATCACATTTATTGATGACTTTTCAAGAAATACTTGGATATACTTCTTGAAAGCAAAGAGTGAAGTGTTTGAAAAATTCAAGGAGTTCAAAGCCTTGATAGAGAACCTTTCAGACAAGAAAATAAAGACACTTCGATCAGACAATGGCGAAGAGTATACCTCAAAAGAGTTTGAATATTTTTGCAAAGATGTTGGAATCAAGAGGGAACTAACTACTCCCTACAGTCCTCAACAGAATGGGGTTGCGGAAAGAAAGAACAGAACCATCATGGAGGCAATGAAGACAACGATATATGATCAAGATCTTCCAATGCATCTATGGGCAGAAGCGGCAAGAACTGTTGCATATGTACATAATAGAATATCTCACAGTGCTCTTGGGTTCATGACTCCAAAAGAGATGTTCACGAGAAAGAATCCTGAGGTAAGTCACCTCAAAATATTTGGTTGTCCAGTATATATTCATATACCAAAAGAGAAAAGAACCAAGTTAGACCCTTCCGGAAAGAAGGGGATATTTGTTGGATATTGTGAAGTATCCAAAGCATTCAAAATCTACATTCCTGGATTCCATCACATGGAAATCAGTTGAGATGTGACATTCAATGAAGAGGAAGCTCTCAAGAGATCCAGGAAGTGCCAACATGAAGAAGTATATGAAGAAGAGGCATCTCCCAGAAATAAAGAAACTACATGTCTCCCTGAAGATGAAGCTCCTGAAGAACATGACATGGAAAAATCACAAGAACCCCCTATGATGGAGATATCAAGAAAGATAAATCCTGCTTAGATAAGAGAAATTATACGAGAAGCAGAAAGATATGGAGCTCCTGAAGGCTCCACAAGGGAAAGAAAGAAACCCAAGACTTTTTCCAACTATGTAGCCTTGATGTGTGATCTTGTAGATCAAGAACCTACAAACTATGAAGAAGCGATACAGAATAAAGAATGGGTAGAAGCAATGACTGAAGAATACCAGTCAATAATGAAGAATGATGTATGGGATATAGTTCCCAAACCAGAATAAAAGAGTATAGTATCCTCCAAATGGATATACAAAATAAAGCATGCAGCTGACAGAAGTATCAAGAAGTATAAAGCAATATTTGTGGCCAGAGGCTTCTCTCAGAAAGAGGGAATTGATTATGAAGAGACATTTTCCCCAGTAGAAAGGTATACTTCAATTAG
Organism: Pseudotsuga menziesii; assembly: GCA_001517045.1. NCBI lineage: Eukaryota > Viridiplantae > Streptophyta > Pinopsida > Pinales > Pinaceae > Pseudotsuga > Pseudotsuga menziesii. Next base: position 316,300 of record LPNX010909718.1, on the reverse strand, counting down.
AGCTATCATGGCACTTGCATCCATGATGAAGTGGGACTTACACCAGATGGATGTGAAAACAGCTTTTCTAAATGGTGTGATTGAAGAAGAAGTTTGCATAGAACAACCACAAGGATTTGAAGTTGAAGATAGACATACTCACGTATGCAAATTGAAGAAGGTCTTGTATGGTCTTAAACAAGCTCCTTGAGCTTGGTATGAAAGGATAGATAGTTTCCTGTCAAGCATGGGATTTACCAAGAGTAAAGCTAATCCTAACCTTTACCTCAAGGTTGTAGAAGATGAACCTGTCATCCTACTACTATATGTGGATGACTTATTCTTGACAAGGAATGAGAAATAGATTATAGAAAGCAAGAAGAAACTAGCAGAAGAATTTGAGATGAAAGACCTTGGGTTAATGCATTATTTCCTAGGTCTGGAAGTACGGCAAAGTTTAGAAGGAATCTTTCTCGACCAAGAAAAGTATGCAGTAGAGATATTGAAAAGATTCAATATGTTGGAATGCAAAGCCATGGCCACACCCATGGATTCCAACCTGAAGTTGTCAGCTGATGACTTATTAGAGTTAGTGGATGTGACTCATTGCAGACAGATTATTGGGTCATTGATGTACTTAACAAACACCAGACCTGACATTTGTTTTGTTGTGAACACCTTATGTCAATATCTAGTTCAACCTAGACAGGTTCACTTGGTAGCTGCAAAACATGTGATGAGATATTTGAAAGGGACTATAGACTTTGTTCTATACTATGATAATAGCCATGAGTATAGATTGTATGGCTATACAGATGCAAATTGGGTCGAAAGTATATTAGACAGAAAAAGCACATCAAGTGGATGTTATAGTCTAGGATTTGCTATGATTTCATGGTTTAGCAGAAAGCAATCCAGTGTTGCTCTAAGAACAGCCGAAGCAGAATATATAGCATCTTTCTCTACTAGTTGTGAGGCCATATGGCTTCGAAAGCTGATGTCAAGATTATTCAACCTATATTTGGACACTACCATGATTCTATGTGACAACCAAAGTTGTATAAAGATGACAGAGAACCCTGTGTTCCATGACAAATCAAAGCACATAGAAATCAGGTATTTCTACATTCGAGATATGGTGCAGAAAGGAGCCATAAAGCTCCACTATGTGAGTACTGATGAACAAATTGCTGATGTGTTGACAAAGCCTCTGTCCCGAGTAAATTTCAAACACTTTTGAGACAATATTGGTGTTGTTTGGAAATACCTTCCCTGAAAGGGGGAGTAGTGATGTTGCAGTGGGATTGTATCATCCCTGGGCACTTGCTCTAAAGTGATCTGGGGAATTCGATCCTCATGAATGAAGAGGGATTGTATCATCCTGGGACATATTTCCAGAAGTGATCGGTGACCTCAATCCTCGAGAATGAAGAGGGATTGTATCATCCCAAGACATATGTCCAAAAGTGATCCGGTGACCTCGGTCATCGAGAATGTGGTAGGATTGTATCATCCTTGAACTTTGGTTCAGAATGGATCCAGTGAACTTCGGTCATTGAGAAGGTGGAAAGATTGTATCATCCTTGAACTTCGGTTCAGAACGTATCCGGTGAACTTTGGTCATCGAGAAGGTGGCAGGATTGTATCATCCTTGAAATTTGGTTGAGAACGGATCCGGTGAACTTCAGTCATCGAGAAGGTGGCAGGATTGTATCATCCTTGAAATTTGGTTCAGAATGGATCCAGTGAACTTCGCTAATTGAGAAGGTGGCAGGATTGTATCATCCTTGAACTTCGATTCAGAATAGATCCAGTGAACTTCAGTCATCAAGAAGGTGGCAGGATTGTATCATCATTAAACTTCAGTTTAGAATGGATTCGATGACTTCAGTCATCGAGAAGGTGGTAGGATTGCATCATCCTTGGACTTAGTCCTAAAGTGATAGGGACTAATTATCTCGTAATGAATCCGATGACTTCGGTTGTCGAGAATGTGGTAGGATTACATCATCCCTGGACTTTAAGTCCAAAAGAGATCCAAAGACTTCTGTGTCTTTGTACTGTAGTTTGCAGGTTGTTGCTGATGATGATGATGTTTCTGATCGAAATATCAGAGTGTGATGATGATGATGTTTATGATCGAAATATCAGAGTGTAATGATGAAGATGTTGCTACTGATCAAAAGATCAAAGTGCTGAAGATGTTGTTGATCGAAAGGTCAAAGTGTTGAAGATGTTGCTACTGATCAAAAGGTCAAAGTGTTGAAGATGTTGCTGATCGAAAGGTAAAAGTGCTAAAGATGTTGTTTCTGATAGAAAGGTCAAAGTGCTAAAGATGTTGCTGATCGAAAGTCCAAAGTGCTGAAGAAGTTGATGCTGATCGAAAGGTCAAATAGTTACTGTCGTGAAAGATTGAAGATGTAGACTATATGATGTTGGAAAGATTCCAATGATTTATAGATGTGTTACCCTAATGATGTTGATGATGTTCTCTATATCTCTCCTACTAATGTTGTTGTTGATGTTGTTGTAGAATACCCTTCTCGTTAAGGGGGAGTGTTGAAATATTGTAACTTCAAAGAATATTCCATATGTATCTTTTTGTGGTCCCCGATGGTCCTACAGGGAGAACCACTTGTATTACTTTGTACCCCGATGCTTCTAATCAGAAGAAATAATAAGAGTCATGAGGTAGTCCCCTCTAATTGTAAAGGTGGGTCATTAGCACCCCAGTATGGTTACTTGAGCCTACATGTGTAACTCGAGCCTACATGATTAACTCAAGCATACATGTCGGATTTAATTATTAAAGTGAACAGATGAATATAAATAGAGGTGTGGCGCTCCTCATTTGGAACACACACACTCACTTGTGTAGCGCATTAAAAGAGGAGAGAGAAGTACCTGGAGAAGGAGGAGGATTAGTCTTCTATCAACCTTTTGGTTTTACCTTTTATCTTTTGGGGCATCTATATTGAGGAAGCTTTTGCTGGGTTTTTCCCTTTAGGGTTTTCCCAAGATAAATATGTGTTGTTCTTGTGATACTGTTTCTTTCAGTGATCCTGTTTATATGCTTTTGTTATGAAAATGAAATGAAATACTGATGTTTTAGCTAAGCATATGAAATTTTAACAGCATATTACTGCAATATATACTCAAACTCTAATGCATAATAGAATGGAAAAAACTATAACTAATGTTGCTTAGAATTTGCAATTGCACTATTGGTTGAGGAAAAAGGTTTATTATGACATGAAAGAGAATGATCCTACATTTTAAAAATAAACATGTCTCTTCAATAACCTCTACATGGCTTGAACATTGGTATTTGAGGAATACAATTAACAAAGGTAATTTTAGAAGAAGAAAAAAACTGAATAAAGCATTCAAATTCAATGAAAAACAAACAAAAAAAAGTGGCAAAGAGAATGTTAGTGGACATTCAACCAATTCATCCACTTCTCCTCTTTCAATGGATTCTCTTAAAAAAACATTGCATGCTTATTAATGGTACCTCCAACACACAACAATCCATTGTTACTCTAATCACAAAATATAGAAAACTAATCACATAATATTAGAAATGAATCTTGATAGCTTTTCCATATTAGAATCATGGCAATATTTTATGCCAGCACTGCTACTCTTACTACAAAACATAAAGAACTAATCACATAATATGAGCAATGAAGCTTAATAACTTATCCATGTTAGAATCAACTATAGAAATGAGAAATGCTTGATGCTTACTAATTGAGATCTGTGTCTTCCATTAACCATGATAAAGAGTTTCACATAAAACCCAAGAACTTGAGGAATTTTCTTTCCTATACATTCAAAATACATTAGGGTGTTAAACTTAATCAATTATTGACAACCCCAAGTAATGCACATAAACCCAATAGCATCAACCTCTTAGGATAAACCATGAAAAATATCTAAGTGATTCCCAAGTATTGCACATAAACCCAATAGCTTCAACTTCTTCAGATAATCCATGAAAAATATCTAAGAGGTTTACTTTAGTAGATAGTGAAATACGCCATGAAATACTAGAACAGTGACTTCACAATTTTTCACGAAATACCTCATGAATATGTCAAACAATGTCTTCAATTAATAATATAACTAAATAATTCGCTTTACTCAACATACCTCAAAAACCTTGGAAATTCAGTGCTCTATAGATGTTAAATCAAATGTCAACACGAGATCTGAATCAAAATTGGAAACAAATTATCGAAACCATCCTCACCATTTTCTCTTCATGTTGGTGTACCAAAATATGTTAAGCTTCTCCTGCGCAGGTTTGTTGCTCAAACAAAAAAATCATGTATGGAAATTTTTTATGCATTCTCATGAGTCTAAAAACTCTATAGAAACACCAAGCAAATAATGCGAAAGGAATGCAGTCTTGTTTATCAAATCTATAGGTTCATTATTAATGGTTTCTACAAAAATCATAAAATCCTATGGAAATGGTGTGAACTCCCCAACAAAATCCAGAAAGAGAGTATCTTCAAACCCAAAAATAAAAATAACAACAATACACACAAAGACAATAGCTTCCAAGCAATACCCATGATTAGATTCTACATAGTAACAATGAACCAAGACAACAGCGGTTCACATCTCCAACTAACCAATAGACGTGCATGTGATGGCATCATACTTGATATCCATTGAACACCACCAAGATGACCTGCATCTAATGGCATCACACTCGATATCCATTGAACATCACCAAGATATATGTTCTTTGCTATATGCATTACCTGGCAATCTGGCAACTTTGATTTTTCTACGAAATTACAAAATTTTTGCAACTCAGATTAGATAATGTTGTCCAGTTAGGGTTTTCGATGCTTTATGAATTTATCTCTACAATGAAAATAAAAACAACTATAAACACAAAATAATAGCAATGATATTACAATATAGTTCTACATAGGAAATGATAGAGGTCAATTTTTCCTCTAAATTTAACATGTGCCAACTTACAATCTCCATATAACGAAACACATTTGGGATGCTGCTAAAGGACAGAGGGCAAATAGATTTCCCTAAGGGTACAGGTATTGTCATTGAATATCTTGATGGTTGATGGAAATTGGTATTAGTTTTCAGACAATTAAAGTCAACCCACAACATCAAATTCCTCCTCCTTCAACTGGGCATAGAATTTAATGGCATGTCCACCTACCTCCACATTGAATTGAACTTTGTATGGAAAATTTGCGGAAATGCGTTTACCTTTCCATATACCCACATAGTCGTTGAATACACCCTCCATGTCCCCAATATTGAACTCTGGTGTTTTGGGTACGTGACAGCCCTTCAAGGGTCCTCTCACTTTGACTCTGTCGCCAATTAGCCTTGAGTTGTATGTCTTCAATGGATGGGCCTATCTCCTCTAAGGCCGCTTTGCAGATAACCATGGCTCTTCCTCTTCTTCTTCCTGTTAGTGATTTGTTTTACTGGCTAAAAACAGAAGTGGTGGAGATGGGCAGATGGCAGATTTGTCCCCTTGGTTTTGGTATTTTCTTGGTGGGAAAACCCAATGAAACAGATGTTGATCTGCAAGTTGAAACCAGTGGATTTGGAGCACAAATAAATGCCATTTTTAATTAAGATACAAGTTCATATTTGCAAGTTAAACTCACACCTGGGAATTAACATTAAAGTATGGCAGCCATTGATGATGCCTAGTCTTTCCTAGATCTGGAAATGAGGAGTCTTGTTGTAGCATCTCTTCAAGCAGTTCATATTTGATGAAGCTGATGTGTTTCATACCTAGCGATAGTGTGGACCTCCTATATTGCGCCCAACTACAAGATAGAATTCCCAGCTCCTTAAAAACAACCTCTACATAGTCTAGCGCCCCCTTTTTTATGAATATTCAGCTCCAGCAAGGAAGAAAGTAGACTCTCAAGGAAACAAGAAGCTCTCCGATGGTATAAATCGGTCCCACACTAGAATTGACCTCACTAGTAGTTAATACAATTCATAGAGAATAAACTCAGCCTCCTAAGGATGAACTCTCCCTTCAATAGAAGTCCACATTGCTTTTACACTGCCCAGAATTCCAAGGAATGGTACTCGGCCTTCTTAAAGAAGAATGCGCCCTTCTACAATGGTTCCAGTAGACAAATCAACTCACAGCTTTTTTCTTCTTCAACCAACTGCGAAAATGTGCCAAAAATTCATCCAACTATCGGAAATGTGCCAAAAACTCCAATGAATCTCCACAATGATTTACCCACAGCTGGAAATTACTTTGTCAATGAATGAAGATGATAAATCTGAGTGATTTTTACTCCCTATAGGTTGTTGGGACCAAAACTATTCTCAACAAGGGTTTCATTCCAAAATCCCCAAAGCTATGAGGTCTCCAAAATCAATTTTGTTAAATATACTTTGTGAAATCTTTTTCTAATTATCCTATAATTTTTTTTGTGACTCTTCAACTTATTGCGACCAATGATCAAATTTGAAGGGTGGGTATTTCAAATGGAAGGGAATTTATTCTAGGATCACTTATAAGATGAAGGTTAATATAAGTAATTATACTTTAATCGACAAATATAAATAACTAAACCTTTCATTAAAAAAATGCCGAAAATAAAAAATTTCTTTCAATTTCTTACAATTTTTAATAATTAAGCATCTCTTAATATTTACATGAAAAAATGATATACTTTCAATAAAAATTATTTTGAACACATTAAGTTATCATATGTGTATCATTAATTTTTACAGTTCAGTAACATAACAACTATTCTATTGTATTTATTTTAAGTTGGAGCACACTTCATTATACAAAAAAACTACTTAGACTATGTCCTAACCATATTGGGACATCCAAGTGCAATCCAAGCTTGAGAGATCTAAGAATGATAAGGAATGGGAACCTAGGAGAAAATAATATACAACTCTAAAAACATTAAAAAAAAGTCCTACATACCAATGCCGATGTAGGTCAATGGTGATGACGATGACGATGATACTAATGATGATGACAATTATGCTAATGATGATGCTAACTCTAATGATGACAATGATGCTAATGATGATGATGATGGTGGTGATGATGATGATGATTCTAATGGTGATGATGATGATGATGCTAATGGTGATGATGATGAAGATGAGGATGATGGTGATGATGATGGACACGATGATGATGATGATGACGATCATGGTGATGATGATGATGATGATGCTAATGAGGATGACGATGAGGATGATGGTGATGTTGAGGATGATGATGATGATGAAGTATATTCATCTAAAGTTTATAAGAGTTCCATATAGTTGACAAGTTCCACTTCACTTCACCTCCAAATTTGTATTGTACTATAAGAGTTCCATGTAGTTGAATATTCATCTAAAGTTTATAAGAGTTCCATAATATAGTTGACAAGGATATTCATCTAAAGTTTATAAGAGTTCCACTTCACCTCTAAATTTGTATTGTATAAGAGTTCCCTGTAAAGCGGGTTTATAATAGTTCCATATAGTTGACAAGTTTGGAGGGGTGTTACTTCTTATTCCCCAAAGGTTCACTTTTTTATTCCTTCTTAAAATTTTTAGGGTTATGGATTGTTGTATTGGAAACTTAGTGTGCATGGTCCTTTTGCTTCACATAGATAAAATGAAAAAGTAGTTCCCCATGACCTAATTTGGTCTTAGAAATTACTAGTGAATCCCAATGTTAAAAAAATGGTGTGCATTCATGTAGAACCGCCCATTCGGACTCACCCAGTGTATAATACTTGCCCCATACCAATGTTGCATAGTAGCTTGAGCAATATTTTGTCAAAAGTCTCATTTCCCAGGGACCCCTTCATAACTAAGGTACAATTACAACATAGAAATCCTACCCAAGCTACAATTTCAGTAATGGTCTTCCTCAAGTAGTGCTACTGATGAAGAAAGAGATCATAGGGTTTCCTAATGATTGGAATTGGGAATAAATAACAACACCAAGACCATATATGGAGATGTGGTCCAATGTATCCTCTACAGGTGCAAGATGTAGTGCTAGCTATAAGAGGAATTAAAGATATTTCCAAAGTCATATTGTTCGGCAACATACTTCGTGGTGGATAACTTAATGGTGACTGATATGGAAGATTGGTCCAAGGTATTTTCTACAAGTTCAAGTGGATCATGCCAAACGGTATGTTGGTGGAGTAGTTAGGCATAAGAAGGAATTTGAAGACATCTTCATTGGTGGCATAATTAATTGTATTTTATTTGTAAGTGTGGTAAAAAATTATCTTGCCAATGGCATCAAATCACATCACCTCAATTGCATCAAATCACGCCATGCATATATGATGTTATTCATGTCAGTGGACACCATTCTTTCTATTCCAAAAACTTATTGTTGAGTTCTAAAAAAAATTTGTACAAAACATCCTTGTATTCCAACAACTCATTATTGAGTTCTAAAAATTAGTTTGTAGAAAACTTTGTTTTTCTTTGAGGTCCATGTGTGCTTCCACTAATGAACCACTAAACAAAACTTTGTTTTCTTTTGATCATTAGAGGAAATTTCAACTGAAAATG
>LPNX010909718.1:284420-307575 GCA_001517045.1 Pseudotsuga menziesii | reverse complement strand
TTCCTCCAAAATTAATAAATATTATTTTATTATTTTAACTATTATTTTATTAGTTCATTTTAGGAGGCCCATTTTGAGTTGAAATTTCCTCTAATGGTTAATGTGGGATTCCACTAATGAACCACTAGTAACTACTACATATGTTATAATACTAACACTTTAATACCTAAGTAGACATTGTCATTTTCCCTACCCAACCATATTGTATCATACAAGTTGACATTGTCCAATGCCCTACCCAACCATATAGTATAATGCATGTCTAATGATCATACTTATAAGAGAATTTGTATCTCAATAACATGTTCGACATAATCCATTAGGGGCTTGTTACAAAGAGGTCCCATGTAATGATCCACAATAATGTGTAGAATATGTCATAAGTAGGTTTTCATGACTTCATGTATGGGTTGTATATCAATATTGTTTTCTATATCTGAAGTGTATATGGTTATAAATTATTGTCTAATTGGTTATAAATACTAGATGTATTTATTGTAAATAATTGATTATAATTAATAAAATATTGTTTTAATAATATAAAAATTAATTATAATGATTTTTAAAATATATAATTAGATATTTTATTAACTATTTTAAATATGTAGAAATAAACATAATTTCAAATATAAAAAAATTAAAACAATAAAGTTCCATTTTAATAAAAATAAAATAAATTTATAATTTAAATTATAAAAATTAATGATAATTTATCATTTATATTTAAAATTATAAACAATAATTTAAAATTCATATTATAAAAATGAACTTAAGATATTAATTTAAGATTTTTGAATGCATCTGATTAGATATTTTGTACACCAATATTAGTTGGTAGAAATATACATAATTTAAAATAATAAACTTCCACTCCAATGAAGTAAAATCATTTTTAAAATCTAAAATAAAATATAATATATTTCCACTTTTATGAAAATAAAATAAAATTGAGAGCCTATGATGATGATGATGGTCATGATCATCATCATCATCATCATCATCATCATCATCATCATCATCATCATGAATATGTTGATGATCATACAGATACAGATGATGATGATGATGATGATAATGATGATGATGACGATGATGATGATGATGACGATGATGACGATGATGATGATTATGATGAAAATGAAGATGTTGATGATAATGAGGTGGATGAGGATGAGGATTATGATGATGGTGATAATGATGGTGATGGTGATGATGATGATGATGATGATGATGACGATGATGTTGATCATATTGATGATGATGCTGATGATGTTATCGTTGATGATGATGATGACAATGATGATGGTGGTGACAACGATGATCAATGATCATGGTGATGTTGATGATGATGATGATCACTATTATGACGATGTCGACGATGATCATCATCATGAAGATGAAGATGATGATGAATTCGACGATGGTGACGATGAAGATGATGATGATGATGAAGATGAAGATGAATATGATGACCATGAGGATGATTATCATGATGAAGATGAAGATGATGATGATGAAATCGATGATGATAAAGATGAAGATGATGATGATGAAATCGATGATGATAAAGATGAAGATGATGATGTTGTCGCCGACGACGACGACGATGATGATGATGATGATGTTGATGATGATGATGATGATGATGATGATGATGATGATGACAATGAAGATGATGATTATGAAGATGACGACGACGAAGATGATGATGATGATGACAATGACGACGATGATGAAAATGATGATGATCATGGTGATGTTGATGATGATCATGATGAAGTTGATGATGATGACGATGATGATGATGATGAAGATGAAGATGACGATGATGTCGACGATGATGATTATGATGATGATGACGATGTTGATAATTATGATGATGATGATGATGATGATGATGATGATGATGGTGATGATGATGACGATGAAGATGATGATGATGAAGATGACAATGATGATGATGATGCTGATGATGATGATGATGACAATCACGATGAAGATGATGATGATGATGATGATGATGATGACAATGTCGATGATGATGATGATGATGATGATGTTGTTGATGATGATGAATACAATGAAGACGATGATATTGATGGTACTGACGATGATGATGATGATGATGATGATGATGATGATGATGATGATGTTGATGATAATGGTGATGATGATGATGGTGATGATGATGAAGATGATGATGACCATGATGGAGATGATGGAGATGATGATTGCGATGATGTTGATGATGAATATGAAGATGAGGAGCATGATGTTGTTGATGATGATGATGATGATGATGATGATGATGATGATGTTGATGATGATGATGATGACGATGATGGTCATGATGATGATGACGATGAAGATGATGATGATGAAGATGACGATGATTATGATGATGATGATGATGATGATGATGATGACTGTAATACTCAAAAAATTTGTATAAATTTAAAATTGACATGTAACATAAACTTTGTAATCACCATTGCCTAGGAATAATTAACTGCTAACGGTTACTTAAACTGTGTCAAATTAGAACAAAATCTTTTGACAATATCTAGTTCTGCATACTTAACAGTTTGTTTTCATAATTCATTGTTAAGAATTTGATTTAGCAAGTTATGATTTGGAAAAATAGGATATGAAAACATATGTTTAAATTCTAGTACTAAATTTGTTTTACTATCTTATGACAAGTAGGAAAGAACTTCAGTTGATATCGAGGCTTACTTAGCTTATAGCTAATGCAGTGAAGTGATGTTTCTTTTACAGGTCTTTTACAGGTAAGAATTTCATTACCAATTTTCCAGATCGAGATTATTATCTCAACTAGCATAGAATAAAACGCTGGTTAATTTATTTGTTTTACCGCTTTGAGCTATAAAAGAGGTATCATGGATCTCATTGTTTATGTTCTACATAGCTATTAATAATATAAGTAATTTTCAGTAAACTTAACTTAGCTCTGTTACCTTTCCAACTCGTTATAGCTTACTTGATCATTTAACTTCCATCAATTTATTTTCAGTTTAGTTCTTGTATATAACTCTAAAGAAGTTGTATGGCAGATTCTCTTGTTTACTTTCTTAATACTAAGATAAACTCCATATTATTTGTTACACAACATCAAGTTAACCTAGGAACCTATGATCTAAAATAAGTTATATAGTACATTGATTGTTAATCGCATATGGAAATTAAACTTAGTGTATAAGATAGCCCATATGGAAATTAAACTTAGTGTATAAACTTAATACCTATCTATCGAAACCAAATATAATTCTTCTTGTGATTACCAATCTCACATGCAAATAGGAGTAAGTCTTTTATAACTCCTTTTCATCATGTCTAAGTTCTTATATCATGATGTTTATTATTCAAACATGGTTTATGTTTTACTTCTATAAATTCTTGTCTAATTCTATGGTGCTTAGAAATATATCCCTAAATTGTTATGAACTAAACCCAAAAGTTATAAATCATGGGTAGACATCTTAATATCATTTGTATCTTCTTATGATACTTGTTAGGATTTAATATATGTAGAAAGTGTTATATATAACAAGGTTTATTACAACCATAGTCTTCTTACATAAAAAAAATTTGTTAATAATTTTGTAGGCTATTCGGAGAGGTCTTCAAACTATACTACAAACCCACCTTGCTCAAATAAAATTGGTTGCTATGTGGTCAAAGCTCGTTGATTAGTTTTTAGTTTACTTTCAAGGCAGTATAAGATTGCTCTAAAAACCTAAACAAATGCGTTTTCTCCAAACATTTTTTCTTTGCTGCAAATGTAGGAGCGGCATGCTCATGGCCAAATGGTTTTTGCTGTCAAACCTTAAACCATTTGTTACAGGATTCTTTTATGCCCTTCTTAGTTCTTCTACATTGAAGGGTTTACATGTTTGCAACTTCGTGCAGTGCAAGAACCCCTTGGTCATTGTTACCTCGCCTCTGTGAGAGTTACTATTCATATCCTGGTGCATTGGAGAGTTGGTGAGGTGAGCATGGCTCATGGTTTGTCACTGTGTGGCTTGAGCTACATAGCTTTGTAATCGAGTCGTGTAAAGGGTGAAATATCTTCGCAGCCTGGTATTTAATGTAGCTCGACTCTGTCTTACTGAGGTTCTGGTATCGGCCTTACACAGTACATGCTGTGTGTTCTCCTCTGTCAATACTCCTTTGAAGCTCATTACACTTTTCATGGTGGCTAGGGTTTGAAATAACCGTCTTTTTCAGAGCGAAGACAAGGAAATAAACCGAGATATGAATTCTTTCAGATTTTGTCCAAACTTGCATTGCTAAGGTTAATTATTTTCGCTATTGATAGAGGGTTTAAATAAAAATTGTGGTTCTTTTCTTTTGCAGGCTCCCATCCAGAAGAAAAATCCTGAGTTGAAAGATGTTAAGCGAAGGGGGATCCACCATAGTGTTTCTTCTAGTAAGCCTCGGTTTTACTGAGGTTTCTCCTGTAGTGGTGTATGATGTTTAAAATGAGTTGGTTCAGTTCCTTTGTTTCTGGTTTGTTTGGCTCGGTTGTGGATACTCTGTAATGTAAAAAAAATCGGGAGGCCAAGTGGCTGATACTTTGATATTTGGTTCAGTTTATTAAAGGCCTTGTGGTTGTTTAGTGTTGGAAGGTTAGGGATTTCATAGCCTAGACTTTGAGAGATCATGGCCTTTTCAGTCATAGTTTTTTATTTATTTAAAGTTATGTTGTTTTGGAACAGGATTTTAAGCTATGACTCTCGTTGTAAAAGGCCATAGGGCCGTACTGATGAAATTCAGTTCAAAGTTTAGTTGTAACTTAAAGTTTGGATAAGCCTAAATATTACTATTTTGTAACTTATATTTTCGATAATACATATGTATATTTGTTGTTATTTTTAAAATGTTAAAGGAAGGCTTATACTGTTAGCTGTTCTAGTTTATTCTTTTTGAATTTAACCTATCAAAGGTTATTGTTAAAATAAAATAATGTTTATTTTTCTTCTGTGTAAAATTGAATTTATATATTTAGACAGTGGGTTTTTAGAGCATATCTTGATTATTACTGTCAGTAAATATAAAAGAATGAGGAGTACATAACACCTCCTAAATCTTTATTGTTTCCTGTTTGAAATATATTGAATGGTTTTTATTTATTTGTTGTTTATAATTATCCAATAATTTTAATGTTGTTCTTTGGAGAGGATGTAATAGCTTTCCTATAATCATATAATAGATGCTATGGTTATATAAACACAATATGTAACCTTTAATTTGTTTTAAGAATTAAAGATTAACCCCTCTATTAGTGAAAGAGGTGGTAATGTTATTTTAAATTTACAGTTTCTTTTAATTAGGTTTTATTTATAAATTCTATTTTTTTCTTAGTTTAAATGCATTGTTATTATTTGAATATAATGTTATTCTGATTTTTATGTTACTTAGATAAAATATCATAGTAAATATTTAGTCTTATTTACTATTTCCTACCTATTTAATTTATGTTCTTATAATGTATCTTAATTATTATAGTAAATAACCTGTCTACTATGTAAGTAGGTACACAAATTAAGTATATTTATATCTTTAAAACTTTCCTAAAGACAAATTTGTCTATATTGTTATAGAATTCTTTTTCTAAGTAAAAATTCTATATAGAAAGAAAAAGAATACAGCTAATAACTCTTAGGAAAAACTGTGGAAATTAATAAATCACATTCAGGTATACTTCATTCATTTTATTTATCTTAAGTTAATCTAACCTACTATACTAGAGTACTACCTTTATAAAAGGTGTGGAAAAATACAGTTAGGTATTTTCTTTCTATATATGATTTAAACTATAATTTCTAATCATTTACCCAAATCTATCTAATCCAGTATTTCACAATCTTTTTACAGTGAAAGTATTTATTTTAACTAAACCTAGCAACTACAGAACATAAGCATAACATTTCATTGCATAACTCAAACTTTTCAGATAACCATAAACAATTATATAGCTAGATAAATCAAGTAGAACCTGGAACACTAGATGAGGTGACAACAGCTTAAGGAACCTATTCCTCCCAACCAACTCCTAAAGAAAAGCTGGACTGCAAATCTCAGGACCCCTGAGCTTGTCTCTTGGTCCACCTGGTAGAAAACTGGGTGAGAAATTTAATTTAGTAATCCTCTGCAACTCTACTGAGTGTTCAGCAGTAAAACTGTTCTGCATACAGCACTATGAACTCAGCTTAGAATAGCTGCACTAGTTCTGATCTTCAGCACTTTCCACTCAAAACATACTTCAGCTAGTCCCCTCCATCGAATTTTCTTGTGTACTTCATTCACTCAGAATGTTCACACGTCTAGAATGAGAAGCCTCAACTGTCTTCAATGCGAATTTTTATTAGTATGCCTGGGTATTTTGGGTCAGTTTTCACTTAATGAGCCACCTGCTCTGGTTCCACTTTCTTGGGGAACATGACCACAAAAATAGGGAAGTTGCCTCCTGCAACAACTAGAAGTAGTTTGAGGATGATGCCAAGTGTCAATCTACTCTCAACTTAGGATTCTCCACCAAGTGACTCATAAAACACTCATTTAACAGCTTCTCTAAGCTGTTGTCTCATCTTTCATTTATTTATTAATTAAAAAATCAGCAATTACATTCAATTATCCTTGACCCCACTGGGTCATTAATTACAAACTTTATAATAAAATATATCATAATGTTTCTGAAAACATAAAATGTTTTGTAAATTGGGGCATGTGACAATGACAATGTTGACAATGATGATCATGATGAAGATGAGGATGATGATGAAGTTAGAGAGGACAACGATGATGAAGATGATGATGATGATGATGATGACAAATAGTTGTTGAATTTGAGATGAATCGTTGTTAGATTTCCGACGAGAAGTTTGTCAAATTTCAGACGAACTGTCATTGAATTTCAAACGACAAGGTTGTCAAATTTCAGATGAACATGTTCATCGCAAAACCTATGAGGCGTAAAGTCAAAAATTCGATGACTCTGCAAGATGACAAAAAAAATTGGAAAGTACGGTACTTTTCATCATTGCAATCTGACACAATCGTACTTTACGTCGGATTATGTCATCGAATTTTGGGATCAAATGTTGTGATCTCTGTAATTGTTGTAATTAAAAGCACATATTTCAACTTTCAACAATCTATATTTTCATTGACATTATATTCATAAATGAAATGCCTAGTAATATCTTGAAATTGTGATGATGTATAGTTATTTAGCCATTTATCAGATTTATTTTACATAAACATGAATATTTAGGGTGTGTGCAAGAAGTTGAGGGACCTTTTAGATGTAATCCTACTTTCTAGAAACATGCTCATGATACATTAAAACACAACGCGCTCACGTTATGTAATGCTTGCTTTGGTTAATCTCGAGCAAGACTTGTCATATGACACGCAGGTTAGGTTGGGAAAAATGTGCACACGTTTTATACATATAAAACGTGCACACGTTTTATAGTTACAAAACACGTATGCGTTATTGAGAAGCAAAATGCGGATGCGTTATGGAGAAGCAAAATGCACACACGTTTTGGAGAAGAAAAACATGCACGTGTTTTAGAGAAGCAAAAGACGCACGCATTATGGAGAACCACAAGAAATAGTTTTAGTGCATGGCTAGGAAAATGAATAAAAACAATAGTTTGCATTATCAAGACTTAGGACCTATAGTAATATTTTAGCATCATCAATAAAAACATCTCAAACAACCATGCCTAACCTCCCAAGAGCATAATTTTTCTTTATGTTGTAATATGGACACCATTAGGAGGTTTTAAGAACTAAGTCTGGTTCATATTCCCTTGAGAATGCTTGAGGGAGGAAACTCAAGAATTATTTCCCAGAGGTAGCTTTAAATGCTTGAGGTCCATGAACAAGGCATCGAACCTACACATAGGACCTTCGTATGTGATATTTTGCATCTAAGAGAGAATATGCAGTGCATTATAATTCTCTTAGCACTAGAAACATATCTATATAAATGGTTTAGGGAGGAAACCTAGTTCTTAGGCCCTAAAGGAATCCTATAGACATATAGGGCTGTTGAGGCCTAGAAATTCGTAGGAAACAATAGCAAGGGATTCTCCCCAGTCAACGTTCCCAATTAGCCCGTGACTGTTTGGTGTAGGGAATCCGTCTGGTTTGTGGTCCAGCTACCGTAGGTCAAGTAACAAAAAATAAAGGTTTTACCGGTTGGGGCCCGGTCCACCGTATGTATTTTTGTATTTTTACTTAAAGTATGATATGCACATGCCTAATTAACATGAAGGGTGATAGAGGATGCAAGGAGTATTCACAAAGTGATACGTAGGTTCTTACCTTTCGTCTTAAAACTAACAAGCACCTAAATCACACATAAAGCAAGAAAGGAATACTAACTAGGCTATCTCTAGAGAGCTAGATAATAATTCATGAGTAATGCAATACCGTTCACGTGTTAGGGAAAATCACAGATAGTTGTTCTTATAAACATGAATAAAAGTATACATGATAACATGAATAAAAGTATACATGATAACATAGTTCATCAACAGTTAAAAATCCCATTACTCATAGTGGAAAACATCACAAAATATGCTAGAGAACATTCAGGCAAACAACATAGATTCAGAAGGTCAGAACGCTCTCACAGTTAATGAAACATAGTCAAAAACAAAATAGTTCCCCTTCAACATTGTTCATTTTATCACATTGAAACATTCCACATAGCACCTTCTCCAACAGGAAAAATTTGCAATTTCTCATTGTAAAACGAAATAGTTCCTCTTACAAACAATAGTTCACAAGTTTGTCCACGGAAAAAGCCCTTGTAAGTTCTAACTTTCCTATATTTAAACTAAAACGCTAATCACTTGGGTTACCCCCAAAATATCTGACCTTTCGATCCCCCAAAACGTTTAATCTCCTCAATTTTATCTTTTCTGTGTGCACTTATGATCCGCTTGGTAACTGCCAGATCCTTCCAGGTCTGGGTCTTTGTCGTCATTGGTTTTCCTTCTTTCCCATTTACTCTCCTTGGGACCCTACCGATTTCAGTTCGATCTTTGCTAACACTGCCCAGCTCCCTTCTGCCACTTGTCTCCCAGCCATGCCTTTGCGCAGTAATTCTTTGTAAAAGTTTCTTGAATCCATCTACAAGTAAACAACATCTATCATTCATTGGGATTGCATTTTTAATAAAACAAACTACATCTACCCAAATGAATAATCACCAAGAAAGACCGTGTATTGCACTCCCGCTCTGAAACCTTGATAGGTGCCGACACCACTATCTCGTCTACGCATGGGTTTCACCAACGGCAGGAAAATAAAACTCATCGGCGGCTCACAATACTAAACATCGACAGGGTAGACTCATTTAAAGCCGCATAAGTGGGTCTTAATAGGCGACGGGCACCGTGAAACCATTTAATGTAATGTCCCTGGTTTTGACCCTGTTTGCATGATGTATATATTGTAATTAATCGTGGTGAGGAGCTCAAGGGAAAAGCCCCACCATCCATTTGGTTGTGGATGTTTCGGCAATAGGGGTAGTTGCCGGTGGTATCTCATGCTATTTGGCACATTATAATTCGACATCATGTAAACACGCACATCAATTAAAATAAACCACAACCAACTACGGCAATGTAACGTTGAATGAAAAGGGCATGGTTCCAAAGGATAAGGGGTGGGGGATGTCAAACCTTGGTTATGGGGGAAAAACCCATATGTTTTGTCACCTTAGTTTTGTTTTCCACCTTTCTTGTCTTACCCAACCTCTCCAACCTCTTCAATGTCTTGACTTTGTTAGTTGGGAGAATTTATTGCATGAGGAAACATGGGCATGGAAAAACGTGGGTTTTGGCAGGTTGCTGTCAGTCTGGACAGTACGCATGCCCAGTGGAGAACCTTCGTTTCTCTCACACTGGTCTTCATTTTTTTCTCCCCATGGTCGATTGCCCTCACGACGAGTCTGTTCTTCCTCACGCAGAGGTCTGTTCGTCCTCCCGATGGCCTGTTGATTTGCGCGCAGAGGTGAGGCTGTTTCCCCTCACGCGCAGGCTGGAATCCTCACGCAAGGATCGGGTATGTTTTTCCCATGTATTTTGCTGTTGGGTGCAAGCTTCCTCACTCACAGACCGTTGAGGTCGTTTTCCCATGTGAGATCCGTGCTCACTATCTTTGTTTTGGGACCGTTGTCTTCCCCGTGCCTTGTGGGCCATGGTGTCCAATTGCGTTTTGGGCCGCTGTGGATTCATAGTAAGCCGTTTCCTGTCATTAGTGATGTCCCTGTTGGGAGTTGGCTTCTCCTTGGTTTTGGGACTGTGATTGGTTTCCATCACTCATTGTGAGTTTGGGTTATTGAACTGCCCTGGTTTCGGTTGCTGTGGATGCAATCATCTTTTGGTTGTTGTGGCTGAGTTGTTTTGGCCACGTTAGGGCCAAGAACAACTCAGCAGTGTGGTTGGAATTGAGTTGTGACTCACCCTTGGCTTGGGATCTGTCCCTGGTTGTTTTGCCTTCTTCACAGGGCTGTGGAGGGTTGTTTGGCTGCTGGTATGCAGTGGTTGTCCCCTTGGGATGTGCTGGCTTGGCCAATTTGTTGATGGACTGATAAACCCAGCTGCATTTGTTGGCTGATGGTGTCTCCTTGGCTATGTGTAAGCCTGCAAATGACCCTTATCCTTGGAGGAATCATGCCCAGCTCGGGGGTGGCAGCATTGCAGAGAGAGTGATGATCACGCTGGCATATGGTTGGGTGGAACATTGCAGTGACGTAGCTGGTTGCAGGCGAGTTATTCATTGAAAGATAAGTGCTGCTGGTTACTTCATCTTTGCAAATTATGTTGATGACAAAGGAATTATAATGAACATGATTAATGCTGGAATGTATGTTTGTTTCCACTGTATAATAAAAGGATTATGCATATGTGCATTCTTGTGTGATGTTGTGCATCTTTGTATGATGGCTGTTAAGCCTTTTAATTTCAGCATTGATTTTTCCTGTTTAAGTACATAGGGTTGTTTGCCCGGTCTGTATTTGGTTTCGCGTCGCGTCCTCTTTGCCGATCTGAGGGATGGGGACGTGACAGTATGGTATCAAAGCTCCAGGTTGCAACAGTGGGCCTCTATGGGCCAAGAAAGAGCTGTTGATAGAGGGCAGAATTACCCTCTATGTCCAGCAGAACAGCAGTGAACCAACGAATTCATAAAAATCGTCTAAGTGTTGAGCGGTCGGACCACTGGAGGAAGTGGAATTCCGTTGTTGCGGAAGGATTGGCGGAAGTGACTTCCGCTGTAGCAGAAGGTTTAACGTTTTCCATCTGTCGTTGCGGATGGCGAAGCGATTCCGCATCCGACGTGAAAGTCATCCGACCGCCGATGCCACAGAAAGGTTTAAAAGTTGGCTAAGTGTTGAAGTGTTGGGCAGTCGGGTCATCGGAAGGTTAAAGGTTCCAACTTCCGATGTGAAAGGCCGCCAATGCCCGACATTAAAATTGTTCTACGTGCCAAATTGGAAGGATTCGGACTTTGGCAAGCCACCGTTGCAGAAGCCAAAGCCATTTGGCTTCCGATGTGGAATGACATCCGACGCCGAGAGCCACCGTTGCGGAAGGGTTGGAACTTCCGAGAGCCGCCGTTGCAGCTGCCTAAATGACTAAACCACCCGAAGCACGAAGGCTTCCAACAGCCAATGTGGAAGGCATCCGATTGCTGAAGTGTAAAGACATCCAACAGCTGATGTCGATGACAGGCAAAGTTAAGTTCACCAATCGGAAGGGAGAATGTTCCAGGAGCCGATTCGGCAGAAGGGAGAATTTTCTGGGAGCCGATTCAACGGAAGGGAGAATGGTTCGGTAGCCGATTCGGTGGAAGGAAGAATGGTCCGGGAGCCGATTCAGTGGAAGACAAAGTCATCCGACTTCCGATGTGGAAAGTCATCTGACTTCCAACGTGAAGGAAAGGAAAATTTTGAGTTTTCCATGAGATTTCTCAGTCGATTTTAACTATTTTCCAGTGGGATTTTTTTACTGTTTCTCATGGAATTTCAGGGCTGAAAATGAGAAAATTGGTGGCGATCTAATGCACCAGATTGCGCGAAAACTGATAATTTACAACAACAAAAAAAAAAACGAGGGTGTTGCCCTTGACCCACCCTGCAGTGGCGCAGGGAAGCCACAAGGGGGCAAGCCCCCTTGACCCCCGTCGTCCCTTGAGAGATTCATTCTTGTGAAAGGAATATTCTATGTTTTGGGCAAGTTAGTAGAATCCATAATTCATAAAAGACGAAGGGTGCCATGGAAGTGAGGTGGCTGAAGTTAGCATTCCAAACCAAAATGCAGTGGTGTATAAAATGCCAAGATTGGTGAAAGTTTTTGTTCTTAGAAGGGGTGTGGTTTTCACACCCGATGTCGGAATGACGCGTGTGAATAGGCGTTGGAAATCTTCATCTTTGCAAATTATGTTGATGACAAAGGAATTATAATGAACATGATTAATGCTGGAATGTATGTTTGTTTCCGTTGTATAATAAAAGGATTATGCATCTGTTCATTCTTGTGTGATGTTGTGCATTTTTGTATGATGGCTGTTAAGCCTTTTAATTTCAGCATTGATTTTTCCTGTTTAAGTACATGGGGCTATTTGCCCGGTCTGTATTTGGTGTCGCGTCGCGTCCTATTTGCCGGTCTGAGGGATGGGGACGTGACATTTAAGCATATTGGAGTCGAAAGATTTATGACCTAAAAATGTGGGCAGGAAAGCTTCCAGTTAGAAATCAGAAAGACATCGACGTCAAAAGACAAGTGGTTTGCACAACCGCAATGGTGGAAGGAAAAAGACTACAGACATGTGATTGAAAACTGACACGCATCGGTGGGAAAAGTACTTATATTTCAGGTACTTAGCTACTTTGGGAGCTGCAATGGCGGAAGATAAACACACACCCGCCTTCGATCAAAACATACTTTGATGCCCGATCAATAAAAATGTGAAGTGTTTGAAACAACTTTTTTTAAAATTAGCAATGGTAAAAAAAATTGTTTTACCTCTGAAACAACGGCTTTCCAAAAAAACAAATGGTCTAATTCGTCTTTGACTATCAAAAGAAAACAAAACAGACTCCAAAATCCGTGACCCACAGCCATTACAAACATAAGCAATTTCTGAAAATAGGTCGAGAGTTAATCTTCAAAATAATCCGAAATTAAAGCATGACCAAAAATTTTACAGATCCAAACGATTCAAATAGCATTAAAATTATGAGGGGGGTCCAAAATTTGAAAAATTTGGGGAAAACAGTTGCAGCTGCAACAAGGGCCAAGAACAACACCTCGAACAAACACACATGATCTCTTAAGGGTGTCCTCAACCTTTAAGTTGGGATATGACCACGATTAGGATTTTTTTAGCATTAGATATGGATTATAAGGTGTTAATCATGGTTGGCACATAAAGCTTTAGTTTTAGGTTGTAAACCAGGTTTTAGGGCTTAAGGTCCATGAACAACACCTTGAATCACCATAGATGACCTCTCATGTTGATAGTTTTGTTTTGAAAGGGGATATAGAAACCATTAGGGGTTTCTAAGTACTATGTATGTGTCTTGGGAACTTAGACATAATAAGGGAAGAAACCTAGGCCTTATCCCCTAGAAGATGCTTCTATCCATCTAGATCCAAGAATGATGTGTTGAACAACCTCAATAGATACTTCCATGGTTTCATTTACCTTGAAATGGGGATACTAGTTCCATTAGAACACTTTTAGCACTAAGTACAGATATTAGGCCCCTTCACATGGGTAGGGGAAAACACTTGGTCCTTAGTCCTTAAAGGAAATTGTTAACCATTTAGGGCCAAAATTGATGCCTCTAACCACCACACATGATATTTAATGTGAATCATATGAATCCTAATCGGGATATGCATGCCATCATCATTTGTTAAGCACTAGGTATGCATCTCAAGGACATGGACATGGTCATGAGAGGAAACTATGGCCTTAGGCCCTAAATAAAGCTTCTATGCATCAAGGGATGGGAAGGATTCCTTAAAAAATCACACATGGCATATCATAGATATATTTGGACTATGAATATGGATGTTAGAATAATTAGGTGGTTTTGAGCAGCAGGTATGGGACCTCTGAGACATGATTGAGGGAATATGCTCATTCCTTAGGCCATAATGGAATATTTGAGGCACCCATATTAATGAAAAATTCCTTGAAGCACCACAAATGACCTACTCAATGTATGCTTGGTATCCAAGAAAATATGCACATGCCTTTAAGAGGTTTTGAGCATTAGATATGGGTATTAAGTCCTCAAAAATTTCAAGGGAGGAAATACAAGAATCGATCCCTAAATATTATTTTTGGAATCTATGGATACACATGTTCCTTCCTCACTATACCTCCATTCCTTACTCACTATCCCTCCCTGCCTTTGTATTTCCATCTCTCACTATCTCTATGTGTATTCGTGTGTGTCTTTCCCCCTTCTCTCTCTCACAACCTCCCTCTATCTCTCTCTCTCTATCTATGTGTGTGTGTCCCTCCATCACTCCCCATATCTCAAAACCTATCTCCACCTTATTTATACCTCCCTCACTATCCCTCCCTACATCACTCTCTCTTTATTGATCCCCCCTCCCCCATCTCTCTCCCACGCAATCTCTCTCTCTCTCTCTCTCTCTCTCTCTCTCTCTCTCTCTCTATATATATATATATATATATATATATATATATGTGTGTGTGTGTGTGTTTGTGTGTGTGTGTGTCCCTCCCTCATTCCCCCTCTCTCATAACATCTCTTCACCTTTACTATATCTCCCTCCCTATCCCTCGCTCCACCACTCTCTCGCTATCACTCACCCATCCTCCTACTCTCTCTATCGCTTACCCCCCACTCTCTCTCTCTATCTCTTGGAGCGAATAATTATTTGCTTACACAAATAATATTACCAAAAAACTTGGAATGTTAAATAATCCATAATAATATATAAATTGATGATAGAATAGATATGATGATAGATTACAAAGTGAGTGCCATATATATATTAATCGTAAAGGAACTTTGGATACTATCCATGAAAGGATGCATCATTTTAGAATTGTTTACTAATAAATATTTATTAATTATTAATTATTAATATCAATATGTATTAATATTAATAATTAATATTGATATTTAATAGTTATTATTAATTATAATATAGTTATTTAGTGATTATTTATTATATATATTTTTGTTCATTACATTGCCTCTCCCTTAGAATTGCTTTGTCCTCAAAGCACAATTATGGAAGACTTTATCCCTTGTTCTAGCTCCTAACGCTTTCTCATGACATTGTGTGTTGGTATTTGCAACATTTGATGAAATAAGGTGATACTTTCTTTTAAACATTGTGTGGAAATGTTGTGTCAATTGTGAATTCATCCATTTGAGATATACCCTTGACGAAATTATTTGCAGATCGATTGTCGAGAGTTGTCGATTTTGTCTTTGCTCTTTGTAGGAATAATACTGGTAATTTTCCTTTTGATTTTTTTGTCTATCATAATGACTCTTGTGATTTGGATTGCGATAAGGAATTTGAATTTCCTGTGAAGTGTTTACTAGAACTTCAACTTTTTGTGCTTCTAACGATTTTTGTAATTGTTTTTCAGAACCATTTTCTATTGATGCTTGTAGCAATGTGACAATAAGATTGTTCTTTTGAACTTTGACAAGATTGGCATTGCTTCCCTTTTCTGATGTTTGAATTTGAGCCTTTGATGACTTCTCTATTGCATTATTCATTATTTCTGCTTTAATTTGATGTTGGTTGTATCGACTTCTATGATTTGGGTGACGATAAGGTATTCGAGACGTTTGTGGAACCCATGTAGAAACTTTAATTGTTTCGGATTCTTGTGATTTACTAATTGATAATAAATCTAAGGATTTTTTTAACTTCTCATTTTTTAATTTTTTTATTTGTTCAGTCAACCCTTGATTCAATTTTTTTTAAGCGAGAATTTTCTTCATTTTTTTGTAATAGTTTATTATTAAAATCAATTTGGAGATCTACTTCCTTTTGGTGGAATTCCTCTTGGCTTTCCTCTTGTGATCTGTTTTCCTTTTTTAATTTCTTAATCTGTGTGATCAAGTCTTGACTATGATTCTTCAAATGAGTAATTTCTTCATCCTTACTAGTGACAACTTTTTCAACTTCTTTCTACTTCTTTTGTTCTGACTTCTGATTACCCTATGAAATCATCTCTGATATATCCTGGAATTCTTCATATGTTGGAGGTTATATTTCTAACTTCATTGTAATATATTGAAATGTGATTCTCTTTCGCTTATAGGAAAATGTCAGAAACTTCTTTTTGGCATTTAAGATGAAAGTCCCCATTGTTTTTATCTAGGGTAAACCCAAAATTATGTCACCATTAAAGCTCCATAAGGAAATAACAATGAATTTCAATGTGACCATATAATATCCAACACTTAGTTGTAAGCCACTTATTTCAGTTCATTTTTTGTCCAAAAAGTCTAGCTCTTCCCTTATATTTGACTCAAGAATCACTAAATGGTTAGCAAATTCATTACTAATATAATTATTTCTTTCAGCAGGTGCGATAGAAATGGTGATATCCTTCCTTGCAAATGTCCCTTTAATTTAAATAATATTGCAACATTTTTTTGTAAGGTGATAGGAAAATTTTGCTTCTTTTCAATATTAAAATCCATATTCTTGAGTTTCCGTTGAAGTTTAATCAATATCTCCTTATTTTTTTTCAATAGTTTGTAAAAATGTTAGTAGATTGGGTGGTTGGGAGGAATGAGTGTTACCTTCCCCACCTAATTTCAAGTCTCACTTTCTTTTTAGTATCAATTATTATGCACCTTTTTTATCTTTTTTTTCCCTCAAGTTTTGTAAAATGTGAGTAGATTGGGTGGTTGGAAGGAATGAGTGTTACATTCCCCACCTAAGTTCCCATCTCACTTTCTCTTTACTAGTAATTATTTTTCACTTTTATATTCAAACTCAAGCCCACTTTAAGAAACCAGGTGTGGTTTCACTTTTACCCTCTCTCTCTCTTTTTCCTTTTACTTTATCTTTTCTTTTTCTTAACTTTGTTTTCCCTTTTTTCTTCTTTTTTTTACGTTTTTCTTTTTCTTTTGGAAAATGTCCAATATTTTAAGGAAGCCCTAAAATAAGGCCATAAGCCAAAATCAGACAAGGTCTGAGAATTAAGGCCAAAGGCCCAGATTAGCCAAACAAGGTTCTGATACCACTTAAAGCGAATAATTATTCCCTTACACATATAATATTACCAAAAGACTTGGAATATTAGATAAGCCATAATAATATATAAATATGATGATAGATTACAAAATGAGTGTCATATATATATTAATCGTAAAAGCACTTTGGATACTATCCATGAAAGGATGCGTCATTTTAGAATTGTTTACTAATAACTATTTATTAATGATTAATTATTAATTATTAATATCAATATGTATTAATATTGATATTTAATAGTTATTATTAATTATATAATAGTCATTTAGTGATTATTTATTATATATATTTTTGTTCATTACATATTGCTCCCCCCCATCTCTCTCCCACACAATCTATCTCACTCTCTCTATTTATATGTGTGTGTGTGTGTGTGTGTGTCCCTACCTCATTCCCCCTCTCTCATAACCTCTCTTCACCTTTACTATACCTCCCTCCCTATCCCTTCCTCCACCACTCTCTCTCTATCACTCACCCCTCCTCCCACTCTCACTATCACTCACCCCCCCCCTCTCTCTTTATCTATGTGTGTGTGTGTGTGTCACTCTCTCACCCACCCTATCTCATAGTCTCTCTCCACCTTCTATATACCTCCCTCACTATCCCTCCCTCCATATTACTCTCTATATCATTCACCCCCCCTCCCTCTTTGTCACTCACACGTCCCTCCCATTCTCCCACACAATCTCTCTCTCTCTCTCTCTCTCTACATTAGAGGAAATTTCAAGTCAAAATGGGCCTCCTAAAATGAAATAATAAAATAATAGTTAAAATAATAAAATAATATTTATTAATTTTGGAGGAAGAAAAGAAAAAAACTACTTTTTTGTTTGTATTTTTGACATATCTCCCTATGTTTTTACTCAAATTTCGATCGGGAGAGCTCGTTGTATGCAGAATTAAATTCCGCATCCAAGGAGTACCCACTCAGCATATATTTGACATACCCTGCTACCCCAAAAACAAGAAATACCTTAAAAAACAGAATGATGATGTCATCATTCCATTTTTCAGGTATTTCTTGTTTTTGGGGTAGCAGGGTATGTCAAATATATGCCGAGTGGGTACTCGTTAGATGCAGAATTTAATTTCTCATCCAACGAGCTCTCCCGATCGAAATTTGAGTAAAAACACAAGAAGATATGTCAAAAATACAAACAAAAAAGTAGTTTTTTTTTATGATACCTATCCCCAAATTTATATTAAAAAAGTGCTTTAGACCTATATGGTATTTCAAATTTAAAGAAATTTCATTGGCTAACACATGATGACATGGAATTTCAATAAAAGTTAAAAGGCCCATTTTGAGTTGAAATTTCCTCTAATGCTTCCCTCACTATCCTTCCCTCCATCACTCACTTTCTATTTCTTGTCCCTTCCCCCCTCCCTCTGTCACTCAACCATCCCCCTCTCTCCCACATAATCTTTGTGTGTGTGTGTGTCCTCGTTCTCTCACAAACTCCCTTTGTCACTCCATCTCTCTCCACCTTCTATTTACCTCCCTCTATAAATATATCCTTCCCTTCTCCCTTAATTACCAGCCCTCTATGCCATTATCCCCCCCCCCTCTCTCTCTCTCTCCCAACTTGTATCCCTCCCTCCCTATCTCTTTTCACCCTCACTCTCCATGTTTCTCTCTTTCACAACTTCCCTCTCTCTCCATCTCTTAACCCTCCACCCTATGTCTTTGACACCATCTCTCTCTCTCTATACATGTATGAACTTACCCCTTTCCCGCCTTGTGTCTATCCTCATCACCCCTCACACACACACCCTCTATCGCTCCCTCAATATATCTTTCCTTCACTCTATATCCATCCCTCCCTCTCTATCTTATTCTCTCTCACACTCTCTCCACATCATTCTCTCTGTCTCTCTCTCTCTCTCTCTCTCTATCTCTCTCTCTTCTTCTATGTTTTCAACTTATCTCTTCTCCTAAACTCCCTACCTCGTTATGACCCCTCTTCTCTATTTTATCGCATCTCATTCCCATCTCTTCAATTTCCCCCTCCTTCGCCTCTCTCCTCCAACACAACATATTTCTCCTTTAATACTCGGTATCCACCTTTCCATTCACCAATCCTCTCTCTCATCAAACCATAACCCACTTCCTCCCCTCCACTTTATCCCCTTTCATCACTCAAGTCTCGTGTACTACTTCTAACCCTATATGTCTTCAACACCTCTTCTCCTCCTAATAATTATCTCAATGCCCACTCCCCTTCACCCTTGTAGCCCATAATGTTCCCATTCTATTCAATCTTTCTCCACTTGAATTTACAACATCCTCCTAGAACCTTAACCCTTCTCCACCCCCTCTCAACTATTAACCATCCCCACTTGAACTTCCAACATATTCCTAGGCCCTTGACCCTTCCCCACCCCCTCTCAACTATTAACCATCCCCACCTGAACTTTCAACATCCTCCTAGGTCCTTGACCCTTCCACACCCCCTCTAAACTATTATCCATACATTTGATATATTACATATAGTGCTATATTTTTAGCTCTACAAAACATGTGTGCGTTATAGAACTACATAACATGTGCCCATTTTGTATTTCTATAACGTGCACGTGTTTTTAGTTCTATAACGCGTGCGCGTTTTGTAGTTCTATAACATGCATGCATTTTCCAATTCTACAAGGGCGGGAGATGTAATTTGAATTTAAACATGCCAATCCACTTGCTCGCATGTGACCAATAGTCCTATGTGTGTGGTTTGGAGTTTTCTTCGGTAATACCAAACATGTGCTATGGTATATGATAAACCATAGCTAATTGGGCATTTCTTCCATTTTATGACGAATTTCTTGTTTGCACACTCGTTACAGTATGCTACACACAATCATTTTTTACGAAATCTTAAACATAAATAGCATTTTTTCTGCAGACTCTAAATATGTAATTATTATTAAAAAATATTATATTTTCCTTTTTTTCAATTTCTATTGTGTCCTAACTCATCAACTCAAAAAACATGTTGTTAGTGTTTTTTCCATTAAATTTTCAATTCTTAATCATTTTAAAAATAAATTATATGGTGCACTAGAAGACACCAACCTCTACATTCTATAAAAAACCCATTTCATGATTATTTCATTAAAACCTTCAAAGGATGCACCCAAAAAAGACGTACCATTTTCAAGGAATGATCACTTAAATAATTATAATAATAAAAAAAAAAATTACTAATTTTATTTTCAAAAAATAGTGCTGCACTAGTGCTATATGTTATATACATGTCTGCAAATTTTTTTATCCAGAAACCATCATTTAGGCCCTCAAAGGTTGCACCCACAAAAACATATACCTTATCATTTGCCTAAAAAATAAAAAGTGGATGTTGGGAAAAATGAAAATTGACATACTTATAAAAAATTTCAATACATAAAACTTATATATTTGGAAACGTGATTCAATTTCCTACATTTAATCTTACTTACTCAAAGCAAGATATTTTTTGTATCTCAAAAAATATAATTAAGTTTATGGATGCCTGATTTTTCAGTTTTCTATTGCATCTAACATGCCAAAAGTGACCCTCATTAGCTTGCATTTACGCTTTATTTTAATGTTGCAAAAGCATTGTGGCATGAACCTTTAATCAACATTGCATATATGAAACTCAATTTTGTTATAAACTAATTAAATTCCGTATTACTTACATTGTGTTTTATTCAACTATTACTATCTAACAAAATGTTTGAGCAACAATTGTACATATGAATTTCTATTGTGTTATAAATTAATTAAATACTATGTTAATTACATTAACAATTAAACAATACTATTTTTAACTAACTAATTTTTTATTGTTGCATCTATTACATATGTAACACCCATAGTTGAATATTCTCAATTAAGTAATTTTTGAAATAACCCACATATCTGTAGATAATAAAATATGAATAAATTGATAGATAAGTCCAAATTACAATTGAGGGCC
Source organism: Pseudotsuga menziesii (assembly GCA_001517045.1). Classification (NCBI taxonomy): domain Eukaryota; kingdom Viridiplantae; phylum Streptophyta; class Pinopsida; order Pinales; family Pinaceae; genus Pseudotsuga; species Pseudotsuga menziesii. Next base: position 286,301 of record LPNX010909718.1, on the reverse strand, counting down.
CGTTATTTATATTTTGGTAGAATACCCTTTCATTAAGAGTCATGTCTTTTCGTAAAGACATTATTATTTATTATTATTCATTTTGTATATATGTTGATGTTTATTATTATTATTATTGTTATTATTTGTTGTTTATTATTTAAGTGTGTTACATTGCCACTCCCTTAGAAAGGATTTGTCCTCAAAGCCTTATAATATTTCTACACCATTTTTTGTGGTGTCGTAGCTGACGAAACATGTCGATACCAACTACTAAGACTTGAGCACAACTTCCGATATGTGGACGAATCAATCCATCCAAAATTGATTTGTTGTGGATTGTTGGCATTCCATACTGATCTATCGTTAGGAGATTTGATCACAATGGTACCACTATCTTTCGACATTTCCCACTTTTTAGAATAATTTGTTTTATGGTTGGGGTGTCAGTATGGAATTTTCACAATGTCATTTTCTTTTGCGGGTGTCATTTTTTTAGTATTGATCTGAGCATAAAGTTGTATTTTCGTCTCTTGAGGTTTTAAGGTTTCATTTTGTATCTTTTCCAACTTGTTTTCTAAGTGCATGTTATCATTTTGAAACTTCTTAATCACTTCTACATGTGATTTTCTGTCATCTTCAGACTTCTTAAGTTGTTTCTTAAGATCTTCGTTATGCCTTTTGATACAATGATTTTCTTCCTATTTGTCTAGAAGTTTTCCTTCTATGTCTTTCGTAGATTGTTCTATCTTCCAACTACTTTTCAACTTCTTAATTTTTGTGACTAGTGTCTTGTTATGATTTCTTAATTTGAAAATTTCTTCGAAATTGCTTGATAACACCTTGTTGACTTTTGTCAATTCTAACTTATGTGTCTTCTTATTGTCGTCATACTGCTACTGGAGTTTTTCTTTTTGCTGTTTATGATGACGTAACTCTATTTCTTGATTTTCTAACTTCATCCGGACTTGCGCCAATTCAGCATCTTTTTCCATGATGAGTTTGCTTAAATGATTTATTTCTTCTTCTAATTCATTATCGCATCCATATGGTGATTTGTTGTCATTTTTTACTCTCTGATCTCGTCTTCTAAGTTTTGATTAGGAATTTTTAAACATGATATTTCTTTATCCTGATCAGATAACATTTTCTTGTTATCACTTATGGTTCGTTCTAGCTATCGATTTTGATTCCATAAGTGACGATTCTCATTGTATTTCCACTCTTTCAACCACTTCTTTGTCTCAACGTCAGCATGTATACTTTTATTGATCGCCTTATATTGCTCTAACTCATCCACTATTGTTTGTAGTTCTGACTTCATTTTCGAATATGTAGGTGCCATTGTTTGTGACTGTGTTTTTACTTCATTTTTGTCTTTTTTTCTTTTTCCCTTTTTTGGCCTTTCTTTTTTTATGGCAATCTTCCTTCTTCTTCTCTTTTTCTTCCAATAGTTTTGTAAAATGTGAGTAGATTGGGTGGTTGGGAGGAATAAGTGTTACCTTCCCCGCCTAGGTTCAAATATCACTTGCTTCTTTGTAGTTATTATTATGCACTTTTTATATTCAAACCCAAACCCGCTTTAAGAAACCACATGTGGTTTCACTCTTACCTTCTTCTTTTTTTAAATTTTATCTTTTCTTTTTTAACTTTTCTTTTCTTTTCTTTTCTTTTACCTCGTTTTTTGGGGGGGGGTTACTTTACCTTTTTTTTTTTTAAGGACAAAGTCCTATTTTTTTGAGAAACCCAAATCTACACAAGGTGTAAATAATGTTGTCCAAGGTCCGTATAGCTCTGATACCACTGTAACATCCATAGTTGAATATTCTCATTTAAGTAATTTCTGAAATAACCCACATATCCGTAGATAATAAAATATGAATAAATTGATAGATAAGTCCA
>LPNX010909718.1:241502-270864 GCA_001517045.1 Pseudotsuga menziesii | reverse complement strand
GTGTAATGTAAAATTGTAATTTGAACACTATGAAAATGTTCATATACATGAATATGAAATTAAAATTGAATATTAAAATCGATGATGACCAATGCAATCAACCCATTGAGAACAATCTTTGTAATTTTTTACATAAAAAGTATATATATGTGAGTCTATATTATGCAATATGAAATTATATAAATATGTAAATTTACTAAATTATACAATTTAATTACAATTATAAATACATATATATTCATACATGCACATACAATGTNTTGTTAGCAATGGCATTTGATTCTCCCATCATAGCTTGATTTGCAACTTCTTCTCCTCTCAAGATTGCTCTTTTTTTCCTCTTTCTTTCTCTATCTTTCTCTCTTGTTTCTTCGGTGTTGATTTGATTACTACTAGATATTTCACTTCGACACTTTTTTCTTCCCATTGTGATCAAAATCAAAAATCCAAATTCAGACCTACAACAATATGTAAACACAATACACAATACACAATGCTAAATTTGCATTAAACACACAAGCATGGTTTCAAATTGGTAAGCCAATTGTGAATGATAAAATTACTAAGATGTTTATGTCTTATGTTTATATAGAATTTATTTAGGAATTCGGGTGGGAAATGGTGTTAGGAAGGTTGTTGAAATGACATTAATGCCATCAATGCTTAACTTCATTCTCGACCACTTTTGTAATCTTTTTTAACAAAGACAAGACCTTGATCGAGGTATTAGCTCGATCGAGCTATTTATAATTTTCTCGATCGAGGGTTTAACAAAAACCCTCGATCAAGGGTTTAACAAACCCTCGATCGAGCTTTGGTTAAAACCTCGATCGAGCTCCATAGTTCGATCGAGGGCCTGAAAAATAGAAATTCATCCCTCTTATAGGAAAATCAATGTTTATCTATGTCTTCTAGGGGTGTAAATGCTGTCATTCATGGCACACAATTGAGCGGAGATCATACCGATAGATTCATCACCGAATCCTCTATCCATTGAGGTATCATGCATGTATTTTGACATTCATATGTTTTTTTTTTTTTAAATTAGTTCTAAAACTTACACTTAGAAAACCTGACAACAACTTCAAAGCAACTCAAAGAAAAATCTGCAGGGTAAAAAAGACACTTCCAAAAATTTCAGAAAAATACACAGGCCACACATCAACACGTCATCTTCAAAAGGGTATTTTTGGTTTTTCAATTTTTTAAAAGAGTGAAAAAAAAGCTGGGATGGACACATGTGTATAAAATGATGCTGAAATCAGATGTGGTCACTTTCGAAAAATAATAAATAATTGTATATTGTGAAATAAATTAACAAAAAAATATGGAGACCACAATACATTTTGTGTAGATCATGCTCGTATATATATTTTTTTAAATTATTAATGTAATATTAAATTATTGATGATGGACATGAGCCACTTATTAACTTCTTCAAATTTTAAAGGTCACACAGTTCATTAAATGCAAAATTTCACACATTAAATGACATCGGAATTTTTTTTTTAAATATCATTGTAAAGGCAATATAATATTCTATAATTTATTTTTTACTGCAAGTCGAATTTCACATGGCATATATGCGTTTCGAGGGATTCTATCTAGCACATGAGTAAAAAATCAGGTTTTCATCGCCAAATTTGCCCAAAAAGTGTTACCCACCTTCATGGAATCACCCAATTGCAACAAATTACATTAAGTAACATAGCCATACTGAATAGTGACCATTCATGTATGTTGCAATACAACATAAACGTTCATGAATGTTACATCTCAACAGAACCATTTATAAATGTGACGATGTGACAAAAAACAATAAAAAATGGATGAATGATGTAATCCATCATACCCCTTGATGAAATTTTAAATGAAACAACAACAAAAGCTCATAGTGTGACAGAATTCATGAAATAACTTAACCATAATAGAACATAACTCTGAAGGAATGTCACAAGCCACCATAAGCGCCAATGAACATCGCAACCCAAGATAACCATTCATCAATTTTAGAATGCAAAAAATAAAAAACATCAAGGAATGTAGAAAAAATAACTAAACCCAGCCCTTGCAAAACCTTAATTTTATGAATGTCACAATCCAAGAAAACCAATTAATAAACATAATCATAATGCAACATGAGCATTGAGGAAATTCATGATCCAATATGAGTCTTCATAAATGTCATAATGCAACATAACCCTTGATGGATGTGAGAATCCAACAAAACCATTCCAAATGAATCTCTTAATCCAACAAAAGCAATTAACAAACATAACCATAATGCAACAAAACCATGCAAAACTTTCACAATGCAATATGCACCTTCATGAATTCCATAACACAAGATAACACTTGATGTATGCTGAAATACAACAAAACCATTACAAACATAAGTAAACCCAACTATTACAAAACCTTACAATCCAATAAAATACATGAATGAACATAACCATAATACAACATAGTCGTGGACAAATTGTACATTCCAAGATAAACCTTCATCGATTTCACAATGCCAAAAAAAATGACGTAGCAAACATAACTAAACCCAACCATTGCAAAACTCTATATTGAATGTTATAACCTAAGAAATTCAATTTATAAACATAACCACAGTGCAACATGATCATCGAGGAAAGTCACGATCCAATATGAGCATTCATAAATTTCGCAATGCAACATAATCATTTATACATGTCGAAATCCAAGAAAACCATTCCATCATGAATCTCATAACCCACCAAATGCAATTAATGAACATAACCATGAAAAAATTTCACAATGCATTATGGACCTTCATGAATGTCATAAAACAAGATAACACTTTATGGTTGTTGGAAAAAACCATTGCATACATAAGTAAACCCAAATATTAGAAAACCTTACAATCCAACAAAATACATGAATGAACATAACCATAATAAAACATACCCATGGAAAAATGGGATAATCCAATATAGCCCTAACCCTAGATGAAGATAATAACCAAACAGAACCCTTGACATATGCCAAAATGGAACAAAACCGGTCCAAATATACCTAAACCCAACTACTACAATTTTTTTTAATGAATCTCATAATGCAACAAAAATATAGCAAGCAACATGACCATGGAGAAACATAGCAATTTAACTTAATGCACACTGGCTATTATAATACAACATAGCAGTTGATAAATTAAATATTGTACACTGATTACATTACTTTGAATGGTGTAATGTAACCAACCACATTAATGAACATATCAATAATACAACGTATTCATAGAGCAATGACGCAATCCAACATAACCCTTAATGAGCATTGGCATCCAACATAACCCTTGATGTATGTCAAAAATGGAAAAACAATTCAAAATATGACTACACCTAACCCTTGCACAATGTGATAATGAAGCAGATAATGTGACAAAACCCATTAAGGAACATAACCATAAAGAAACATGGTGAACAATGAATGTTGCGATCTAGATTAACATAAGCATAATGCAACATGACCATGCAACAATGTCACAACCCAACTTAATCGTTAATGAAAATTGTAATCTAACCTGGCACTTCAAAAATGTTGCAATGCAATGAAATCATTAAGGAATGTGTCAAATATAACAAAACCATTAACAAACATTTCAAATATAAATGTAGGAATTTATGTGAAACTGATGTGGTTCTCATAATTAAATATAACAGTCTTACGAAATGTGGCACTATTACTATATAATAACAACTCGAACAAACATTCCAAACATAAATATCAGTGGAATTATAAATTAAAAAAATATTGTACTTCTTAGATTACTTGAATCCCGTAATGCAACCAAACACATTAATGATAATAACCATAATACAACATAATCATGGAGAAATGGCACAATCCAATACAACCCTCGATGAAGATCGTCATCCAACATAACCCTTCACAGGATCTTTGCAATTCAACATAGCGTTTATTAATTGTTATAGTATTACAAACTAAAAAAATATTTCAAGAACATTCAACATATGTGTCTCAAAAGTATTATATATTAATTAAATATCATATTAATTACATTATAATTAAACAATACTGTTTTTAATTAACTAATTTTGTATTATTGCATCTATTACATAATTTTAATGAAATACTGTAACCGATGATTATACAAATTTTAAAAAATATATTAAAATTCATTAAAGAACACATCCATATTACAATATAATTGTACCTTTGATCAACATTGCAGATATGAAACTCAATTTCGTATTAATTACATAACAATTAAACAACTTTTGCACTAGTTAGAATCTATTAAAACCTTTCAACATCATTTTAAATTTTGATTATAAATTGTAATGTGGCGTTTCCAAGGAAGCTTATCAAATTCCCACAATCCGAGATGGTTACGTTATGTTATTATATTGTTATGGTTTTATTTTTTTTAATATACGTATAATTGCAACAATTTACATTAAGCAACACAACCATACTGAATCGTAACCATTTAGGTATGTCGTGATCTAACATATATCACCATGAACATGCATCCCAACATAACCAATTATAATTGTGTCAATCTGAGAAAAAACATTAAGAATGGATGAATGATATAATCTATCATAAGCCTTAATGAATGTTTAAATGAAACAAAAGAATTTATAAAAATAACTAAACGCAACCCTTGCAAAACATTACAACAAATCTCACACATTAATAAAATTCATGAAATAACATAACCATAATACAAGATAACCACAAAGGAATATCAAAAGCCACCATAGGCGACAATGAACATCATAACCCAAGTTAACCCTTCATCAATTTGAGAATGCAAAAAAAACATCTAGGAACGTAGCAAACATAACCAAACCCAACCCTTTTAAAACCTTATAACACATGTTATAATCCAAGAAAAACAATTTATAAACATAATCATAATGAAACATTACCATTGAGGAAAGTCACGATCCAAAATGAGCCTGTGTAATGTTGTAATCCAACATAACCCTTGATGCATGTAGGAATCCAACAAAACATTTCCAAATGAATCTCATAATCCAACAAAAGCAAATAATTAATGTAACCATAATGCAACATATCTTTGCAAAAATTTCGCAATACAATATGGATTTTCATGAATGTTGTAACACAAGATAACACTTGATGTATGTCAAAACACAACAAAATCCATTGCAAACATACAACCCAACTAGTACAAAATGAACACAGTAACCTAATATAACCCTTGACATATGTCACAATGGAACAAAATTAATTGAAATATAACTAAACACAGCTCTTACAAAAGAATTTAATGAATCTCATAATGCAACAAAAATATGGTAAGCAACATTAACATCATGAACATGACCACAAAGCAACGTCGTAATTCAACTTCATAGTCATTCACTATCGTAATCCAACATAGAACTTCATAATGTAAATCAATAATGTATTGATTACATTACATGGAATGTCTTATTGCGACCAAACACATTAATGAACATAACAATAATACAACATATTCATTGAGAAATGGGGTAATATACCATAACCCTCAATGAACATCATCATTTAAGGTTTCACAAAAACTTTGCAATCCAACATATCCTTTATTAATTGTTACACTATTACAATGTAATAAAATATTTCAAAAACATTGCACATATATATTAATGTGATATCATAAAAAATAATTAAATCAACATATTCTTAATTAATATATAATATTATTTAAAATAAACAATGATATTTACATTACTTTTAGTTAATCATTAATTTATAAATAATTAGTATATTATAACTTTTTGTAACATAAATAATTAAAGAAACACATATTTTTTTTTATTAATGAAGCCTATCGTCTTATTCACACTCATTAATAACTCTATTGATATGATTATTGCTACTTGTAATTACTATGATTTAAGGATCAAGAAAACACAGTGCTTTTATGTTATGCTTATTCTACTCCAAAGCTTATAACTTAGAGTGGCCCATCTTGCCAATGTGAGCCAGTGTATAGGAGCAGAGTAGGAAAAATAATATATAACAACTTTATTGTAATGTTGCCACCGGATTATGAGTTCTTGGATGTGAACCAACGAAAGATCCAACAGTTCTTAATCCATCCTGCCACAGCAACATTAAATATACTGATTCATATTTTGGATAGTCAAAATCATAATAATTAATTACATGAGATATGAGATTAGCATAATCATGAGAGCTATAAGCACCCCACAGTGCAGCAATTAATGCTATGGCTGTGGGGCACAGCAACCGTTAGCCACAGCATTTATTGGGCTGCCGGGTGGTTATTGCTCTCCTAATCATAAATTGTCATTTTAGTCATATCACATAATACAGACGAGCAAGGATGGAATTTGACGGGTAAATGCCCTGGGTCAATTTACCCGTCAAATACAGCTAAGATTTTACCGGACCGTCAAAATCTAGCTTAGAATACAGAAAGTTTTTCAGATTTTGATTGTTACCGGCAATTTTGAAGGGTGTCCACCATTTTGAAATTCCAACCCTGCAGACGAGATTCGGACTTCGAAATTCGTTTGAATTTGTGTTTACATTCTTTGCATATTCATTCACGTTGGACCACTGTCGAGAAGAGAATCAATCTATCAATCATGTATTTTGCAATAAAATTGGTTCAAGGGACTTTGAAGCTCGTTTGAAAAATATCGTGAACGTAAGTGTAGGTACTAGGGCAGCAGGGCTTGATTGAGCATTCACTGGCGCGTTTGACAACAATGAAAGAAAAGACTCAGTATCGTACTGTAAGACTGTGATTGATCAGGTCAGTGTTGCCGGAAATACATGGTTGGTATGATTGCAACCATGTTACATGCCCTGCTTTGCTTTTCTTGGCAGTTGGCACCATAACCTGATCTTCTCAATACAAAATATGCCACCTACAGAAAAAATACAGCGCTGGTGTACTCCACCATGCGCATTGAAATGTGTTTGTACTGGAAAAAGAGGTGGGAGATCTCGGTCGTTTGAAAAGCAAGGCTGATATCAGTAGCACCTGCATGTGCGAGGAAAGAATATGAACATTGTCAGGTGTCTGAGTCTCAAACAGACTACTACAACAGTAATCTGTAAAATAGTATTGGAGGTTTTAAACATAGAGAGCATGTACATACCATAATGAATTTGAAGCATTGTAACACATCTTTGCCCTTTCAAGCTCTGCAAAAGGTCTGCACGGAGAATCAATATAAAGTCCACCATGATCGAACAATATAAATATTCATCCATATATAACAAAGGACAGCCACTCCCTTCCAAGAAAAGCATCAGATTTAGCTTGTGCTCAGAATCATTGGAAGTCATTTTTTTTTTTCCAATGAAAAAGCATCAGATGCCGCTTGTGAGAATTACTGGAAGTCTTTTTTAAATGATGGAAATGTAATTTCATTAACAAATTTTAAGTTTAATTTTATTATATATATTTATCAAATAAAAAACATCTATATTTATTTTTATTTTTATATTTTTTTAGAAAAAATTAATATAAAACCAAACATATATAAAATCAACCAACCATATATAAAATCTAAATTTAGATGAATTAAATTGCAAAACTTATATATATATTGAATGGATATATAGATATAGTTTTAACCCTTTATTAATATTTAGAATTGGTGGAATATAGGGATTCCATAAATGCGCAATAAATGGACCAAAAAACTATTAATTTATTTGTATATTTTTATTTAATATTTACTATTTGGAAACATGATTATATGTTTATAAGGAAATTTTCATGAAAAAAAAATTGTAAATGAATATAGATATATATAAGTTGGTAATGCAAAAATCACAGCAAAACACTTTGTTTTGGTCAACTTTAATACATTGTAATTAAGTTCCATTAGTAAATATTGATTTAAGGTAATTTTTTTAATTTTTTTATGAATTATATAAATTTAGTAACAATTTAATTTATTATTTTTTTGGTTTAAAATGTTGGTAATTCAGAATTCTACTTTATTTATCATTTAGTAGTATTTATAAGATTATTTAATATCTCTCTTTAATTTTTTTATAAATTATATAAATTTAGTAACAATTTAATTTATTATTTTTTTGGTTTAAAATATTGGTAACTCAAAACTCTACTTTATCTATCATTTAGTATTTTATAAGATTATTTAATATGTAGCATTACTAATAAATATTCAATACATCTCATTCCACTCAAGCCTTGTCTATTTAGCATTACACAATTGATTTATTTCTTAATTTCAATTATTTTAAAAAAATACACCACCGAACCTAAAAGGAGAAGAAGTTTTTGAATAGGCACTATGCTAATTCATGATTTGTACATCATAAGATACATTTCAAAATCTTTTTCGACTACGGAAATGGTAGGATACTTCTTGATGAGTGAAAATATCGATATATCTGTTTAAAACTATACTCATCATTATTTAACAACTTAGCTAATGGACCTTATGGACTTTCCCGTAAGATAAAACATATTATATGAATAACGGATCTTATGGACTTTTCCGTAAGATAAAATATATTATTTTATTCATATTCATCATCTAGGGATATGTACTATTATGAGGAATCAGACTTTATTCATATAGAAGACACAAATTTCTTGTGAATGGAAGGATAAGCAATACTACCACAATATAAGGTTGTAGTGTTACGGGAACGCTATGCGCGCTATCAATTTATTGAATCTTAGGCTTACGGGAATGCTTCTTGTCCACATAACGTAAACCTTGTGGGTTGAGGTTAGTGTTTAGGGTTAGGTTTGTGTACTAAGAAGAGGCTTTTTCATTTACACCTGGTGTCCTTTCCCTATGCCAAGGCTACGGAATGTTTCTTTGAAAGATAAAGGCCATAGCTCGTACACCTCCCAAGGGGCAGTGGGTAACTAAGTCTCCTCGGGTGCATTCATCTAGGGTTTTAGATGTTATTGAACCGTCTTTCTGCTGTGAGAAGGTTTTGCCGGATGAGTTTAGGGTCCAGCGTGCGGTGTTGCCTTCTGCTAAATCTGGTTCTGGTCAGGTTTATCCTGTTTCTAGATGGGCATTGTCGGATAAGGTGCAGGTTGCATGGCCTGAAGGTCGTTGAGTATGCCGGGTGGGGGTTTGTTGTCAGAGGGTCAATCGATGGCGGTTTCTTTTGATCCTGGACTTTCGATTAATGGTTCTGGAGGTTTGATGGTTAAACCCGATTTATGGTCCGTTTTACCAACTACTGGTGTCTTGGATGATATTTCTAGTGCAGGAGGTGACCATGCTCCAGTGGTTTCTGAATGGGCGCATGGGTCTGAACCCGGTGGGGTTTCTTCGAGATCCTAAAATTCATCGTTCACGGGTTGTGTCGTTACCTATTTCAGGGCATTTGAAACGACAAAAAAATTGCGTCCGTAAGCATGATAAACCCCTTCTTTTGGTCGTTGGCCAGGATGTAGCTTTGAATGAGATCGTGCTTACAAATTCTCTTACTATGGTGGGTCGTTTCGGTGAGTGTAAAACTAGTCTAGAGGGTGTCAAGAATTGGGTTTCGGCTTCTTAGAAGGATGTTGTTAGTTCTTGTTCTGATGTATATGTGCTTCCTTGGGGGTGGCTATCGTTTAAATTTCTAAAAGAAGAGGATGTGGCCTTGGTCCTTGCGGGTGTTTGGAAATGGACAGCTCTGGTCTACGATTAAAACGTTGGACGCCTCTTTTTGACCCGCGAACGGAGAGGTATGATTATTTACCTATCTAGGTGAAGCTAACGAATCTACCGTTTGAATTCTGGTCTGTGGATTTTTTTAAGCTGATTGGTAATACTCTGGGGACATTTTTAGAGGCAGACTTATCCTTTTTAGAGTCTAGTGTGTGTTGTTTAGGGAAAGTGTTGGTACTTCTTGATCTTCGTAATGGGTTAGCTACTGATATTGTTATTAAGAAAGGGGAGTTTGTGTACAGTCAACGTTTGGACTACATGGGGGTACCTTTCTGGTGCAATAGATGCCATTATTATGGCCATATGATCTCCCAATGTGTTGGAGTAGAGTCCCGCAGCTACAGGAAAAGCTGCCATTTTGGTGGATAGATAGTTTGGTGAAGACGAAGAGATAAGGTAAAGCTACGACGCCGTAGCATGTTTCTAGCTGCAGAGCAGAGCCGGAAACCGTAACTGTTGGGACAGAGAAGTCAAGGAAGACGATAGTACCTGAGTGGCCGAGAAGAGAGAGCTCAACCATGGCATTGAAGGCTGCGGCGAAGACAGGAGGGCTCAACTACCCTCATAAAGGAAAAGGAGCAACGAGGCCGAGGTATTGAAGGCGAAGGACAGAAGAAGGGAAGCGGTGCATAGTACCCATGGTTAGCGTTGGGAAGCATGGAAGACTGCAGAGAGAAGTGGTGTGACGGAAAGCGGCTACCCCAAGTACAGATATGCCGACTGTCACTAATTAGGGTTTTGGGTTACTGTTGGGACAAGCCCACAGTGTTGTAATGGTGAGACCTTCGGGCCGCTTGTAAAGGGATATATTTTGTATTGTAAAAGGTTGGCATTTTGAGCATTTTAAGCCATCCAGCTAGTCAGTCCTTCTGGAGCTAGACATCAGTAAGTCTGAGACATCAGTAAGTCTGAGAGCCCAGTAGACTGTTAGCTCACTGTATTTTGTATTGTAACAATCCGCAGGGATTGACAGAGAGAGAGAGAGAGAGAGAGAGAGAGAGAGCAAGAGTATATTGTAAGAAGGAAATATAGAGAAGAGATCTAAGAGAGAAGGGCTCCAGGCTGTGTGCGAAGTTACCCAGAATATCTCTAGCTGCAGATGCGGTGTAGCAGAATTGTGTACCTCTCTCAAGTTATAATATAGAAACACAGTTCTGTGGATGTAGCTTCTACCCTGGAAGTGAACCACGTAAAATCAGAGTGTTATGTGATTGATTCATGTGATTGTATTTGCTTGTTATATCTGTCATTCATTACATGAACTTTGCTTACAGTAAATGAATGTATGTGTTATTCAGTTCACATCATATTAAAAGGATAAATGCAAGTTGAAGTCTTTAAGTATTCTGTATAAGAGTTTGTCTAAGTTTCACTCAAGACATTTAAGAGTCACAGTATAAAACAGCCTTAGGTATTGAGTCCTGTAAGTTGAACACTAGTAAGCTAAGTACGCTGAGTCGCAGCAGTAGGATATCGTAGGGAGGCGATATCTCACCATGAGAGGAGCTGTGGTGCGCGGTACCACAGGTTGAGGATCAAGCGTAGGAGAGAGTTACGTGTCGCCCAGGACGCGGTGATGCGATAAGGACTAGAGTCATCGCGAGTAAGAGGAAACTGCGCATCACAGAGAGAGACATCTCGTGGGCTAAGAACAGCTGCGAGATGCAAACAGGACGCCATACAGAACCTGGTCGAGACACTTGAGTCTTTGGCCAACCCATTAGGATCACTTCGGGTGAGACTTCAGTTCGCTCCACGGTCTTTTGCCGAAAGGGCCAGTGAGCTAGGGGTGTTGTTGGTACATGATAGTAAACCTGGGTCTGCCCAGCAAGCCAACAAATGGTTTCGTTGTCGGTTTTGAACAAACTGAGCACTGATGTTCTGGTGGTGTCCTACTAGAGACGAAGTCAACAAGTGGATTTGGTCTAAGGAGAAAGAGTTTTCCAAACACGAGAACAAGAGTCCTAGACTGAGTACAGAGGACTGGTTACAAAAACATATCGTTACAGACCTGCATGCGATATTTTTTGCGACCTTTGGAAACGAGCTTTACGACTGGTTATCAAAGTTGACTAATACGAGCATATTCAAGAAGAAATGAAACATTGTCTAGACACCAGAGCTGATTCAGACTGTGAAGAACCTTGATAATCCCATTATGAGGACAGTAGACTTCTGGCTTGCGAGTGTGCTAGAAGGCTTCATCACAGAGTTTGGAGTTGAACAGAGAAAAAGCTTCAGCAAGGACGAGCGGTATTTCTTCAAAGGATATCGCGGTAAGTACCTCAAATCTTTAAACTTGTCCATTAAGATGTTATTACATGAAAAAGGAACAATGGATCTAGTTTCAGATGAATAAGTAAAGATAGTAATGTCACAAGAGTTTGAAAGTGATTTTGATGACATTGGACGTACACGTAGTGGAAAGAAATACAAAGTAGATTTCAGCTCTCCCATATTTGAAGACAGTTCAGATAATACTATACAACAGAGTCACAGTACCACAGAAAGAACCGAAGGGGGTATCCCTTACCACCCTTATACCCCACAGAAACATATCGGGACTTAGAACAATCCCGTAGGAACTCCATCTAGTAGCTCCCAGACAGTACATACTACCGCTACATCACCTCCACCTACACCACCGAGTGGTAGTAACACAGCAAATCAACATTCACCACGTAGAAATAGAATGGGGGATGATATGAAGCTACCTATCTTTAAGGGTACAGGGGCAGAGGACCCAGAGCAGCATTGGTTTCTATGTGAAGTCGTGTGGGCCATTAAAGCAATCAATGATGATAATAGTAAACTTGTACAGTTGGTCACCACAGTGAGAGAACGAGCCTTAACATGGTATATGAAGTATACCTCAGTAGTACCCAGAACACTTGTCCAGGTTAGGACCGCCATGATTAAAGAGTTTAAGAAACCTAAGTCTGAGTCACAGTGCATTATAGAGCTCAAAGACATCAAATAGTTACCTACAGAGTCAGTGTGGGATTTCGATCAGAAATTTAAAGCCCTTATAGACCAAGTCAGATTTGAGTTTGCACCGGAGCAGCATAAGGAATGGTTTATTGCAGCACTACTCCCTCACATCAGACTACCATTAATGCAGCAGAAACTCCAGATGCAGGACGACGCGTTAGAGATGGCGATGAAACTAGAGGCTTCACCTCTAGCTGAAACCAGCACAGGTATGACAAATCTGCAAAACCAGTTGGCTAACCTCATGATATAGATGCATGAGCTTAAGAAAGGGAAAGAGGTTGCGCAAGACATATAGTGCGTAAAGTGTAAAGCACAAGGCCATACTAAAGATAATTGTCCAGTCTTTGTAGAATATATAGCAACATGGGCTCCTAACCCCTTACCACAGACCCATGGGCCGTGGTGTGAAATATGCAAAACAAGAGCACACCTACCTCACCAGTGCCCTCTACTTTAGAAGTACGTACAGACACCTAAGAACCTATAACGCGTCTTCTGACAAGTCTGTAGGCCATGATGAACACGATTTTTGAGCCTATGATCTCATGGTCGAGAGCAAGCAAGACTTGTACAGAGTTCAATCAGAAACATAGGGTCCAGCAGCAAGACCACAGTATGATCAGGATCATGTTGGCCATGGAGGAGGATTCAGAGGACGAGGAGGATTCAGAGGCTTTGGCCGGGGAGAAGGCTTTGGCCGTGGTCGCGGACCAGTCACTTGTTACAACTGTGGAGTTCTAGGACATTATGCTAGGGACTATCAGAGCCCTACCACCACATGTAACTATTGCAAATATTACGATCACGCTATAGAAGACTGTCCTACCTTGATAGCTAAGATCAGAGAACCTAAGCCAACAGTACACCAGAACATCTAGCTTATTGCTGCTAAGCAGGAAGAACCAGAACCAAGAGTCAACATTGTGACTCGCAGCGATGCTTCCACATATGAGACATCGCAGGTTACTGAAAAGACCACAGGTCAGGAGTGGGTGCGCAAAGCTCCTAACAAGGCAACACCACTTGACCTACAGAAGAATAAACAGACATTTCAGGAAGCTAAGACTTTCTTTGATGACCCTATGCAATTAGGATCACAGGTATCGCCGTCTAGGGGTGTACCGCAGCAAGCACATTGTGGCATTAGTCCTGTATAGATATCGCAGGCTACCACATCAGGCACATGCGATGAGGACGAGTTGACAGGAAGTGTACAATCCTTCCTGCGAAGCTGTTTAAAACTCGTGAGAAATGAGCAAGCTATCGAAGAACTTCAGCGCATCATAGATCAGTGTCAACCATCTTCTTCCGTGAGCAATGCACAGCGTGTTGTTCATAGTATTATGGGACATACAAGAACAGGAAGAGAGATGCGACTCACAGCACAGGTTGGAGAATTTGAAATGGACGAGGTGATCCTAGATCTAGGATCAGAGGTAAATGTTCTGACTAAGTAGACATGGGAACAGATGGGTAGCCCTAAGTTAGTCAGATCGCATATCCATCTGCGATTAGCTAATCAACAGTGGGTATCACCCCTGGGTCGATTATCGCAGGTACCAGTTGACATTAACGGAGTTCGCAGCTCTGCGGACTTTGAAGTTATAGAAATCATTGGCGATAGTAGACCATATCCAGCACTGCTAGGCATTGATTAGGCGATCGGTAACATGGCCATTATCGACTTAAAGAGAAAGACAAATGACCTTTGAGGACACGCAGATCCGGGTCATCGCACCGTTAGATCCTCTTCAAGGTCCTAGATACATTGAACCTATCCTAGCAGAGGAAGAGGCACGTAACATGGACAGTCTCTATGAGATGACTGCGAACCAGAGCGACTACATCAATACAACCATAGAAGGGAACATTAGTTGGCGATGCGACAGCTCATGCGCATCGGATTTGGATGTTGGTCTAAAGAACTGGTAGAACAGACTTTACGAAGTCTCAGCGTGCAGATGTGCGTACATGACTAAGTCACTACGATGGATTGGCGTAGAGATCAACGAGATTCCATCATTTCATGGTCTAACAGATATCTAGGACTTTCTCACGCAGTATGAACAACAAAATCCTCACAAGCAAAGGATCGCAGCTATGGACCTTGCAGTACGAGCCACACCTGCAAGATGGTGGTATGCACATAAAGAGAATATCGCATCATGGGATGATCTTAAGAGATTGATGGAGATCAAATTCTCTACCAACAGAGAGTATGTCCAGTAGAGATACACAGGAGAAAGTGACCACAGGTCACATATTCAGACATGTGAACAGGATTGGTTGGACATTCCTGAGGATGAATGGGTTTACCGATTCATTCACACTTTGGACACAGTTCCACGAAACTGGTACACAGAGACTGAATTGCGCAAGGGAACGACTACATGGCCACTTTTAATAGACAACTTTCTACTTACCTTCGCTTTTGAATCTGAGTATCCAAATGTTGATCAGGCCCTAGATGTAATAAAGGTTAAGATATCTGAGGAGTGCAGCCTATCAGTACATACTCAACCTGAGTGGGCCATCCAGTTAGAAGATGCACTCGAGTGCTATAACTTCGAAGCAGAACCAGAGGATGAGGATGAGGATCCTCGCAACATCAACATTCCGGAGTCAGAAGGGACTCGCGATGTTGATGGACCGACGCTACAGATTCCAACAATCACAGAGCCGATCAAGATTAAAAAGATCAATATTGGCACAGACACAGAACCAAAGTTTGCCTCTATTGGAGACTATTGGACCGATGAAACAGTTGGACAGATTGTAGACTTGCTACATGACTATCAGGACCTATTTCCCACCAAGTTCACAGAGATGAAGGGAATATTCGGAGACCTAGGAGTAATGAGGATACCATTGAAAGAGGATGCTAGACCAGTCAAGCAGCGTCCATATAGATTAAATCTACGCTACAAAGAAAAAGTTAAGGATGAGATCGATAAGATGCTAGCAGTAGGAATCATTTAGGCCGTAGAAGAGAGCGAATGTGTTAGTCCCATGGTCGTGCAAGAGAATAAAACTAAAGGAGACATCAAGATCTGTGTCGACTTGCGTAAAATCAACGACGCATCGCTTCATGATCCATTTCCGACACCTTTCACTGATGAAGTACTAGACAATGTGGGAGGACAGGAGGTCTACTCCTTCACTGATGGATTTTCAGGCTATCACCAGATCAGAATCCACCCAGAAGATCGACATAAGACCACTTTTGCAACAGAATGGGGCTCATTCCAGTATACGGTAATTCCCTTTGGTCTTAAGAATGCACCATCTATATTTTCTAGAGTAGTAATTGCTGTATTTAAAGAATACATACATAAATTCCTAGAAGTTTATTTTGATGATTGCACTATATTTGGATTAATTGACAAGCACATAGGAGATTTAAGACTGATGTTAGAGAAATGTAGGCAGTACCAGATTTCTCTAAACTTGAAAAAATGTATATTATGTGCGCCATTCGGTATTTTGTTGGGTCACATTGTCTGCAAGCAAGGCTTGATGGTAGATCCCGCAAATATTGCCATCATTGTAAATCTTCCAGCACCCAACTCAGTCAAACAATTGAGAACAGTACTTGGTCATACCGGGTACTACAGAAAATTCATCAAGGGATACGCAAAGATTACAGCACCAATGGAAAAATTGTTAAAGAAAGATGAAAAATTCCTATGGAATGAGGAATGCCAACAGAGTCTAAACACACTTAAAGAGAAGATGGTTACAGCACCCATCTTAGTATTTCCATACTGGACTAAGCCGTTTCATGTACATGTGGATGCATCTGGCATTGCACTAGGGGTTGTTTTAACGCAACCAGGAGAAGGAGGTATCGATCATCCTATCGCATACTCCAGCAAAAATCTATCGACAGCAGAAAAGAACTACACCACGACAGAAAGAGAAGGCTTAGCTATGGTGTATGCGCTACAGAAGTTCAGGCACTACCTGTTGGGCGCCTCGTTCAAGATGTTTACTGACCATTCCGCATTGAAGTATCTGGTCAATAAACCAGTGTTAGGGTGAAGAATCTGCAGATGGTTACTCCTCTTTCAAGAGTATGATTTTGAAATCATTGTCAAACCAAGAAGATTGAACACTGGAACTGATCATCTGTCGTGAATAGACTCAGGAGAAGAGCCAAGTAATCTAGAGGACAATTTTCCAGATGCACAGTTGTTCTCTATCCAGATCGCAGATGAGTACTATGCTGATATCATTCACTTTCTCACCACAGGAAGGGCACCTGAGGAGTTTACCAAGCATCAAAAGAGGCAGTTGGTTGTTAAAGCAGCAGACTTCACCCTAATCGCAGGACAGTTATACAAGTTAGGTCCAGATGAAGTCCTGCGTAGATGTGTGATGCCGCATGAAAAAGAGGCTATTATCAGAGAAGCACATTCAGGTACCGCAGGAGGTCATTTCTCAGGAAAGCCGACTGCGCAAAAAATCATGACCATAGGATTATGGTGGCCTACGTTACACAAAGGCACTAAGGACTTTTGTAGATGCTGCGATATCTGCCAGAGGGTAGGAAAACCTTCACGACGAGATGACATGCCGCTGCGACCGCAGATTACATTGCGCGCATTTGACAAGTGGGCTATAGACTTTGTGGGTCCTATCAACCCACCAGGAAAACGAACTGGTGCGAGATATATCATCACTGGAACAGAGTACCTCACCAGGTGGGCAGAGGCCAAAGCAGTAAGAAACTATGATGCTGCTACAGCCGCACAGTTCATTTTTGAAAACATAATCACTAGATTTGGATGCCCAGTAATTTTGATGAGCGATCAAGGCACACACTTCTTGAATCGCACCATTGAGGCCTTGACTGAAGAATTCCAGACACAGCACCATAAGAGCACTCCCTACCACCCACAAGCTAATGGTACGGTGGAGGCCTTTAACAAGATTTTAGAAAACGCTCTTACTAAGATCTGCAACAGCCAAAGGAATGATTGGGACCTTAGAGTTAACGTTGTATTATGGGCATATAGGACTACATGCAAGAAACTTACAGGACACACACCTTTCAGCTTGGTGTATGGACAGGAGGCTGTTATGCCTATGGAGTATATCCTTCCCAGTTTAAGAATTGCTCAGATCACTGGAATGGCTTATACAGACATGGTGCAGGAAAGGCTAGCACAGCTGCTTGCCTTAGAGGAAGACAGATTCATCGTCGGATTCCATCAGAAAGTGCAGAAGGCACGAGAAAAAGATTGCATGACAGACACATTAAGAGTAAGACTCTTCAGATCAGAGACCTAGTACTCCTCTATGACAGTAAATTTATTAAGTTTCCAGGGAATTTCAAGATGCATTGGTTGGGGTTGTATCAGATACAGCAAATCACAGAGGGAGGATCCGTTCAGCTCAACAAACTGAATGGGGAGCTTCTTCCCATGATGATCAATGGCAGTAGGCTTAAGCTCTATAGTGACAGCCACTCCACCTCTCAGCCCTAACCCAGAGTCGCGGACGGTGAAGATGTCTAGTGTAGTTGAAAGGAGGCATCACACCGGGAATTAGTCTACACCGGCAGGTATTCTAAGTATTAGGAATCGCATAAGGACGGTTCATTTTGTGCAAGTCAAAAAAAAAAAAAAACACTTAAGTTTGTGTTGAGCAAGTGATGCGGTGTGGCATCGCAGCAGCGTGATGTTTCTCCGTGCCACATACCTAGTTTTTGCAACGAGACAGAGGGCTAGTCAAGTCGCCTTCTGACAGGCAGTTAATGAAGAAATGATAGGTATACCTTACCGTAGATTCGGGCATAGCATAATAAATTTTTCCATATTTGGAAAATCTTCGATGAGACCGATGCCTGCATACACACGCTTCGAGGGAAATTGATTGGATTTCAGCATTTATTGAGGATCGAAATGATGGGTGTGGTCTCGTCTAAGCAATTAATATGATCGACGGGTTCAATCTAGATGACCGTTGCGTCCGGGATTATCGCCTTCGGCATAAAAGCAGAAATTATTCATTCGGGAGGGTTACATTTGCAAAGATCCGAGAGCTATAGAGTGCATTGTTAAGTTTTCCCTGTGCAGAGCTAATTTCGTTACAGAGTGCTGTGATTTCCATAGTTTGTAGCCATTGCCCGCCCAGAGTATAACACCCAGTGGGTTTTGTCCAAGAAGGAACCCATAGAAGCGATTTTGGAAAGGTTCGAGCGTGGAGGCCTTATGTCTGCTATGACAACGCCGTCTAAGGGTGTCACGCCAAGTTCATCACAGACCGAATAGCTGCCAAGGATGAGGAGCCAAACTCACTTAAGAGAAGAATCTAGTCCGGAGCTGGACGAAGAAGTTCATAATGCAACAGACTACATCATACCATGAGTTGACGGCGCACCAGAGGTAAAAATTCCCAAGAGTGGTGAGTTTCCTGTTCCTATACCAAAGATTAATTCTAGAGTAAAGGAAGATGGAGATCTATTAGGATATGTCACTGTTGTTAAATTTGTAGATTATAACCTAGGCGATAGTAAGACATATCCTTAGTTCTGGTCGGACCAGTATCTTACGATTCAGAAGAACCCAAGGACAGGTGCAGATGAATATGTTCCCATGGAACATGTCCAGATTCTTGAGCGCTCAGGCCTACTCAATCTGTTAAGAATACCACATTTTGGACGTGGCGCAGAGATTAATGTCGTGGTGCGCATCCTACTTTCATGCGTACATGGGGGTTACCTCTGGCTTGGTAACAGGGTCGACCTGAACATCGACCTGATACACCGCATCACCGGGCTGTCCAAGACTGGTCAAGACCCGAAGACAAATATAACAGGAAAGACCAAGGATTCCAAGCTATCACCAGCCCTAGTCGCCAAGTATAAACTGCAGAGAGGAGGTCGGGCTTACGACATTGCAAGCTTAACAGACAATACACTCAAATTTATAGCTAGTCTGCTTGCAAGCAGACTATTAACCAAGGTTCTCCCAAAGGAAGTCACAGGATCAGTAATTAACCTAGCCATACAAGTTGCAAAGGGGGAACAGTTCAATTGGTCTTTATTTTTGTTAAATATGTTTCAGCAAGATTGTTTGCAAGCTCAGGATGAGGCAACCCACCCATTCCATTTCTCGTGGTTGCTAATACTCTGTGCATTTTTCGGGTGGAAGGAGCCACCCCATACCCAATTTCGACAGCTAGCAAGTGGTGAGCCCAGAGGTACGCGCTACACAAACTTATGGGAGACTAGAAGCCCAGCCAAGAAAAATGTCAATGCGATAGTATTCTATGAATACTATAGGCTGCTGAGGAACGTCCTCCAAGAAACACCATGGATCAGCAAAGAGATTGTGGACACATATGATGATCGGCTTGATTTTATGGTGGATCGCCATAGAATTTACCTGAGGCCAAAAAGGGATTAAAGGGACAATTGGGCCAATGGTTGGTTCAGGATGACAGCGAAGGATGTCGAGGACGTCATCAAATACTTTGGTGACGACTGGAAGCAAGCGTTAGAAGACACCACACCCCTACCATCAGGTACCTCACAGATAGACCCATCGGACAAAGGCAAAGACAAAGTGGAGACCCAGACCCAAGATACAACACAAGTGCCACTACCAGGACAAAAGAGGAAATATCCACATCAAGTGCCACTAGAGGCACAAACGACAAAGGATGGAGAAGAAGAGACACCAGACGCACAAAAGAAGAAAAAGCACAAAGCCACAAAACCACCTTCGAAGACTGCACTGACAGAGGATGATTATGAACTCATTGCAACAAGAATGCATGACACATTGAAGGACTCATTTGAGGTGATGCATACATCGCAGGCAAAGATGCAAAGCGCGGTAGAAAAGAAGCTTCTGGACTTAAAAGCAATTACTGAGAAGACTGCCATGATACAGGTTCAGCTTGTAAAGGCGACCACAGGAGAAAGTTCAACATAGCCGATTTCCCGCGAGGAAATATTGGCAATGGATCGCATCAATATAGTCTTGATACCACCAGGGAGCATCCGATTCCCTGCATCAATGATGGATGCACCAATACAGATTAGGAAACCTGTTGAGGTTAACCTCGCAGAGTTTCACATTGATCAGTTACAGATGATCCAGCAGCAGCTAAGCGCAGAGCTCAGAGGTAGAGAGCTAGCAACTTATAAACAAAACACACAGTTGAAACAAAAGAATGCAGCACTCACCACCAGCTATTAGAAAAAGGAAGACGAGTTAAGAACATATGAAGAAAGAGAACAGAATCTCTCTCAAGTCTTACAGAGCATCGCATTGGAGTTACCCCAATGTAATATTGAGTTCGCCTTGCCTCTCCCGTAGAAGGTAAGAAGAGTTGCAGACAGAGCAAAGGCTCTGGAGGAAAAAGTAACCAGGATGGAAGAAACAGTGGCCAAGATGGAGGAAGACCACAAAGCACAGATTGCTGAGCTTGAGGCTAGACCACCGGGCACCCCCCAGGCAGACAAGGAAGCCAAAGTAGAGGCCTTTCAACTCACTTCCACGGAGATGAAATCTCGCATAGACGATGCAATGTCGATGCTAGCTGATGCGATGCACACATGGTCGGAGTTAGATGAGCCTCCCGAGAAAGTAGAAATCCAGCAAATTATTCAGCAAATAGAGAATACCGCAGCAGCAATGAAGGAAGAAATCAAGAGCTTAGCAGCTCTTCAAAAGATGAGAAAGACGACGAAGATGAACCGCTTGCAGCAGGAAGCGCAGTGGTTGAGGGAAAAGGAGATACACATTAATGACCTGCTTCAACCATATCAGGAACAAATCACAGAGTTATTCGATGCAGTTGAGCAGAAATTTGGGGAGTTCACTGCCACCAAAAATGAAATTGATGCAGCAGAAGACTCCAGTATTAGTCAAGCTATGCTTTACTCGGCACAAGAGCGTGTCGCAGCTATGTAGAACGAAGTCGCGGGACTTCGAGACAAGATTCACCGCACTTCGCAGGAAGCCAAGGAGAAGCTACAGCAGGAGAAGACCACTGGTAGTGGCTCGGGGACGAGCCACAAGTAAGTGTTAGGGGACTGTTGGAGCAGAGTCCCGCAGCTACAGGAAAAGCTGCCATTTTGGTGGATAGACAGTTTGGCGAAGATGAAGAGATAAGGTAAAGCTACGACGCCGTAGCATGTTTCTAGCTGCAGAGCAGAGCCAGAAACCATGACTATTGGGACAGAGAAGTCAAGGAAGACGACAGTACCTGAGCGGCCGAGAAGAGAGAGCTCAACCACTGCATTGAAGGCAGCAGCGAAGACAGGAGGGCTCAGCTACCCTCATAAAGGAAAAGGAGCAATGAGGCTGAGGTATTGAAGGTGAAGGACAGAAGAAGGGAAGCGGTGCATAGTACCCATGGTTAGTGCCGGGAAGCATGGAAGACCACAAAGAGCAGTGGTGTGACGGAAAGAGGCTACCCCAAGTACAGATATGCCGACTGTCACTAATTAATGTTTTTGGTTACTGTTGGGACAGGCCCACAGTGTTGTAATGGCGAGACCTTCAGGCCACCTATAAAGGGATATATTTTGTATTGTAAAAGGTTGGCATTTTGAGCATTTTAAGCCATCCAGCTAGTCAGTCCTTCTGGAGCTAGACATTAGTAAGTCTGAGAGCCTAGTAGACTGTTAGCTCACTGTATTTTGTATTGTAACAATCCATAGGGATTGACAGAGAGAGAGAGAGAGAGAGAACGAGAGTATATTGTAGGAAGGCAATATAGAGAAGAGATCTAAGAGAGAAGGGCTCTAGGCTATGTGCGGAGTTACCCAAAATATCTCTAGCTGCATATGCGATGCAGCAAAACTGTGTACCTCTCTCAAGTTATAATATAGAAACACAGTTCTGTGGATGTAGCTTCTACCCTGGAAGTGAACCACGTAAAATCAGAGTGTTATGTGATTGATTCATGTGATTGTATTTGCTTGTTATATCTGTCATTCATTACATGAACTTTGCTTACAGTAAATGTATGTATGTGTTATTCAGTTCACAGCATATTAAAAGGATAAATGCAAGTTGAATTCTTTAAGTATTCTGTATAAGAGTTTGTCTAAGTTTCGCTCAAGACATTTAAGAGTCGTAGTATAAAACAGCCTTGTGTATTGAGTCCTGTAAGTTGAACACCAGTAAGCTAAGTACGCTGAGTCGCAGTGGTAGGATATCGCAGGGAGGCGATATCGCACCATCAGAGGAGCTATGGTGCACGGTACCGCAGGTTGAGGATCGAGCGTAGGAGAGAGTTACATGTCGCCCAGGGCGCGATGATGCGATAAGGACTAGAGTCATCGCGAGTAAGAGGAAACTGCGCATCGCAGAGGGAGACATCTCGCAGGCTAAGAAGAGCTGTGAGACGCAAATAGGACACCATACAGAACCTGGTCGAGACACTTGAGTCTTTGGCCAACCCATTAGGATAACTTCGAGTGAGACTTCAGGCCGCTCCGCGGTCTTTTGCCGAAAGGGCCAGTGAGCTAGGGGTGTTGTTGGTACATGATAGTAAACCCGGGTCTGCCCAGCAAACCAACACAATGCAATTTTCCCTTTATTAGAAATCATTTTGTTTATGTCTCTAACTCTAAATCTATTTGGCGTGTCAAGAAAGATGGGGTGCTTTCTAATGATCTACCTATGTCTGTCCTGAATGCTGGGTTGGAGGTTATATCGCCTATTAACTCTAGTTATTTACCGGTTGGGATGGAGCCTAGTTCTCAAGATCTTAGTGGGAACTCACTTAAACCTCTATGTTTGTCTTCTTGAGTTGATTTTGGGAAGGGTACTTTTTTTAACAGGAATTTTGTTGTTACACTATCTGATGATTTTTCCCTGTGTAAGTTTAATGTGTCTAATTCTTAGTTGGGGGATCTAGGTTTTGTGTCACATATCCGGGATAAATGTGTTTCTGGCGCTGGTTGTTTTCTCTGGTCATGTACTAAGGCCGTGGAGGTTTCTCATTCCTCTGAAGCTGCTAGGGTTCTTTCTGGAATCTCTGCTACTTATGTGAAACTTGGTGGTCTTCCTCCTATTGAGGAACCTATTCGTTCTATTGATTCTAGGGCACTTAGAGCAGTGTTTTCCCTTTCTAGGGTTTCCTTATGATCGTGATGACCCTAAATTGTAGGGGGTTATCTAGTATTCCCAAAAAACTAGCAGTTTGTAGGTTGGTTGTTGATCAGTATATTGATGTTTTATTTCTTTGAGAAATGATGGGTGATGGAGTTGTGTTTGCAGGAGACTGGAAACTTTGTTGAATGGATGGTCCTTTGTCTCTATGGATGCCAAAGGCAAATCAGGCAGTCTTCTTCTGGGTTGGAAGTTTCGTTACTTTCAATTATTGAATTCATGGGTTGTGGATTATGGGCTATGTGTTTCTCTTTATTTTACTGAACTTAAAGAGGATCTGTGTTTTTTCAATGTTTATGGTCCCTATGTGGAGAGGGAAAGGTTTTGGAATAACCTTTTGGATCTTGAGTTCCTTAAGTGTACTAAGTTAATTTTAGGTGGGGATTTGAATTTTTCTTTGGGTTTATCAGAGATTTGGGGTTGCATGGATAGAATGGATAGTATTTCTTATTATTTTTCTAAGAAGCTAGATGATTATGGCCTTGTGGATATTGGTTCAACTGTTTTACTTCCTACTTGGTCAAATAGAAGAGTTCGGATTGATAACATTTGCAAACGTTTGGATAGATTTCTTGTATCAGCTGATCTTTTATATTTTGAGCTTCATTTTCGACAGTGGGTTGGTTGTGGGGGGGATTTAGATCATCAACCAGTTTTTTACAGATTTTGAATCATGATGTGAAAGCGTGCACTCCCTTCAAGTTTAATGCTCATTTGCTTTTGAATGAGGATCTGGTTACCTTATTGAAAGATTCAAGGAGTGTTTATGTTGATAAATGATGTGTCTCCTACTGTGCATTTTGCTGCCAACCTTAAGCGCATTAAGGATGTGTCTATTTTATGAGCTATTAAGAAAAAATCTTAGGAGCTTAAGGATTTAGTGGACATTGAATTATTGTTCGCTGAGGCCTGTAATAAGGTGGGATTTGGTTTTTCTTCTGAGGAGGACAATGCCTCTTTGCTTGAGCTGGAGTCTCGTAAGAGAAAAATTTTATTGGAGCGTGAAAATGAGGCTAGACAGAAAAGCAAGTCCACTTGGCTTTTATGTGGGGATGATAACACTCATTTTTTCCATAAATTTGCTAATCATAGGAAAAATATAAACTCTATCTGGAAGATTGTAGATGATGGGGGTAATCTTGTTGAAGGTTTTGAATCTATTGCTGGGGCTGGGGTACATCATTTTGAATCTTTGTTTCAGGAAGATAAGAATCTTCATCTTCCTGAAATTATGAAGATTACAGATAATTACCCTTCTATTTCTGAAGAGGAAAATAATGATCTCATGATTCCTGTTACTTTGAATGAGATTTAGTATGTTCTTTCTTTGAGTAAGAATGATAAGAGGCCAGGGCCGAATGGGATACCTGTTGAAGTATATAGGGCTCTTTTTGATGTGATGGGATTGGAGTTATCAAGGGTAATTGAGGATTCTCGAATATGAGATAAAATTCCAGCTATTTTTAATTCTACTTTCATAGCCATGATTCCAAAGTCTGATTTCCCAAAATATTTTGATGACTTCAGGCCAATATCTTTGTGTCATTTCATTTATAAGATCATTGGTAAGATCATTTCTATTCATATAAGAAAGGTGTTGGGTAGATATATCTCTGGTGAACAGTTTGGTTTTTTGCCTGGAAGACAGATTCATGATGTTGTGGGTGTTATTCAGGAAGGTATGTACACTATACACAGTAAATGTTTAAAATCGGTGGTCTTGAAAATAGATTTGTCTAAATCCTATGACCGTGTAAACTGGAATTATTTACGGGTCCTTCTATCTAAAATGGGATTTGTTGTTCCTTTTATCACATGGGTTATGAGCAGCCTAAATTTTGTTTCATTTGTTGTATTGATTAATGGGTTGGCTTCATCCTTCTTTAGATGTAGGCATGGGCTCAGGAAAGGTTGTCCTCTTGCTCCTTTTCTTTTTCTTATTGTTGTTGAAGTTCTGGGCAGGGCTCTTCTTTCAACTAAAGATTGTGGGGCTTTTCATGGTATATCATTTGGCAATAACATTACTTTATCTCATGTCTTGTTTGTGGATGATATTGTAATGGTATCTGATGATTCTGAATAATATTTATCAACATTGTATGAGTTATTGATGGTTTTCTGTAAATCATTTGGGATGGTGATTAATGAGGATAAATCTTCCTTTTATTATTCTGTTTTGGATGAACTTGAGCTGATTTCATTACAGAATATTTTTTTCTTTTCTGTTGTTAAAATTGAGAATGGTATGAAGTATCTTGGCTTTCATCTCAAACCATGTAGATACTTGTTGAAATATTGGGATTGGCTGATAACTAAAGTGGAAAAAAGAGTTAAGAACTGGAGCTTTAGGTGGCTGTCTAAGGGAGGTAAGCTTACCCTGGTAAAATCTGTTCTTGAGGCCATTCTGGTCTACTGGATGCATTTTTGGATCCCGGTAGGCATTATTGAGAAGATCAGGAAGCTCTGTTTCAAATTTTTATGGTCTAGTATTAATGATTCTTCTTGTTTACCTTGGACTATTAGAATATTTAGACACTTAGGACTTAGTTTAGATCAACTTGTGTAATATATTCGTTAGGTAAAGTGTGTTTCTTTAGTATGCATTTGTAAATATTCTAATACGATGGTCACGATATGTTCTAGACATAAAGTGATATAACGGTTCAACTTCTCTTAGATAATACCTACCCTTGATCCATGGCTTAACACCCGATTGCTCCATGATCTCTATTTAAAGAGCATGGAGGGTCCTTGGCTAGTTGATCGATGATGAGAAGCTCATTTATAACTTTCTTTCTTTTGCATAATAAATTGCTCCAAGTAGCTATTTGGTTGGGGTCATGGACTATTTCCCTCTCGAGGGTTTTAACCAAGTCAAAAAATCGGTGTGTTAATCTGTGATCTGTTTATGTGAGTGGCTTCTCTAGGTGTTCGGTCTTTTGGGAGTACCCTGTGTACCTAAACATGGTATCAGAGCATTTATGAAGAGCTCCTTTTAGTTGTGATCTAGATATTGAACTTTTCTTGCCAAAACTTTGAAAGAGTTTTTGGTTCTGGAATTTTTGTGCATTTGTGGCATGTGCGTGGTGTTCCATTGCGTCCAGAGCGCTGTTTCCATTGGGAAATAGTTTTCGTTTCATCGAAAACATTTTTCGTTTGATCCAGAAACACCCATTTCGGCAGATATGAAGGTATAATGTTACAATGACGGTTTTGTTTTATTTTAACACTCATATTTTTATCAGCTTTATTATTAGATCTTTTTTTCTCGGATTGTTTCCTTCCCTATCTACGTATGCTCTTTGTCGTGCACCTTACATGATCGCGGCGAATCAAAAAGGGAAAGGGAAAGGGTTTTCCTTGGCTGTGTATGCTCTTTGTCGTGCACCTTATGCGATCATGGCGAATTAGAAACAGAGAGAAAACATAGACTTTTCGGGTAAGCTAGCAAGATCTAACCCCACAAGCGTGGAAATTTTTTTGTTTTTGTTTTTCAGTTTGTGGTGTGATTTGCAAAAAAACAAAGCAAGCACTGAAACCGAGAGAGAAGAGTAAAAACAAAAACCAAAAAACCCTCTTCCTCATTTCCTTCTTTTACGTACCTTTTAAACTTAGCTCACTTGGTCCAAACTTAGATCACTTGGTCCAAAGTTGTTTTATTCCTTAATAGGTCTTGAGTTCAAGTCTTATTAAGTTACTTTTTTAATAGTGCATGCAATTTATATTTTTTTAGTTAGTTTATTGTAAAAGTGCATCTCCCTTAAAAATAAAATAAAATAAAAAGTGAGTCACTTAAGTTTTTTTTATTGCCGCACTATTTAAAGTACCATTATTGTAAAAGTGAAAATCACTTATTTTACAAAAGTGATTCACTTAAAGCAACTTTCTTGTAAGATGATTGTCAAAGGTTCATCTTGGGAAAAAGGGGGTTCGTTTTTTTAGTTGGTCAATTTAATATCTGCCACATCACCAATGGAGACATCGTCAACATTTTCTTTGATCAAGCATAACTTCATCATATGAAATTAGTTTTCTATGCCGTTTTTTCTAAACGACCTAATTTTTCGAGCTCTCACTACAACAAAAACTGGATTTAGCATCTCTTTTTGCATCCTTTTTTGCGTCTAGACCATCTTTCAGTGTATTTTTCTTCATTTTATGGACAAAATGGTGCAATTTCATGGGTTGGTGCTATTTTAGGCGTTTTTTGCGTCCTTTTTCTAAATATGGCACAAATTGCGGCGTAATTTGCACCGGGTTTTGCACCTAGTTATGCACCAGGTTTTGCATCAGGTTTTGCGACAGGTTTTGAGACTAGTTTTGCACCTAATTTTGTGCCTAGTTTGTACATCTACTCTTGTTGCACCCCCTTTTACGTCAATGTTTGCCTCAACTTTTATGCCCTTGTTTTCATCCACTTTTGTATCCTTTTTTACATGCACTTTTGCACCCACTTCTGCTTCTTTTTTTGCATCCCTTCGTGTACCAAGTTTTGCATCAGAGTTTACATCCTGTTTTGAGTCTAGTTTTGCATCTCGTTTTGTTTCAACCATTTTTGCATCCACTTTTGCATCCATTTTTTCATCCACTTTTGCACCCACGTTTTCATCCCTTTTTGCATCCCATTTTGCATCCATGTTTACGTCTTTTTTTGCATTTACTATTGCATCCATGTTTGCATCCACTTTTTTCGTGTCCCAATTCACACCCATTTTTGCGCTTACTTTTACACCCACTTTTGCTTCAACTTTTGCATCTACATTTGCATCTTTTTTTGCATCCAATTTTACATCAATTATTGCATCCCTTTTTGCATCCCTTTTTGCATCGGGTTTTGCATCGGGTTTTGCGTTGGGTGTTACGACTACTTTTGTATCTACTTTTGCATCTACTTTTGTTGCATCCACTTTCGCATCCAATTTTGTATCCAATTTTACATCCATGGTTGTACCCACTTTTGCGCCACTTTTTCATCATGTTTTGCTTCCATGGTTGCATCATTTTTTGCATCCACTTTTGCATCACCTTTTTCATCCATTTTTGTTGTACCCCATTATGTGCTCACTTTTGTGCCTACTTTTGTTGCATCCTTTTTTGCATCCATGGTTTTATCCACTTTTGCATCCAGTTTTACACCTAGATGTTGAAGATGAAAATGAGGATAATGATTATGATATTGAGGATGGTTATGATGATGATGATAATGTTGTTGATAATGAGGAGAATGACGACAATGATGATGATGACGACGATTATGATGAGGAGGAGGAGGAGGATAATGGCAATGACGACATTGCTGATAATTATGATGGCAATGAAATGAATGGTGATGATGGTGATGATGACAATGACAATGATGATGAGTACAATCAGAATGATGATGTTGATCATCTTAAAAAATAAGTTGCTATTTGTCATGCATAAATCGTGTGTGTCCTCCATGACCCTTTCCCACTAATCACATATTTTGGGTAGATGCTATTTTCTTATGCCAAAGGTAATGATGAATAACTGATGAAAATGTTAATA